>JAODAL010002439.1:0-196187 GCA_025379985.1 Phyllomedusa bahiana | reverse complement strand
GTTTTGATACCAGAACATCAATAATTTAAGGTGGTGCCATAACTCTGGAGAAAGTACCATCCCTAATTGTGACAACTTTGAAAGTATTTAAAATTTTGGGTGGGAAATTGACATATACATGGGGGGGTATTGTTCTTTTCAGGGAATGCAATCTGTAATATGATAGAAGCAATTGGCAGGTAAGCCAAATCTTTCTCCCAATACTTCAGAGGGAAGATTTTTACACGTACATCTGCCAATTTAAAGAGAACCTGTCATATAGCTTATGCCCCCCTTGCTGAGGACGAAACAAACAGGTCAACCTGCTGTTTCCGGGGCTTTTCCCTTTTATTCTGTAAGATGCTGTAGTTTTCGTGTATTTAATGCTCAATTCTGTAGTTTTCATCCAGAAAAGAGTCAGTTTTTTCATGCCCCACCCATCTGAGGCTAGCTCCACCCACCTCACAACTGACTAACCTATTACTTTGGGCAGGGCTAACCTTTGGTGGATGGGGCTAACACCTGCTCATGAATACGTTTTGAGCATTAAATGCTCTAAAACTGCCGCATCTTACCGAATAAGGGACACAGCGCTGGAAATAGCATGTCTGTCATTAGCTTGTGCTGTCCTCAGCGAGGGGGGTTTCCTTTAAATAGGCGTGTATCAAACCACGGTTTTATGAGTAAACCTTGAATACTATTCAGTAAAAGTGGTTGGTACAAAAAGTACATCAACAGTGAAAACTAAGAACATAACCCCAGCTTCTTGTAGCAGGTTTTCTAAATTTGCCAAGTTAATACAAGGCCAGAAGGGGGAAAACATCTACCCTTAATATCTGATGTGGATGATAGCAACATATTAGGGTGTATTGAAGCTAACCACGACTTTTCTATTTCCATCCAACTGGTATAAGCAAAAAGCGGAGACCAGGTTGGAATTCTCCTAATTTGCGCAACCCAATAGTATTTGTAAATATCCGTCTTAAAGATACAATGTCTCTTTGACCCCCAAATAACCGAAGGGGAAAACCCATTTAAATTTTTTTAAATTTGACAGGCCAGCTTTTCATCTTTTAGAAGTAAACAACAAAGGCTACTATTCAATGACTACAAGCAGAGAAGGATTTGATAAACACAGTGGTGCAGAGTTATTCATAGAGACTGAAAGGGATTGCCTGGCAAACCAAAACCAAACAAACAAACCCTCAAATGGCTTGCCTGAGTCTTCATTCATCTCACTGTGATGTTTTCTCTGATAATGTGTGCTTTTCCCTTTTCTGCAGTTGAGCAGCAGCATTTCCTGTTTTAAAGCAGTTTTCATTTGCCCTGCAAACGATTTCCTCCTCAAATTCTCATTTCCTGGCATACACTCATTTCTAACTGAAGTCAAAAGCCCTAAAATTCAGATAGCTTAGAACTAGACTGGGTTGCCCCAAAGGACACATTTGGGTCAGCTCTGAAAAAATTTGGGGCATTAGACAGTCCTGTCTAACTTTAGGCCATCTCTTGACTGGTTAACTTTAGAACAATTTTTAGCACTAAAATTTTGGCACAATTTTAATTCATGCTTTTTTCCACTAAGCCACCTTGTTTTTCTGTCAAGAAGTGTCACAAATGTTTAATAAATCTGGTGCATGGTATGTGCACTAGAACCAATAAAGTGGTTTATGCTCCCTTATCTGAGCTCTGTGATATATGGGTTTATAATGTATGATTTGTAGCAGGATTTCCAAGAAAAAAGCAGAGAAAATACTGATAATGTATAAAACAAACTGTCAATGACTGTATGTGGGTGGGGTCAGTGGTACTTTTAGTTTCCTTTTTAAGATTTTCTCTGCTCTTTATTCAAAAATTTGGCACCAAAACTTTTTCTATAAAACTCCTCCCTTTCATACATCCCGCTCTCGAATTGCTAGAGTAGACAATTATATTTTTAATTTTACTTTAAATACTTTTTTTTATATTTAAGGCAGAAAACCCCTTTAATGTCATTATATGCAGATAAGGTAGTCTACTGCTGTGAAGATAACACTCCTTTGAATATCCCGAGGGGCGCTTGCCAAGGAAAAACGGTACAGAATTTTATAGCAAATTATCATAGGTTTGCTATTTTTTTTTTGCTTCTATTATGGTCTATATAGGTGGCCCAAAATCAAAAGATATAAGTCCCAAAAACGGGCACCCCTGAAATTTTAGGAAATTATATAGTCTCATGTCCCTTCCCTAAGCAAGTGCTTATTTTTTTTTAACCCAACCCCTTTTTCCACGACCCTTGGGCCCGTATCCAAAAGTCTGGGGCCCGTTTGGGGGGTTCAGGGCACCTAGAAGTATGGATACGTCCTGAGGACCCGCGCAAACCCTCAAAGGGGCAAGTCTCGCGCAAATCGGCGGGGGGTTTGGCCCAAAGCGACATACCGCAGCGTTGGCCCCGCCCCCCAAATCTCTCCGGGGGGGGGGGGGGGGGTTTTAACCCCCTTAAATTTACCGCGTTTGATGGGGTCGACAATTTTTCCTTGAGGGCGCGGGAGGGGGGATCCCCCTTCCTCTTTGTCCTGTGGGGCAGTAGCGACAGATTCGGGAAAAAATTTTTTTCTTTAGGGAAGCGGGTTTTCCGGGCCTCCCTACAGAAAACCTCGGAGGGCAGGGAATTCCCTTTCCCCGGGGTTTTTCTATGACGTCAGGGACCCCCGGCCCTTTGCCCTGTGGGCAGGGCCCCGGCTTCGGGGAGGGACATTTTCAAAGGAAAACCAGTCATAGAAACCCAAGCTATGAAATGTTTCCCAAATTAAAAGAGAAAATTAAAAGATCTTTCATTCAAATCCCTAGGGGAAAAGTAAAAAAAAAACGGGGAAAAATTAAAAAAAAAGTGAAAAAAATAAAAAAAAAACAAAATAAAAAAAAAATTTTCCTTAAAACCCGCCCCTTTTTCCCCTTTTTTTTAAACGCCAACCCGCCCCAAAAAAGATCAAAAAAAAATTTAAATGTACCCATATTTGGTATGCCCCCCATGCGTAACGACCTCCCCTTTTAAATTTCTGTCATTTAAATTAACCCCGTACGGTAACGCCGAAAAAAAAACCCAAAAAAAACAATCACGGGGAATTAAGATTATTGTTCTTTCCCGCAGCACATAAAATGGTTTTAAAAAGCAAATCAAAAACCCTATAAACGCCCAAATTTTGTACCAATTAAAACTTTCAGTTCATCCCCCCAAAAAAATTCCTCTTTCCACTCTGTATAGGGGAAAAAAAATAAAAATTTTAAAACTCTCAGAAGATAAAGAGGTCATAAAAAATTTGTTTTACCACAAAAAAAAATTTTTTCTTTTTTTTTTTAAGGCTTAAAGCTTAAAAAAAACCTTTATAAATGGGGGAAATCGCCATAATCGTAGCGACCCAAAGAGTAAAGGGCTAACTTATCAGGTTTCCTGCATGGTGAGCCCTTTTTAAAAAAAAAAAAAAAAAAACCTCCCTTGGAATTGCAGTTTTTTTTCACTTTTGGCCCCCCAAAAAAAATGGATTTTAAAACGTTTAAAAAACCCTTTGCCCCCCCAAAAAGGGGTTTTTTTACAAATTAAAAACGTTCAACCCATCTTGCAAAAAACAAGAAATTTTTACAAAGCTCCAAGCGCAGAAAAATTTAAAAATTTATGGCCCCAAGATTTAGGGCAAAGAAAAAATGTTTTTTTCCTGGTTGAATAAAATTGGTTTTTTATTGTTTAAAAAAAGTAAAACAAAAAAAAATATAAAAAATTGGGGTATCGGGTAATTTTATTGACCTGTTTGAGTAAAGCTCCCAAATTCATATATAAAACCGAAAACAGTAAACCGCTTTAAAAAATAAAAATTTAAAAAAACACTACCAAGATTGCTGTTTTTTTGGTTCAAAAAAATTAAAACCAAAAAACCTTTAAAAAAAAAGTGAACAAGCATCATATGCCCCCCAAAAGGGGAAACCAATAAAAAACAAAACTCATCCCGCAAAAAAAAACCCCTTTCCAGTTTCTGCAAAACAGAAAATAAAAAAGGTTTTTTGGGCGTCAAAAAAAAACAAAAAAAACGAAATTTTTTTATAGACGTTTTTCATCATTTAAAAAAATTAAAAACAAAAAAAACTAAATAAAAATCTAACATTGAAAAGGAAAACCGGGACCCCCTAGTAAAAGGGTTTATCAAAACTTTTAATTTGACAGGCGAATGCTGAAAAATTTGGGAAAAATCAAAAAAAAAATCCCGAACGCGTTTTTCCCCCCTTTTTAAATTTGCCCAATGTTTAAAAAAAAACTATGGAACACCTGTGCCCCCAAAAAATCACAGAAAAAAAACCCAAACCCCCTTCAAAGGAGTTTTCCCGGGAATGGTGGGGGAATCCCAAAAATGGGGCGATTTTTTGGGGAAGGTTTTCCCGCTTTTTCTGCAACTTTGGGGGTTTTTGCAACAAAAGGGACTTTGGCCAGACCAAAACTGCGTTCCAAAAAACCCAAAAAGCGCTCCCTTCCTTATACGCCCTTGCCATGCCCCCCAAAACAGCAGTTTACACCCCAACTTTGTAGGGTATTCCCGAATTGGAAAAAAATTGGGCAAAAAAACCAAAGTTTTAAAGGGGTTTCTTATTTCCGGGAATTCCCTTGTATAAGGGAAACATTTTAAAGGGTTTAAAAAAATTTTGAAAGATTATTGAAAAAAAATTTTTTTTTTTTAAATTTTTTCAAAAGCCTTTATGAAAAAAAATTTTTTTGTGAATCTCCCTGGGGGGTCTATTTTATCAATGCACCCCCGGGATTAAACCTTAAGGGTTTTAAGGGTTTTAAATTATACGGTTTTTTTGGGGGTGTTTATTTTAAAGTTTTAAAGAAATTGGGGGTGCCCCCCAAACCTGAAAGGGTTTTCCTAAAAAAAATCGTTTTAAAAATTTAAGACCCCAAAAGTTTATAGGTTTCCCCCTTTATTTTTGGGGCTTCAGGGATGAGCCAAAATTAAGGGGCACTGGGGCCCCACATATGGGATATCTCTAAAAATGGCAACCGGGGGGGGGAAAAAATTTTAAAGTTGAAATTTTACCTTTAGTCACATTTCCCCTTATTCCGGGGAAAATTAATGGATAAAATTGGGAAAAATCTGAAAAAAAAAAAGTAAAAATTTTAAAAATTTTCCCCTTTTCCCTTTGTTTTAAATTTCTGTTAAAATTTCTAAAAGGGGGTTTACAAATTTCCCTAAATAGTGTTTTAAATACTTTAAGGGGTCTAGTTTCCTTTTGGCCCGTACTTAGGGGGGTATCTAACTTGAAAGGGCCCCTCAAAAGCCTGTCAGAACTGGAGTGGTTCCCCCTAAAAAAATTTTATATTGGGCCAAATTTTCTTAAAAAAGTGAGAAATATTTTTAACCAAAAAATTTTTTCCAAGGGCCCTCTAATTTCTTTTAAAAAAAAAAAAGGGACAAAAAAAAAAAGGATGCCCAACCTATAGTGGACTTTTGGGGTAGATTGTAGTTATAAAAAATTTTTTTGGTTAATAATTATTGTCTTCCCACGCAAAATTTTTGTAAATTTTTTTCCAAAAAATCAAAAATTTTTTCCCAAAATTTTTCCCAGGGAAATTTTTATATTTTTCCCCAAAAACCAAACAAGGATTGTATGGTAAATAAAATTTTTTTCCCCTTCCCTTAAAGCACAAATGTGTCACGAGAAAAAAAAGGTCTCTAAATTTCAAGGGGGATAGGTTAAAGGGCCCCAAAAATTTATTCTCACAAAATTGAAATGCAAAATTTTCAAAAATAGGGCGGGTTTTCAGGAAGGTAAAAACGGGGCCTGGGGGGCCTTTTAAGGGTTAAGGCCTTGTGGCATTTAAACCTTTATTTAAGGCTGGGGGAGGAAGCAAGGGTTAGGGGTTTTAGGGGGTTTAAAAACCCTTTTTTTGGAGACACGCAAACGGGTTTTAAATCGGGCCCCCCCCGTGAAAGTAAAAGGGTTGGTGGGAAATTTGCCTTTGAAAATTTAGGTTGGGCCCCAATGCCCGGGCTGTTTTGTACGCAGCCATTTTTGGGGGGCAGTTGCAAAACGGGGGGGGTTAGTTTTGCCACGGGAATAAAAGCTGCTGCCCTGTGGGGCCTTTTAAAGGGGGTTGGCCCAAAAAATGTTGCTTTTTCCTAAAGAACTATTCTTGTGTTTTTACACATGGCGGGCAAATACCATTTGGAACCCCAATGGAAAGACTGAAGCTTTTTTCTTTAAAAAAAAAAAAACATTTTTTTCAAATTTTCGGGGAAAATTCCCAACTAGAATTTCCCTTTATCCCTATATCTAGGAAACCACAAACACAAATATTGGGGGAAAATTTTGAACAAAAGCAAACTGTGCTGGGAACAAAAAATTACACACTCCAAAAGGGAAAATTTTTTGGGCACCAAACCCCCCATTTTTTTAAAAGGAAATTGGGAAGGTCATTTTTTAAAAGGGGGGGTTTGTCGGGGGTAGGGTATATATTTAGAGGATGATTACAAATAGAAAAAAAAAACAAAAATTTTTCCCTTATAAACACTTTTTTTCTTTTTTTTAAAACCCCCCACCCTGGCTGTTCTGGTTTGTTTTCCCAGCCCAATGACCCCACCCATTCCTTTCCTCATTTTGGACCCTGAAAGCGAATAAACCGGGTTGCGGGTGGTCCAATTTGCTGCATGTACACCAGAAATTTAAACCATGAGGCCTTTTTAATAGCACGGGCCGTGAAAAGTAAAACAAATTTTGTGTTTCAGCGGGGATCACGGGACGGGCCTGTTTTACAATGTAAGTTTTTTATTTTTAATTTTTTCCCCGGAGGGTTTAAACAGCATTTTTAAAACTTTTTCGAAAAAACCCCTTTTAATTTTTTTTTCACTGGTCAACCCCTTTAAGCTAAGTTGTTAAATGTGCCAATGTTATTATTGTTTTGGTTATTTTTGTGCAAAGTAAAAAGGACTATTTCCCATAAAAAGCCAAAAAAAGTGATAAAAAAAAATTTTAAAAACCAATTAAAATTTAAAAAGCTTAAAATCATTTAAAGGGACATTAGGGTCTAAAATAAAAATCGTACAGGGTAAGTTGCATTTAATTTTTTAAGGTTTTTTAACCCTTGGCCCATTTTTAAGCTTTAAAAAGGGTTTGGAAATGAAAAAGCTATGCCTTCTAGGGCGCAGAGTAGCTTCAAAGGGGGAAAACTTCACCTACCAGAGAACCCCAAATTAAAATGTTAAAAGGGCTAAAATTTTAAAAAACCCATTTTCTCAAATATTTTTAAAATTTGGAAAAGGGGAAAACAAGAAAAATTCACTGGAACCCTTTAAGACGGGGGAACTAAAGTTTGGGGCCAAATAAAGGCCCTTTTTAAACAGCATGAGGTTTTACTATTTTGGGCCCACTCTGTGAAACTTTTTTCCCCCTTTGAGTTTGGGAGAGGGAAAACTGTCCCAAGGGGGGAGCCTGAAAAGTTTTGTACTATGCTTTAGGGCAGTTTAATCGGGGCAAATGGGGACCCCCAAATTTTACCAAAATTTGTCCCAAATTAAGGGGCCCTTTTATAACACCTACTTACAAGACCCCTATATACTTTACCCAAGCTACTGGGGGGGGAAAAACCAGAAATACCTAAATTTAACTTTTAAGACCTTAAACCAAACCAAACCAAAACTTTTTGGAAACCAAATTTATTTAACCTTACCGAGGAAACCCAAATTTTATTACATACTGGGTTATCCCTTTTCTGCTGTGAAATTGTCTAAATAACTGCCTATCTTCCCCTTTTGAAACAATGGTAGCCCCCATGTGATCACTTATGGCATGTTTGGCAAGTTATTTGTACTTTTAAGTGGGTAATTTTAAGGGGTTTTGGGTATTGGGGAATTTTTTTTTAAAAAAATTTAATACTTTTAAAGTAGCTGGGAATTATTTGTAATTTTTAAAAATTTTTTTTATAAGGTTTTTACACTATGTTTTATGTGGGATGGAACTTTGAAAAAAGAAAATTTTGTAAGCACAAAATTCTTTACAGTTTTTACTGAGAGTGGGTGTGCAGTATCTATGTAGTTTATGGAAAAAATTTTTGCCCGGGCCCCAAAAGTGTTTTTCTTTGCAAAAAATATATCCCCCATTTCATAAATTTTTGGCAAAAAAAATTTGTTTGTGAACCCAAAGCCCTATTGAGCAAAAGTAACAGGGGGGCCCTTTGAGCCCCGGATTTTTTAAAAAGGACCCTGCAACCCCCCGGTTAAAAGGGGTACACGGGGAAAACCCATTTGTTCTATTCTGCTGCATGTTATTACACAAAGGAAAGCAGGGAAATTTCCCAATGCCTATGTACTAAGAGGAGGAGGCGGGAAACAGATTAAAACCCGGGCCCAACAAAATGTCCCATTTGTGTATGTTGGATTTTAAAATTACATGTGATCATCTCAAAACCTTGGGGCCCTTTTTAAACTTTTTAAATGGGGGCAAAGAGGAAAAATTTTATTTTAACCTAACTGAAACCCTTTTGTGATATTTTTGGGGATTTAAAATTAAATATCGGTCTTAGTATTTGTTTAAAAAGGCCCCCTGGGTTCTCAAAATTAAATTTTTGAAAATTTTTTTCCCTTTTCTTCATTTTGCCCTCCCTTTTTGGGTTTTGGAGGTCAGATTTTCAGCCCCCTTGGGACAAATCTCTTGGGGGGCAAACCAGGGGCCAAAACAAGTTTACTTTTTAAAACGTGAGGTAAACCACCCAAATTTTGTGTGCCCACTGCATGGACTGTGGGAACCCACCCCTTTTTTTTGCAGAATTTTTTCGGGTTTTTTCCCATTTTTTCCCCCTGGGCTTCCCCACATACAAAAAAAATAATTTCAAAAAGAAGGGCAACCCCCTTGTTTTCATGTTCTCATTGGGTTGTGGGGAGCAAAAGGAAAAAAAATACCCAGAACTCTTCCCCCTTGGGGGGTTTGGTTTTTGCAGCCCCGGCCCCCACCCCTTCACTTGAAAGGTAAAAAAAAAGAAACCTGGGCCTTATGTATAAAAAGTTTTCTACCCCAATTTAAAATGTCTTTGGGGCCCCAAAAGAGAATCGGGGAATTTTCAGCTTTTTTTTTTTCCCACAAGGACTTTAGGGGAAAATGAAACCCAAGTTTGATTGGTTGCTATGAAAAAAAAAAATTACAGCCCTTTAAACTCTAACATTTTTCCACAAGTAAGGCCCCTTTTTTTTTAGTATAAATTGGGCCATAAAAATTTTTTGATGCTCTATTCTCCATTAAAATGAACTGTATTTAACACCAAAACTAGGCACATTAAACCCAGACTAGACACATTTGAATAGGGCCTAAATTAGGCCAACCCATACTGTAAATACAAACCCAATTTTTATTCCCGCCTACTTTTTGGTTATCGACTAAGATTAGGCGCATCAATTTTACTATTTTGAAAGGGTATACTAGAACGCCAATTTTTTGAAAGGTTCTTTAAAATTCTAGGTGCACTTTTCCCCCCTAAATTTAAAAATGCCCCTTAAAAACTGGCGTGGAGGCCCCTTTCTTTTCTGAATTTCGCCCCCTTTTTTTCCCTTTTAATTTTTCCCCCCCCCCCTTTAAGGTGTTCTAGCCTAGAAGGCATATACCACAAACCCTAATAAAAATCTTTTTGGTACCCCTTTTTTTTGTTAATTTTAACTGTAGAATTTTTTAAAATTTCCCCCCAAACTCACAGAAGAAATTCCTAAAGGGAATTCCCCCAAACCCAATCCGGGTTTTTAAAAAGCCAAAAACAAAAGTATAAACTTTTTTATATGTTTAAAGATTGTTTTGGGGGTTTTCGTTTTAAACGCAAGCATTTCAAGTTTGGTCTTTGCGTGGATTTGGGTTTTTTCAAAGCCAAAAAAAACCGATTTGAAAAACCATCCAAAAAACCCTCAACTAAAAACCCTTAGTTGTACCCACAAAAACCCGAAAATTTTCGGGGGTTTTTTGGAATTTCATAATTGCCGTTTTTTAAAAAAAAACTTAAAACCCATTTTACTTTTCCGCTGTATTTTAGGAAAAAATTTTTGCTTCCCAAACAAATTCTTGTCGGATCCATTTTCCAAAAACCCCATAGAGATGAAGGGAAAACTTGCTTTCTGACTGTAAACCCGGTAAAAAAAAACCCCTGATACCTACTTTAAAAAATCTCAACAAAATCTTTTTGGGAAAACACAGAGTATTTTGATTTTGTCTTGGAAAACACCCTTAAAAAAAAATTGCCCGGGTTTCCTTTTAAAAAAATTGAATATTAAGTTCAAAAAAAAAAAAAAAAAACCCCATTCCCAAACTCATCTTCATCGCCCCTCTTTTTCCAATTTGGGTCCAAATTCGGTCTTCTGTTTTTTTTTTCCCTTTTTTTCCCAATTTCCAAAAAGGCACTTTCGGGGGTTTCAGCGCTGATTGGCTTTTTCATTAAACATGCCTTTTTTAAATTTTCCACCATCGGAGCTTTTTCATTTCCCAAAACCCAGGGAATGAAAGGGGAAAGGGTTGGCGAAGTGGCACTTTAAACCATAAAGCCAACCCAGGGCTGTACAGTGACTTGCCCTTTTTGGGAATAAAAAGGGAAAAAAAAATGGGAAAGGGGACCGAGTGTTTGGTTTAAAGGGATCGGGGATGGGGTGGGGTTTTTTTTTTATCAAACCCCCAGGAACTTTCTATTAAATGCTCTAGAGGAACTGGACAACCTTTAACCTTAGTATTCCTCAACAAACGCAGTATCTGAAAAATCCAGTAGTAAGAATGACGACATCGGAAACAACTGTAACCTACTGAGTACAATTGTCCTGGCAGTGATAGTAGCTACCTGATCTGTAAAGAAACTTGATATGTTAGGTTTAGTTCTGTGTGGTAATTAACATTCTAGATTCACTAGAGTCTAGATTTACTGTATGAAGCATAAATAAAATCCATGACTTTGAAAAATGATGTTTAATACATAGTTTCTGACTCATTACAGCAGATGAATGTTTCATTATTCACCTGCCATGTACTCTATTATGTACATTCCTGGATCAAAAGGATTCTTAATTTGGAGCAATTAACACAACCAATTAATGTTAAATGATTTTATATGCTCTATAGCTACTACAGAGACCTCTGTTCCCATGAGCACAGTGTATCACATCGGAAACAATTTAACCATGGGAATTAAGTACTTTTACTCTCTATACTTTTTATTACATCTGTATTATATACAGTGGTGCTTAGAAGTTTGTGAGCCCTTCATACAATGAGTCAAACAATGAGTCGAAAATATGAGACTAGGTCATTTATGTATTAAAAAAAGTGATCCAATATTACATACAGTATCTGTGAATGACAAAAGTATCTGAATCTTTAGGGTCGTTTCACACGGAGAATTTTATTTTGTGTGTTTTTGGATGTGTTTTTTTGTGCAGAAATGTACAGCATTAACTGCTGTGCCTTTCTGCACAAAAAAACCATCCAAAAATGCACCAAAAAAAGCAATGTTTGAAAGCACCCTTAAGCAGGGTTTACACAATGCATTAGTGCATCATGAACACATGCAGCCAACAAACACACTTTTTTAATGCATCGTTGTAATTATCCCTAATTTAGGACACAGTTAAAATTAGGGTCAATGAAAAATGTTGTTTTTTTTTAAAGCAAACTTTTCAATGGCTTGTGTTTTTTAAGCAGTTGAAAAATGCAATTTGTGAACCCACCCTTGGAATATTTTTAAACAGTGTGTTTTTTGGTGCATCTTTGGTGTGTTTTTTTGCTGAGCAAAGAAACGCACCGGAAACGCACTGTGTGAAAGCAACCTTAGGGTATGTTCACACGGCTTATTTTTGAGCTTAATACGTGGGAAAATGTGCCCCATAATTACGTTAATCCATAGCTCTCATAGAGAAATATGGATTACGCCTCCTCTCTCCGCTCATACAATACAATTGTATTGTACGTGCGGGGAGATAAGTGACATGTCAAGTACCTGCGGCGATTACGTGCCGCGAGTAATGCATGTCTATGGGGCCAGGCACCCCCCCCCCCACATGCCTCGGGAGCACGCGCTGGTCAGCGCAACTCCCAAATCACCTGGCGTAGTGCGGCGCGGACTGTACACGCCACAATTACGCCATGTGAGCATACCTGTAGGAGTAGCAGATAATTTAAAGGTGAAATTAGTCAGGTGTTTTTAATCAATGTAATGACAATCAAGTGTGAGTGGGCAACCTGTTTTATTTAAATAACAGCGATTAATCAAAGTCTGATCTTAACAGCATATATTTATAGAAAAGTATCATGACACAAGCAAAGGAGATTTCTGAGTATCTCAGAAGAAGAGTTGTGCCTGTGAAAGCACCCTAAGGCCATGTTCACATGGCTTAAACCAGGACGTAATTCGGTCCGTAATTACGTGCCGGAGTGCGCCTATTACGGGCTGAAAACGTCCTGGTCATTACGTTAATCTACATTTCTCATAGAGAACTATGGATTACGTCTCCTCTCCCTGCTCAGCGAATACGCCGAGGGGGGAGATAATTGACATGTCACTTTCTAGCGGCGAGTTGCTCATCAGACAGGAAAAGTTAGCAATAAACCTTTCTTACAGAATTTGGACTCCCCACACCCACAGTCAGACAGACTGCACTGCTGGAGAAAATTCAAGACCACTATTATGCTATGCTTAAGATGGGACGTATCTCGCCCCGTATTTTGCGCTGTACTGTGAGATACGTCCCAGTCATTACAATAATCCACAGCTCTCATAGAGAACTATGGATTACGCCTCCTCTCCCTGCTCGGACAATACAACGCGTGGGGAAAGAAGTGACATGTCAATTATTCACGGCGTATAGGCGGCGTGAATAATTAATGTCTATGGGGCCGGCGAGCTGCCGACCCCCCGCCCCTCACACACTGCCTTGTGAACTTAGGCTATGTTCACACGGCTTAACTGCGGGATGTAATTACGCCCCGCAATTACGCCCTGTGGCCGGGGGCAGGGCGGGAGCGGGGGACCGGCACTTCGCCGGCCCATAGACAATCATTACTAGCGGCGCGTATACGCCGCTAGTAAGTGACATGTCAATTATCTCCCCCCTCGGCGTATTCGCTGAGCAGGGAGAGGAGACGTAATCCATAGTTCTCTATGAGAAATGTAGATTACCGTAATGACCAGGACGTTTTCAGCCCGTAATAGGCGCACTCCGGCACGTAATTACGGACCGAATTACGTCCTGGTTTAAGCCATGTGAACATGGCCTTAGGGTGCTTTCACAGGCACAGCAATTAATGCTGTACATTTCTGCACAAAAAAACGCATCCAAAAACGCCAAAAAAAAAATGCACCAAAAAACGGCCTGTGTGAAAGCACCTTACCCTACCGAGTTGTCTAATAAAGCAAATACAGTAAAAGCAATGCATATAATGGTCTTTGAGGTCACAAAGAAAGCGGAGATAACCTATAAGCATCTAAAGGCTTATGGCTAATGTTAACCCCTTAAGGTCGCAGCCATTTTCGTATTTTTGGTTTTCCTTTTTTCTTCCCCACTTTCCAAAAGCCATAACTTTTTCATTTATCCATCTAGCTAAATGAGGGCTTTTTGGCTTTTTTTTTTGAGGAAAATTTTTTTTTTAATGGTGCACTGACCATAACATGTAATGTAATGGAAAACCCCCCAAAATTTCTATGTGTGATGAAAAATGAAAACAAAAAACTACACAATTATGCCAATTTTGCAGGGGTTTATGGAGTCCATTTTTTGGTATAAATGATGTGTTATTTGTATTCTGCAGGTCCTTATGATTCTGGTGGTAACAAATTTGTAGAGATTTTGTTATATTTTGGTACTCTAAAAAAAATTCTATTTTACAAGTTTTTGCTGAAATGCCATTTTCTGTGCCCAATCATTTTTTTTGTTTTTCCACCTATGGACCTGATGGCTCATTTTATGCGGACTGAAGTGTAAATTTAATACTTATACCCCCTAGGGTACTTGACCACTAAGGGGTACAACTGCTTGTTCTATATACAGCAGTACTATTGAACTGATATACAGCAGGTGCCATTGAAAACATCACCAATTTTCTAAGTAAATATACTCCTAAAGATGCTATTGAAATGAAATTCTCACCAGATGTCGGTAACAACCCATCCAGTCCACACAGGCAAAGGAATCAAGCCATAGATGTCTAGAAATTAGGTTATGTGTAATAATGAGAAATGACACAGGAAAAAGGAGTGAACAAGCTTACTAAAGTTTAATTAAAACTTTGCACAAAATCCTTTGTTGGTGATGACATCTCCTGAATGGAGAAACTAGTCGTAGACATTGCTCAGGTGGGATTTTGGCTCATTCCTCCACACACTCTTCAAATCCTGAAGCTTCCGTGGGCTCCTTCTATAAACTCTGAGCCTTAGTGGTTTCCATAAATTTTCTATTGGATTCAGGTCAGGTGATTGGTTGGGTGATTGGTTTATTTTCTTTCTGTAAAACCAATTGAGAGTTTCCTTGGCTGTGTGTTTGGGATCAATGTCTTGCTGAAATGTCCACACTCGTTCCATCTTCATCATCCTGTTAGAGCAGATTTTTATCAAGAATGTTTCAGTACATTTATCCATTCATCCTTCCTTCAATTATATGAAATTTGTCAGTGCTGTATGCTGAAAAACAGCCCTATACCATGATATTCCCACCCCCAAACTTCACTGTTGGTAACGTACTTTGGGGTTGATATGCAGTGTATTTTGGCCTGCATACACATTATGGTATCCGAAGAGTTCAATTTTGGTCTAATCTGACCAGACTACATTCTCCCAGTATTTCACAGGCTTGTTTAAATGTTATTGAGAAAACTTGCACATGCTTTTTCTTTAGCAATAGAGTCTTGTGTGGTGAGCATGCAAACAGGTCATGGAGGTTGAATTAATTTCTTATTATTTTCTTTGAAACAATTGTACCTACTGATTCCAGGTCCTTCAGCAAAGCTCCACAGGTTTTCCTTGGCTCTTGAACAACTCTTCAGATTTTTTTTTTCACCCCTCTGTCTGAAATCTTGTGTGGTTGGTCTGTGGTGAAACAATGTTCTTTCCACTTCTGGATAAGGCCCCACCAGTACTCACTGAAACCTTCAGTAGTTTAGAAATTCTTCTGTGACCAATACCACCGTAGTTTTGCAACAATAAGGGTTGTCAGGCTTAAGACAGCTTCACTGGTTTTACCATCAAGAGATGTTTTTTGTGTGCAACCTTAGCAAGGGCCACCTTTTTTTGGCCAGCATTTTAACCCAGTTGTTATTTTTTTTCACTAAGGGGAAAAGATTCTTTTAATTACTGACAGTTTTTTCAGCGGGGTTATAACTGTCCATGACACTGCCTCCCTTCTTCATGTTTCAAACTTGTTCCGGTGTCATTTTGACTTATGGATTGGATGAGTTTTATGACTTCTGGTCAGAATTTTAAACAATTTAGAAAAAAATTTAAAATTAGAAAATTGGTGACTGTTCAATTTTTTTTTTCCCTATTGCAGGTTGTAATAGGTGTACATGCATGAGACTTCTTGCTGCCGTGGTACTCCATCATCACCCTGCGATTATGTTGAAAAGGGGGGTCAAGGAGGGACGCTCCCTCTCTCAGTCATTTAGATGTTTCGATTGCTATGATGTCTAAACAAAAGTTAACAACAAGAATTGGTCCGGCTCTGTTCCATGCTGTTAGAGGAGGTTACCGGCTGTAATGAACAAGCAGATGAGCAAGACAAATCAATAATTACTGGACATGTTTAGATGCAGTTATTGCTACAAGGTGTCATCCAAATATAAAGCAAAGGTTTTTAAATGATTTTGCCATCAAGATAATTTTTAACATCCACTTTCTTTATAAAATACATGAAAAATTTCTGAAAATTATTTTTTAAAATTTTTACTGTATTATCATGTTTTTTGGGGAAATATACTATTATAATATGGAATATTTTTTACTCCAAAATTGATATTATAGATAATATGGTGTAAATTACCAGGTTTTTCAGGTTTTTAAAAAAATGTCCCTTTGGTTTTACGAGTCTTTTCGATGCACAGGAAACCTAGTAGCAAATGTGTAAGGTATGTTTGTAGTATGGCATCTAATAGAAAATCTTTTCCGATGTAAATTTTCTTAATAAAAATCTGTGAGAATACTTTTAAAGGACATTTGGTCCATGGATAACTCCCAGGGGCATTTAAAAACACAAGACTAAATTTTTTGTCCTAAGCCTTTTTTGGAAAGGATCATCTAAAAGCCCTGTAAACCATAATATCTTAGTACCCACAATCTTTAGGATCCAAATGGAGAACTGAAAGTGTTAAACTAAAACTGAGTTGCAGAAGCTCTATGAAGACCTCATAAGAAGTTCCTGACTTTCAAAGTCACATTGGCACCATACTTATTATACTAAATAACATTTAGCAACCTTAAATTTAGGTGAACCAGCATGTAATGATATTGCTGGATTATTAATTTTACAGTGATCCCTCAAGTTACAATGGCCCCAGGATACAATATTTTCAACACACGATGGTCTGTCCTGAAACACTGCATTGAAAACCACATTCAATATACAATGTCACAGACACTGTAACTCACTGTAAGAGCCAGCCAATTATCACGAACATTTTGCTTGTAAGACATCTGTATTAGTGAGGTGCATGCAGTGACTGGCAGTCTTTGAGCCCTTTTAAAATACAGTTTCGGTACTACATGTCCTGTACTAGAATGAGCTGCTCCTTCTGGCACCAGCTGAGCGTGGACACATTTTCTTTTTTCCAGGTACATTGTTTTAAAAACACAACCAGAGAGTCCTGTCCCAATTCCCGTTTTAGAAAGGTATTTTGATGTTTTTTAAAAGGTTTTTTTTTTTTTTTTTTCTGTATTAAAATTCTTAATTATTCTTTGCTTTGTTTTCTTCAATCTTCATTTTGCTTTATGTTGGGACTTTTAAAAAATAAATACCCAAGGTAGAATTCAACATACAGTGGTTGTTCACAAACCAATTAATATTCTATGCTGAGAGACTACTGTATAAATTAAACTTTACATGTATTTCAACCAAAGAACATTTTCAACTTTTTAAAAAATTTTTGAAATTTGGTTTTTAACAAAGTAATTATGTATTAAGGCTAGGTTTAAACCCGGCCCCCCCAACTTGTAGATGGAATGGAAAAGAATCGTCTTCACAAAAACAAAACCCTTGAGTCTTAAAACATTACAGAAATAGGAATTCTCCTTACTTAAGGGACTGGAGCATTAGTCATAGCTGGATTGGTTTAATAAGGCACACAAATAATTAGGTCCATGTCTTTTTTTTGCTTTACAATTTTATGGTAACCAATACTGATCAGACATTTTTCTTTTAAACAAAAAAGGTAGGATTGTTTTTAGATTTTGGAGATAAACAAAAAACATTTTTGTGTTAAATTTTAGAACGATAAAGTTTTAAAGCCAAAGAAAAAAAATTAAAGAAACACCCCAACAAAAAGGGCCTTTTGACAGAGTTTGTCCTGGCAGATAGGGTTTACCAGACAAAAGGGGTTTAAGGAAAAGAGTACCTGTGTCATCACGCCTTTTCCCAAACCCTGCTTTAGGGATTAAAAAAGGCAGCTTGGACTGGCCCACAGGGGACCAAGTGTATCCCCTGTTGGGGACCTTAGCATGGTGAGTCCCGCATGGGAGGGGCCTAGGACAGATTTTAGGCTAAAAACAAAGAAAAAGAGGCAAGAGTTAAAATTCATATGCTTACTAAGGGGTAGGGTTAAACCCCCGAAAACAACTAAAAAAGGGCCCCCGGAATTGGGAAAGGGGCTGGTGGGCCACAGGAAAAAACTCCCATGGAGGGCCCAAAAGGGAACAACTCCATGGGCCCAGGAATCAACTCCATGGGTTCCCCCCCGGAAATAAAAAACCTGGGTGGGCCCCCGGAATCAATCCATGGGTGGGCCCCCGGAACCAAAACCCCTGGGTGGGCCCCAGAATCAACCCAGGGTGGGCCCCCGGAATCAAAATCCCCTGGGGGCCCCAGGAATAAAATCCCCTGGAGGGCCCAGGAATTTAACCCACTGGGGGGCCCCCCAGGAAATTTAATCCCCTGGGGGCCACAGGCAAACCCCAGTCCGATACTGAACATAGGGTATTAGTTCTATCTGTCATGAAGGAGGCACTGGGTCAAAGTGCTAATGTGTTTTTCTATTAAAACATCTCAAATGATTCCTATGAAATATAATTGCACTGTTTTAAAATATGTGTTTGGATTATCAGGCTGAAAGATATTTAGGGAGAATTTATACAGCGCAGAACTGTGGATTTTACCTATAGATTAGCGGTTTAAAGGGGTTTTTTCTCTTTTCAAGCTTTCGCCTATTTAAAAGTGTTGGCAGCAAAGGATTTTTGAATTAGGGGCGTGCTTTTTGTCTGCCTTTCTCCTCCTTTTCCCCCCCCTTCCCCCCCCCGCACACAGAAGCTCTTCTCCTAACTTCTTCAGCGGGGGAGGGGAGGGGGTTTGCTGCCGAGTTAACCCCTTTTGTGCCCGCCTGGTCTGCGCAGGCGGGATCAGTAACTGTCACTCCACAGAGTCAGGAGACAGGAAGGGCCGATCTTGGTGTGGAAGGTCTGTGAAACTGTGTATGCTTTTAGCAGGCAGGGGGGTGTAAGTGTTTCCTATCCCCTGCTTAGCTACAAATTCCATCTCAAAACAAACAAACAAACAAAAACCCCGTCAAAAAAGACACAAAGGGGAGCGTGAAGTGTGTTACTATACTAGGATGTGTCACTAATACCGCAGAGCATGAACAATTACATGCCCCCCTATCTGTTTTTATTTGTATAGTAGGCCCACCCACCCCTCATATTATAGTAACAAATTCATTTCTTCACTCTACAGTACTGAAAAAGATAGCCCTCTCTGCTTTTCCCCCCCAAACTGGTAGGAGCAGGGGGAGCAGGGACCCCAGGTTTAAAACCAGCACAAGAACAGAAATCAGGCCCTCCCCCTCCCTTCCCCACGAAGCATATGTTTGGGAGAGGCCTGGTTCTCGACCCGTATTCAGAAAAAAGATGAGTCATTAGCATGACACCCCGTAATAAGATCAACGTTTGGTGCTTAGGGAATTTCAGGACTGTGCATATACTAACGGAATAACTCAAAATCGTGGACATTTGTAATGAACAAATATTGCAAAGCTGCTTGTTTTTTTAAAGATCTTTTAATTAAAACCCAATCATTGTAGCGAGACAAACTCTTTAAAGCTACACTGGATTACAATATAAAGCAAGTGAATGAAATCTTACAATATCATCTACATGCTGCAAAAAAATTCCCCAAGGAAAATTAGGCATGCATGTTAAAGAGGTTCTTCCATTTCAGGCATTTATGGCTTACCAATAGGATATACAGTACTATAAATGTCTGATAGATGTGGATCCCAGAGGTGTAACCACTTGGCTGTACTGGTAACTCTCTTTGAAATTAATGAAGAGTAACCACACATTTGTGGCTACTTCTCCATTCTAAACAGGGAGTTTGGGGGGGTCTGCTCTGGAGACAGGTGTGTGTCCGAGCATAGCCACTTTTCCTCTGGGATCCCCATGACACTGCTGATATGCCATAAATGTTTGGGATGGGTAAACCCGCTAAGTATATTGCAGTATATTAGATCTGCAGCAAAGTCTGTATAATGCTGATTACTAATAAAAAGCTACCTGCAAGATATACTCTCTTTTTCAGGCAAATAAAAATGTAATACTATCTAGTTTGTTGGCTATTAATAATGAACCAGGGCAAACCCACTGAAAAGTGAGTAAAGATCAATCTTCTGTCTTTAATACCTTATTTGCTTGGGGTCTTGTCATCTAACCTGCTCTCGTAGCCGACTTCACACTATAGAGTGGTGCATTTATCTTGTCTTCTGTATAAAATAAATTCTGTTCTCAAACTATTGGATGCAATGAAATATATCACAGGGACCACAACACCACTGATTAGACCCCTTGGCTGTTTTAAGTGTGTAGAAGCAAGTGAGAAGAACCACTGTTATGTCACATCAACATGGGACCTCCGTCAATACAATTTGGAGCCTGATAAGGGTTCTCTTGTTATTTTTGTGTTATAACTGTTAGCTATTTTTGCACTGTTCAAATAAAAAAAATAGTGATCTAGCAGCTCTCTACAAGAAGGTTGTGACCACTGCAACCTATCAATGGCCCTTAGCTTGATATCACTGCTCAGAAGTGAATGGTTGGTGAGCAGTGAAGTCAAGGCAATGGCACTTAATCGCTACAGCCACTGATTGGCTGCAGAGTCATGAGCTAACCACAGAGCTAGATGTCAACACACCAGGTAGAGATTGCTGGCAGCGTCAGCCCTGGAATGGAGGTGAGTTGAAAGATTTATTTTTTTTAACAGTGCAGCAGTGGTTTAAAATAGTTGTCCATATCTTTTTTTAAAGAAATTTCAGCTGCGGCAGCTGTAAAATTTCATACTCTCCATTCACCACTGTTCCAGTGCTGTGTCTTCATAGTCTTTTATGACATCCATCTCTGTGGTCAGTTTATGACCACTGCAGCTGATCCTGAGCTGACGACCAGCAGCCAGATGTATAGAAAAGACCAACGGGGGACTGAAGACAGCATCATTATTGAAACTGTGGTGGGGGGGGGGGGGTGGGTATTTTTTATTTTATTTTATTACAGCAGCAGAAATTTATTAAGAAAAAAAAAGACCCGGACAACCCCTTTAAATTTATTTTACAAAATAAATAAATATCCTGGAAAAGCCCTTTAAAGGGGTTGTCTCACTACATTGGTTCATCTTACCTCAGTCCTGTTTTCTTGGTTTCATCTTGAATTCAGGGGCGTGTTTACTGGCTTCTACTAGGCTGCAGTACTAGTCAGGTCTGTAGTTATAGCAACCAGTGCTAGCAGCCTATCAGGAGAAATTGAACAGGTCTGTAGCTATAGTGACCTGAGGTGCTGATGCAGCCCATACAAGAGGGGATACTGTATCTAGGAATACGTAACCGTCATATATTGCAAAGTGACTTGTTTTCACAAGATCTTTGACATGAAAAGCAATCCTTGTAGTGAGACAACCCCTTTAAGTACATTTTTAATTAAATATTACAGATAAATATAAGAAATCTATGGTACAGAAGCATGGGAGAAATACACAGTAAGTAAGGATATTAGCCAGCAATATACTGCTGAACCACAACAATATCTTATATAAAGTTGTTCTGTTAGTTTCCATGAACTAAAAACTTAAATAGGTTGTCAATTCCATATGTTAGAAGCGTTCCCTGAATATGAGCCACGTACATAGGGCCTTATGTAAAACTGTCTAGCAGTAAGACCGTCCTTGTTGCCCATAGAAACAAGTGCTCTAAAAATATAAACTGACCTCTGATTGGTTGCTATGGGCAATAAAGACAGTCTTACTGCTAGACACTTTTCATACATAAGACCCATAGAACGACAGCTACTGTATGAATCCTGGCACTGACAGGTCAGACATACAGGTGCAGTGTAGTGCGACTACGACAAGTCTTACTCAGACAGATGATCTTTACCCTGGTCTGTGACACGCCCCCACAACGCCCCTAATCTTTGGTACATTAAAAAGTGTGGCTCCTGTGCTTATTGCGCCAAAGTTTTGAATATGACTGTTCATACATCGATAGATCAGGTCTACTACAGTTTTTGGACGCCAGAAAACTGGCGCATCCCCCTTCTTACATGTCGCCCTTAGGGTGACATGTATGAAAATTTTCTTGGTCTAAGACTTTTCTTGTTGCCCATAGCAATCAATCAGAACACTCATTTCATTTTTTCAGAGCTCTATATTAAATGAAAGAGGAGCTCTGATTGGTTGCTATGGGCAACAAAGAAAGTCTTAGACCAGTACGCTCCGCAATTATGCCGGGTAGACTGTCATTACTCACGGCGTGTACAATACATTCGTATTGTACGCCCGGGGAGAGGAGGCGTAATCCATAGTTCTTATGAGAACTGTGGATTACCGTAATTTCGGCGCGCATCTCACTCGTTTTAGAGCACAAATACGATGCGGAATGCGTGCCGAAATTGCCCCTTGTGAACATAGCCTTAGTGTTCTACTGGTATAATCCAGAGTGATCAGCTATAATCTAAATGCAAACATTCAGGGCCACATGTATGAAAACTGTCTCGGTCTAAAACCCTCTTTGTTGCAGAGCACTATATGAAATGAGAGGGTGCTCTGATTGGTTGCTATGGGCAACAAAGTGAGTTTTAGACCTAGACAGTTTTCATACATGTGGCCCTCAAAGGTTTCCCATACAGATTAGACTAAATCTGATGGAAAGAAAAATTTCTGTTTGGTGCAATTCAACGATGATCCTTTTTTCCCACCAATGGGAGACTTCATCTAAATAGATATTTTTGTCTGATAACCAACGTGTTTTGGAAATATCTTTTGTCCATGAACGCTCTTTTAGGAAAGAGCGTTCCCACAAAAATTTGTCTTTCCCCATGATCATCACTAATCATGTTTAGACATTAAGGGTGACATGTATGATTTTTGGCGCTCAGACTCCATTTTTTCTGCGTGCATTAGTAGCGTTGAATGAGACTAAATCTATTAACCTGCTCTACTGCAGGTCATAGATTTAGTGCTTTCTAGCTCCAAAGCGACAAATCAGGCTCAGTTAAACCCCTTTTAACTTGGTCTAGCTGTTAAAGCAGTAATGCACCCAGTTTTGCCGCCCTACAGTCATTAAGGTGTATAATCATACGGTTGTAGTGCGACATGCCTCCAGAACGCCCCCGCATCTTAGACGCATTGCAAAGTGCTGTGGGTGCCTCATAATGCACCTAATTTTTAGAGTGTGCCTTCTCATATATCGAGCGCACAGGGCTGCGCCAGTTTTTGGCATAGCCCTGTACAAACATGTCGCCCTAAACATTCAGAGTAGACACCATACTCCAATTCCTGGATTGCTCTCGAGAAAAATCTTTATTGAAGTATCATATAGTGAGCCATAATACACCGCAGTCCCAGCTTAGATAACCATGGCCAGTTGCATGTTGCTCAATTTTGCTGTGACATTTCAAATACAGTAAACTCTTCGTCAGGCATGGGTAAATGTAGGAAGCCTCAGTGTTGAGGGTTCTGTGACCTGTAAATTGCTATTTAACCCCTTAAGAACCAGGTCTGAAAAGACCTAAAAGGGTTAGTCCCGTTTCGGCAAATCCTTTTCACCGGCCGCTAGTTGCTAAGTGTGGTCCGGCCCTGCATGTGAATGACGAGGGCGACGTCTGCGCACACACTCTACTATACTTGGATCTCCCATAGAAGTGAATGAGAAGGATGGCTGCTAGCACCACCCTCTTCATTCATTGCAGGGCTGGACCACACTTACCAACTAGCAGCCAGCAAAATTTTCCAAAATGTTTCAACAGTCGTAACTTTTTTCAATGACGCAGTTTTATGAGGACTTGTTTAATGTGGCAGAAATGTATTGTCGGGGGGCATTGTTTGAGTTTAAATATAAATTGTTGCAATTTTTTTACTTTTTTTGCTGTTTTTTGTTGTTGTTTTTTTAATTATTGTTTTACACCAATCACATTTCACACTAAATAACATGTTGGATATACCTAATATATGTAGTTTCTATGTTTTTTTGTGTAATGTATCCACAATATTTTTTTCTTATTAAATATTTATTTTTATTTCATTATTGATTTTTGTTAATTTGTTCAACAATGTTTTATGTTTTTTTTTCCGTTTTTTAATCCAATGGAGGGATAACTATTTTATAATTTTTTTTACACTTGGTAATTTATTAGCAGACATGAATATGCTAATACATTACAATCTGTGTCGATGTAACACAGGCTGCCGTCAGGGCAGCACAGAGCGGGCCCTGATTGCAGACTTGTAATACAAGCAGTATTGGAACTATTCTAAGTCCCCAGGGCTGACTGAACAGACATTTCCCAGGCTCCATTGGGTCACAGAGAGTCCCAATCACCTGATGGAGCAGGGGAATGGCCTTTGATTACACCATGGTCACGGACTGTGGCAATCAAGGGGTTAAGCGGTGGGGATCGAAAGCTTCCTCCTTTCTCCGGCACTTACAGAAACTCTAGGAATGGAAATGTTAACTACAGCTCTGTTCCTAGCGCATTAAGGGTATGTTCACACGACGTGTTGAGTCTGTGTTTACATACGTTTATAGCTGCGTGTTTCGATCTGTGTTTCAGACCCTAAATGGACCCAAACACACATCTAACAATCTGCAGTGCGATTTACTTTGTATTTAATGTAAAACAGGCATCGGCGATCAGACGAGTGAGTATTGATGTGTGTTTACTTGTTTCTTTCTGATCCATTCAAAGAATTGACATGTCAATTCTTAATCCGAAAGACGCAGTAGGAGCCCTATTTAAAACTATAGGGTGCGTTCCTGCTGCCGCCACAATACATCCAAACACGCACCTGTGTGTTGAATGCATTTTGGATCCAATTGATGCTGCACTTTTGGATGCGATTTTCGGATCCAAAATGCTGTGTGAACTTACCCTAACAGTGCAGCGAGTCGCAAAACTCCTCTTTCTCCAGCGACATCTATACACATCGCTACAGAAAGAAGACATGCACCACCCGCCATCTATAAGTGTTTGGCAGGCGTTAAGGAGCTAAACACCTGGAACCTAATAACGTAATATCTAGCACTTAATACACAGATCACATCATCCTCACCACATTGAGGCTTCCTATGCTTATATATGCTTGACAAGAGTTAAAGGGGCTTTCTAAGTACAATGATTAGCTTACAACTTGTAGGGAAAGGTAATCGGAGACTATTATCATATACATACCTTTTATTATTTTGCCTTGTCGAGGAGTTAACACAAGTTTCTCTTGGTTACCTACCATCTCTCTCCCCTCTCTCTTATCTGATTAGTTGGAGCTGCTGTCCTTCCATAATGAAGTCCCTCCTGCTTTGTGTAATCTCTAGGAATTGAGCTTTGTTTGTTTAAGAAAAAGTCACATTTCACTCCTTAGAGCTCTGTACTCTTGTGTCCCACAGATTTTACATCTTATGCAGTCAATTTAGTGTAACAGGCTTAAAGGGGTTTTGCCACAGAGTAAAATTGATGTGGGAAGCTTGCAAATGAAATAGCAAACATTTTCACCATTCATTATTATTAAAAATTTTGCACCGTTTTTGTTTTAGCTGCTCCTTTAGTGATCCATTGCTTACAGCTCGTCTCCAGGTGATACAACCAGGGCTGAGAGCTTCTCAGTCCTGGTCGCACATGCTCAGACATCACTTCTCCTCTCAGGTAGCTAGTGAGTGTTCAAACCCCAGGTGCTGTGACTCTACTCCCATCCTCTGTACTCCTTAGTAATTAGTCAAACAGTGCAAATAAATAAAAAAAGAAACTTCAATGAGGTATGTGCATTGATAACGAGGAAAAAAAAACAGGTTTGGTTCCTGCAGGGATTTGAACCTAGGACCCTTGTGCCTGGAGGCAAAAACTTTACCACTCAGCTACTAACAATGCTTTACATAAACATATCTTTGTTTGACTACAGAGAGGAAAGGCCTGGTGATGTCATCCTGCTGGGTCACATGCTATGCAATTCAAACAAATCACACACGCCCCCTTCTGAGCACACAGAGCTGAAGAGCTGGATGCAGGAGGTAGGAAATGAGATCGTGGCAAAACCCCTTTAACTAGGAATATCAAAGTGTCAATCTCTGTTATAGACCTGCCCCAGGAAGTGTGAGTATGAAGCTGGCTGTGACTCAGTGAAAGAGCATAGTGAGAAAACCCCTTATACTATACCTGTAACGTCATAACAAAACTAAACAATATGAAACTGACAGTGACAATCTAAGCTGTAACTGTAGTAAATGATGGCTCAAAATGATACTTAAAGGGGATTTGCCGAGAGACAAAGATTCTTACCTTTCAGCTTAGCCCAGGCAGAATTTCAACAAATCAGGCTGAGTCATGAAGCTGCAGTGGAGAGAGGGAGAGGGGAGGGGGGGAGCGAGGAATCCAAGGGAGCGTCTCAAAACTTAAGTGAACTAATAAACAGTACAACAGTGGATTCAATACAGCAAGACACAGGCTCATAGACGGCACTGTCAGGAGAAACCTTATCTGCTAAGAAGCTAATGTAATGTAAACAAATCACGGAGCAAGAGACAGAGACACACACAGACACACACAGCCAGAGCACAGAGCCCTGCATAAGGGGATCCTGTGACATGTTCACTCAAATAATCAAAACTATAACTTGTGAATTCTGTATACAAAAGAGAAAACCTATTCTACACAGCAGCTTGAAAGCTTCTTCATCAGATAAAGCAGGGATCTAATAACACTACAGCTAGTTATTCTGTATACAAAAGAAAACATATTGCTACCCGGTGCCTTAAAAGACCATTCATTTTGCCTGTCATCAGATAAGAAGTGATTCACGCAAGCGCGGCCTTTCAGCTCCTGGGTCGTGACTAGGGGAAGCTTTGTGGTAACCAAGGGGGATTGAGAAATGCTGTAGCTCTCAGAGTTTTCACTTTTTTTAATCACATATATTTAGAAAAGTGATTAAATACCCATTTTGGAGGTTCCCACGTCAACATTACATGGTGGCAAAACCCCTTTAAAGATTTTTCTAAACAGCAATCAGCTAATTCTTTGAACATTTGATGTATTATCACTGATTGGACGGGGGCTAGCCTGGAGACGTGCAACCATCAGAGGGATTTTCTCATCTGGCTGTTTCACAGAGCCTGCCCTTCACAGTCAGCTTCAGGCTCCCACTTCCTAGGCAGGCTGTGGGTGGTTCTACAGCAGTGATTGGCATATCAGCTCTGCTATTCCTAGTGAAGTCGGTAACAGGGACATTGGCGATGAAGGGGTTTTAACAGCAGGGCACAAGACTATAGAATGCTAAAGAGTTAACATTTGTTAGTAAGAAAGATAAGCTCCTGTTCTGCTAATAAGACACAGAAAGGAGTGAGGTCACCATCCTGAGCAGGGATACTTAAAGAGAACCTGTCACATAGATTATGCCACCCTTGCTGAGGACACTACTAGTGACAGACTTGCTGTTCCAAGCGCTGTCCCTTATTCTGTAATAGCATTTACCTCTCAAATCTTATTCATGAGCACGTGTTAACCCCGTCAACCAAAAGCCTAGCCACGCCCACTGACAGTTATTCGCATGTTTCTACCTATTCAAACTCATAGGTTTATCAGTTGAGGTGGGCGGGACTAGCCTCAGGTGGGCAGGGTTTGAAAAAAAATGACTCTCTGAATGACTCTTTTCTGGCTGATTTGAGCAGTAAATACTTGAAAACTACAGCATCTTACAGAATAAGGGACACAGCGTTGGAAACAGCAGGTCTATCACTAGCTTGTGCTGTCCTCAGCAAGGGGGGCATAATCTATATGACAGGTTCTCTTTAAGCACAGAGAGGTTGGTAACCTAACAAAACCTTTTGTAAACACGCAGGAGACAAGAACTGCTCTAACTCTGAATTGAAGCTAAATCAGAAAAGCAATGTATTTGGTAATAATCTTTATTGAACTTTGTCTACATGTTAAAAGCTAATCAAAGTGTGGGAATACCCCTTTAACTCTAATAAAAGTTGTGCTGTCTACATCAGTAAGATCATGGATCATACATGGCCAGTCTGAATGAATACAACAGCCAATATTGACTAAAATGTGCATTGTTATGTTCAGGCTCAGACTGGCCCACAGCGAAATAGGGAAGACCACTGGTGGGTTACTGAGCATGGCAGTCCTGGCTTTTCAGCTGTATATCCATCCTTGGGAGAGGCAGAAAAGGAATAGAGAAAGAGGCAAAAAACAAGAAGCATAGGAGGCATGTTTAGTCAGAGACAGTAGCTGTAAAGTGGGTGTCCACAATTCACTCCACTGGTGGGCCCCTAACATTAATTCTGCCAGTGGTCCCTAGCCACCCCAGTCCCCGCCGGGTTGTGTTTGATAATCGGTACTGCACTAGGTTGTTACTTGTTTAAAGAGAACCTGTCACATAGTTTATGCCCCCCTTGCTGAGGACAGCACACGCTAGTGTTCGACCTGCTGTTTCCAGCGCTGTGTCCCTTATTCTGTAAGATGCTGTAGTTTTACAGCATTTAATGTTCAAATCTGCAGTTTTCAGCCAGAAAAGAGTCATGAAAAGAGTCAGCTTTTTTCATACCTCACCCACCTGAGACTTGTCCCGCCCACAACGCAACTGATTATCCTATAAGTGTATGTTCACACGGCACAATAACGCAGCGCAATTACGCCGGGACTTCGGGAGCTCGCGCTGACTCCCGCGGGGCGGGGGGGGGGGGGGGGGGGCGGCAGCCCGCCGGCCTCATAGACATTCAATACTAGCGGAACGTATTTGCCGCTAGTAAATGACATGTCACCTATCTCCCCCCTGCGGCGTATTGTGCAAGTGGGGAGAGGAGGCGTAATCCATAGTTCTCTATGAGAACTGTGGATTACCGTAATGACTGGATGTATCTCGCCCCGTATTGAGCACAGAACACCTCGAAATACGGGGCGAGATACATCCCAATTTAAGCCATGTGAACGTAGCCTAACTTTGAATATGTGGAAACATGAGAATAACTGCCAGGTGGGTGGGGGCTAACACCTGCTTATGAGTAAGATTTGAACATTAAATGCTGTAAAACACAGATCTTGAAAAGTGACACGGCTGGAAACAGCATGTCTGTCATAGCTTGTGCTGCCTCAAAAGGGGGGGGATAACTGTGACAGGTTCTTTTAAAACTGTTTTTTAAAACCACCCCCCCTCTATCAAATAATAGGCCCCATTTAGGTCTAACCCTTTCATAATCCATGTACCATGTGCTTTTGTAAGACATAAGGGGACATTTGCCATTTGAAAATATTTACAGCATAAAATAACATTACCTTATATGCACAGCTAGTTTTCTAGATAAATGTTTTAGTCCAATGTTTAGTCAGCTTTAGCTTGAGTTTTTACGAAATAACAAAAGCAGCCCCAAATATGTGAGCCTCTTACCCCGATGGAAAATACGCACCTAAAGCCCCAGCACTTTATGCTATCTATCAAAATGAAAATTTGAGAACCTGGTTCACATAGTTTATGATCAGAGGACAGACATGTTTCGACCTGCTGTTCCAGCGCTTGTGTCCACTATCTTAAGATGCGGTAGCTGTTAGAGCCATTTTAATTTCAAATCTGCAGTTTTCAGCCAGAAAAGAGTCATGAAAGAGTCAGCGTTTTTTCATACCTCACCCACCTGAGATTGTCCCAGCAATCGCAAAATGATTAATCCATAAGTGTATGTTCAGTACAATAGAACGCAGCAATAGCGACTTCGGAGCTCGGCTGCTCCAGGGGGGGGGGGGGGGGGGGGGCAGTCCGCGGCCTCATAGACATCAATACAGGGAGTATTTGCCGCTGTAATTGACATGTCACTATTCCCCCTGCGGCGTATTGTGCAAGTGGGAGAGGAGGGTATCCATGTTCTATGGAATGTGGATTACATAATGATGTGATCCGCCCCGTATTGGCACAGGACACCTCGAAAACGGTGCGAGATACATCCATTTAACCTTGTGAACATAGCCTATTTGAATAGTGGAAACATGAGAATAACTGCCAGGTGGGTGGGATAGCTTTGGGGCGGGGCAACACCTCCATGAGTAAGATTTTGAAACATTAAATGCTGAAGAAACTACGGGCATGCTTACCTTTGGGAATATCGTGCCCACAACGCCTGAACAGATGTCTGTCACTAGCTGTCTGTCCTAGAAGGGGGGCATAACTGTGCAGGTTCCCTTTTAATGTTATTTAATTCCCCTCCTGCTATCGAAATATTTGGGCGTCGCGTTAGTGTCTAACCTTCATATGATCTCATGACGTGCTTTTGAGACATTGGACTTTGCCATTTGAAATATTTACAGCATAGAATAACATTACCTTATTGCACGTAGTTTCACGATTAAATGTTTTAGTCCAACTATTTAGTCAGCTTTAGCTTTGAGTTTTCTATGAAATTAACAAAAGCAGCCCGAAGTTTTGCCTCTTACCCCTGATGACTCAGAGTAGCAACAAAACATGTTGGGTAGGTAGCCTTAGGGTGGTTAATGTATTAAACGATCACCTTAATCAGTCAGTATAAGAACCAAAACAGTGAAACCTAAAAACTAAGTGATCCCAATTTGGGCATTTGTGTACCAGCTCCCTTTAGCCAGTACATTTGTGGTTCAATCATATAGGATTACACTTTACTTTACAAATTGTAGCAAAAATAATAGTGAATGATTTTTAGGCCTGGTTTACATCAGCCTTAAAGGTTCCACCTTCATTACAAGTTCTGTCAGGAGTGAACGATAAACAACTGACACCTTGGGGCAAGCCCGGAGTACCCATTGTAGTCAATGGGGTCTGTCAGTTGTGAAATGAGTTTGTGTGGGTCCGTTTGCTCCTCTGCAGATGTGACACAGATGTGAACTAGGCCTTAGCCTAGCTGGTAAATTACAGACCAATTGGTAGTAGCAACAATGTTGTTGTCCATTCTATATTAGTTGTTACAGACTAGCAGATTAATTTTGCCATAGTAGAGATAGCCAGATTTATAGCAAATTGGGTTTTTGGGAGTGTTAAGCACTGGGACAGTCCAGATTAGGTCCATAAAATAGTTAATAGAAAGAACATGTTTTTGGTGGTATTGGTTGTGGGAATTATGTGTGCCTTAGGGCATCTTGGTATATAGCATGTGTTTTTAATATCTCCTGTTACGGTACACTTGCTCTTGAAGAGTCATGCAATCAAAAATGGATGCCTTGTTTAGAAATGGGATGGTATTATTGGTTTGATCCATACAAAAGGCCAGCTGTGGGCTATGGTGCATTCCATTATGAATGATTAGTGGATTTATAATGGAATGACATGAATGGGATTTATAATCATAAAAACACACTGACCTTAACACTACACAGGTGCAGCAGCATAATGACCCGCCAACTGCAAGCACATCAATTCCTGAGGAAAGTCCAATGAGATTAACTCAGCAATAGTCCCAACACATTGAACAATACATAGAACTTTAGCATGACATAGCTATGTATTGAAGTCTTTTTGAAGAACATAAATCCTTATATACAGCAAATCAACAGTTACATTAGTTAAAAACAAAAACAAAATTGTTGTTGCTTTAGTGAACCATTTGTGACCCTCTATAGAGCTTGGTTTGGATGAAAATGCCGAGAGCAAAGCTTTGCACATACAGTGGTCCCTCAAGTTGCAATGTCCTCAGGATACAATATTTCAAACATACAATGGTTTTCAATGTCACAAACACTGCTGATCTGTAACACATGAGATTGACTGAAGATTTAACCAATTATCATGAACATATTACTTGTTAAACATTTGTAAAGTGAAGAACATGCAGTAATTGGTGGTCTAGCTGAATCTCTCTACAGTACATTACGGCACTACGTGTTAGGAAGAGCCGCTCCTTTGGACACCAGGTGAGAGCAGCTTCTATTTCTTTTTTTCTGGCATATTGTATGTAAAGTACATGAAACAAAGAAGCTCTTATCCTCAAAATAGAAAGTGATTTCACACTTCCAGCAGCTCTCTCTTTTACATGTAAGAACTTGCTTCATCTGTTTTAGATATCTGCATCATTTTGCATTATCTTGGTTACATTTTGAAGCTCTCAAACCAATTACCAGTTTTCCATAGAGTTTTGGTTTCAACATACAATGGTCAACTTAGAACCTTAGAAAGTTTCATAGGATGCATGAAGTAAATAATGCTGCTTTGCTCTGCCACTTCCTGGTCAAGCTGTCTGTAATTAGCATATGAGCTAGGTGTATTCAGACCTCTCTGTTTATCAGTCTAGATTAGCTAAATTACCTTCTCTGAGGTCCAGAGAAGCTGCTGAGCTAATGTAAACAGTAGAGTAATTAGTCTTTTGTCTGAAAGATAAGATAACACACAAGCTTTCACACTGCAGCCATGACCTGTGTGATGACATCACTCCCTGCTATCAGATAGAACAGCAGGGGATAAGGAGTACACAGGTCAGTCACTTGGGAAACCAGAGAGAGCACAGAAGGTGATACAATCACTTGTAGCTCCTTAACAAAAAAAAATAAACAACGCAATATATTTGGAAACCGTCTTCATTTAGTGTTCACTACATTTTGAAAGCTATTCTTTGTAGTGAGACAAGCCCTTTAAGGGACCACTGTATATGTCAATGACCAAATAATGATGGTACTATCACATTCTTTGCTTCTGTGTCCATTTCACCTATTGATAACATCATTGAATAAACAAGGTAGAAGTTTCCTAATCCTGAAAATATATAACAGTCTTAATGGATGTGTCCAGGATTAAAGTGATTTTAAAAAAAATATAAATTGAAGTTCAGCCATTTAATAACAGACTGTACCTGCAATACCTTGGCAAAAATGGCACTGTTTCTGAAAAAAAAAAAAACCTCCGTTTTCACATCTAAAACAACCCCTTCAGCAAAGAGGTGACGTCATCATTATCAAATGGCAATACAGAAGTCTATTACTTGCACATTATGCTTTTAGTATATAAAAGGTTTAGGCAAAGATACATGTAAAAGATTGTTATAATTATCCAGTGAGAGTCACTATTCAGTGAACTCCCCCTAGTGACAGCAAAGGGTTGACAGACTTTTGTCATATCCCAAAGCAGGCTGTGCATGGAGATCAGGAGATACAGACTTCTTTTTAAGGGTATGTTCATACAGCTTATTTTGGGGTGTATTTCGCGGCATACTGCGCTTAATACGTGGGGAAATGTGCCCCATAAATACGGTAATCCATAGCGCTCATAGAGAACTATGGATTACGCCTCCTCTTCCGGCTCATACAATACGATCATATTGTACGCGCGGGGAGATAAGTGACATGTCAATAATTTGCAGCGAATACGAGCCGTGAGTAATGCATGTCTATGGGGCCGGTGGGCTGCCGGCCAACGGGCTGCCGCAGTGCATTGTGTGAACATACCCTAAGGGAAAATATTTATTAACAGGTTTTCTTCTATGACCAAGTTCACACTATAGATTTTTTACAGCAGATTTTACCTTGCAGTGACAGATGTTGCCATAGTTTTGGATCTGGATTGGCCCAGTTTCAATGTCTACTCAACAAAGTTTCTGATATAGCACTTTTTTCTGCAAAGCAGATTTAGAAATTCACATGTGAAAAATATAAACTAAACATGCAGATAATGCACCAAAATGCTCATTAAATTCTGCGCTGTGAAGGGGGCATTGTTTTTTTTTTTTGAACATTACAAGCACCAGAACAAAAGATAATGATAAATTAAATCTTTGTTAATATTTATTCAAACTATCAATTACTTCTGAAGGATACATACTATTGTATTTCATGCAGGTATTGCTGACATGCAACCTGAAACATGAAACATCAAATGCTGAAATATTTCATAACTAGTCATCTGAGAAGTGAATGTAACAACTATACAGAATATATGAGATTTAAAGATATTAAATGTTATAGAATTAATTGGATAGTAAACCCTCATCGCTAGAATGGCCTCAAAATCCTAGCCCCTTCTTCATTGCCGTCTTAGACCCTCACAGATCCTAAATTATGCAGTTAAAAACGGGATACATGATCTAAAACATTATACGGCTTTAAAAATCCTGTAACTTCCAAAATGTACCTAAAGGGCCGTTCACACGGCTTATTTTCGGCACGGATTACAGCCGTATTACGCGCCGTACTGCGCTGCAATACGGCTGGAATCCGTCCCAGCCATTACGGTAATCCACAGTTCTCATAGAGAACTATGGATTCCGTCTCTCCCCCTAGCTCGGCGAATCCGCCGGGCGGGGAGAAAGTGACATGTTCATTTTCCCGGCGGGATATGCGCTGTGGATAATGAAAGTCAACGGGGCGGCGGGCAGCGCCCCTGCCCCTTACTCAAGCCGTAATTGTGGGCGAAATCCGTCCCGCAATTACGGCTTGAATAAGCCGTGTGAACCGGCCCTAAGGCCGTGTTCACACGGCTTATTTCACCGCGGATAGGCGCCGTACTGCGCGCCGGATTTGCGCTTCAGTACAGCTCCAATCCGTCACAGTAATTATGGTAATCAACAGTTCTCATAGAGAACAGTGGATTCCGTCGCTCCTCACCGCTCGGCGAATCCGCCGGGCGGGGAGAAAGTGACATGCACAGTATCCAGGCGCAATACGCGCCATGGATAATGGCAGTCTATGGGGCCGGCGGGCCGCGCCCCCGCACCGCCCCGCCCCTTATTCAAGCCGGAATTGCGAGCGCAATCCGGCTCGCAAAGCCGGCGTGAATAAGCCGTGTGAACGGGGCGTAAGAGTCTGTTCACAAGAAAAACATTAAAGGGAGTTGTCCGGTTCTGTTTTTTTTTAAAAAAACTATGTGCATGATTAGCATCTTATTAGCTTTACTAGAGAGTTTACATTAGCAAAGGCTTTGTTTGATACTAATATTTCTCCAAGGTATTTCTTTTTGCCGGTATTTCTCCTTACTACGCCTGCGCTAGTTGTCATTCTTTGTGCATGCGTGGTATATAGTTTGAGAGACCGGGACTTTAATTATATTCATGCTGGCTTTAGCCTTTACTGTTCGCGCGCGTTTATCATTGAGGATGCCAGACTTGGTTTCCACTGCGTGCGTGCGATCCTTTTCTAGTTAGTAAGTTTGTTTATAATCAAGCTGTCATCATGTTCACCTTTAAGCTATTTGATATTGTACACTGATGTATATCATGTATATGATTATGAACACTCCTTAATGACACAATTTAATAGGTAACACTTATTTTTCACTACGTGATTTTGTTATATGTTTCTTTGATTGTTTAATATTGAATTATTGTACACCTGTAATTGATTTATTGTATGATTAATTGATGATGTCACTACACACTATATATGAACTCACTTACCACTGTTTGGTCAGCTTGAGAAAGACTCTGTTTAGAGCCGAAACGTTGCTGTTACATTGGGTTGAATAAACCACTTTTTTTGCAGCGCTGACTCTATTCCTATGTTTTACACATTTATGAATGTGGCGCAAAAGTGTTGGATTAATCAATACCAATTTCAAAGTGGCTTTGCTGAGCCCACAGTTGTCGTGGATTAACTATAATTGCCAATAGGACAAAGGATATCAATTATTTCCCAATTAATACCACTAAATTAATAAAAACTAACATATGATATTTATAAAAATATATAAAATTATGTCATAGAAATTATATAATTATATAAAATTAATATAAAATTCGTTCATATAAAATTATTAAATTAATACAGCATCCCATTCTAAATTGGGTATTTTTGAAGTTATCGTAGTATTATTTGTGATTACAAACATATTGCAGCAAGCTAGAAAAAAATAAAAGCTGTTATAATAACATGTCAATGAATAGAAACTATTATAGTGACCTCTGGTCCCAGCGAGACCTCTGAAGCCGACTACTGCCATATGTAAGATAAAGGCTGAGAACAGGAAAATTAAATTGAAACAGGGATCAACATCTGATAAAAATTTGTTTCATTTAATGTAGTAACAATGAAAAATGAACCATTCTGAACAAAATTTTATAATTAATATAATTATTTTTTCATTAGAAATTCAACTCAATAAACTGCATTACTCTCTGTGGAGAAGAAGAAAAGCTCATAAACATCAATCATACTTTAAATGTTTCTCTTTCTACTATGCCACAATGCTCTCCCTCCTAGAGAACTATAAATTTTAATCATGTGGTTAGAATGCTGGAAGAGATAACTAGCTAGTAGAGATGAGTGAACTCTAAAAAGTTCAAATTCCAGTAGAACCTCTAATTTTGAGAAGTTTGGTTCGAAGTTCGAGTTGACCTTGAACCGAACTTCGAACACCATTAAAGACAATGGGAGAAGATGTTCTGGTTAATTTTTATACCCATACAGGTGAGGAGAAGCTGCAATTACCATCCATAACAGTAAAATGGATACATGGAACAACTGAGTGAAGAAAATTTGGCTCTAAGAGTCACAGAAAAAAATTCACATGCTAAAATAATTAATTCCTTTTAATGGCTAACTGAAAAGATGAGGACAGTGTAGCTAAAGGAGGTGCAGTGCTAGCAGCTGCCTCGGGGCCCCTTTGACACATAAGAAGACACCAGTATTGGAAATGGCAGATGGTAACTGGCAGGAGCCCCCTATCACTTTTTGCACCAGGGCCCAAGAAAATGTCATATATGTGGTGACAGCAAGAACATCACAACAGGGAACATGGAGGTTCAGCTGGCAGTGCAGTAGTTATAGGAGGTGCATCGGTAGGCAGGGCTACCGTCGGTCATCTATTAACCGCTTCAAGGCCCCATGCAGCTAAATAAAATGGGGCCCCCAGCCATTACTAGTTCCTATTTTTAACATATCACTGGGCCCCTTTTTAATTAGGGCCACTGACAGGAGTGCTGCCCTATTGGCACCCCTTTTACAGACGCTGACCCCAAAACCAGCAAAAATGACCTTATGGACACTCAGAATAAAATTAGCAAGAAGAAATGATTATTTGAAACAAGATGTTTGGAATAAGACATTGATTATGGCTGTCTTTTACAGCAGCATGACTTGCACATTATGCTTTTAGTATATAAAAGGTTTAGGCAAAGATACATGTAAAAGATTGTTATAATTATCCAGTGAGAGTCACTATTCAGTGAACTCCCCCTAGTGACAGCAAAGGGTTGACAGACTTTTGTCATATCCCAAAGCAGGCTGTGCATGGAGATCAGGAGATAGACTTCTTTTTAAGGGTATGTTCACACAGCTTATTTTGGGGTGTATTTCGCGGCATACTGCGCTTAATACGTGGGGAAATGTGCCCCATAAATACGGTAATCCATAGCTCTCATAGAGAACTATGGATTACGCCTCCTCTTCCGGCTCATACAATACGATCATATTGTATGCGCGGGGAGATAAGTGACATGTCAATAATTTGCAGCGAATAAGTGCCGTGAGTAATGCATGTCTATGGGGCTGGTGGGCTGCCGGCCAACGGGCTGCCGCACTGCATTGTGTGAACATACCCTAAGGAAAAATATTTATTAACCGGTTTTCTTCTATGACCAAGTTCACACTATAGATCTTTTACAGCAGATTTTACTTTGCAGTGACAGATGTTGCCATAAGACATTGATTATGGCTGTCTTTTACAGCAGCATGACCCCAAAAGCATCAAAAATGACCTTTCAGACACTCAATAAAATTAGCAAGAAGAAATGACTATTTTAAACAAGATTGTTTTGAATAGGACAAATAGGATAAATATTAAAAAGGTCAAGATTTGTTCATAGTCTCTTATTGAAGAACTGTCCTCCAAAGAAAGCAAATCAACAGTGTTCTTAAATGCCTATACTTTGTAACGGGCAAATAGATTATAAACAGAATTTTTTCTATGGAATATCTATATAAAACTCCGTAACTCCCTAACTATTGCTGTGTATAATTCCGTAAGCTCGCTATCCCCCCCTGAGTAATCTAACTAGCAGCTTTTCCTGTGTTAAATCACTATTAAATGGTATTTCTGCCTGCTGGTAAACCAGCAGACAGAGGCAGCAGTATGTTCACTACAGAGAGTAAGGTGGAAATGGCATTCAACAGGAAATACAGTGACATACACATAAGACAGTCATGTGATTTGCGGCAAAAAATTTGGTTCGCCTCAGAAAAAAGATAAAGTTTGTGCCATTTTCCGAACGATCCTGCTCAACACTAGTAGTTAGTAGTGTCATTCACTGTTAAAAACAGTTACATTTGTATTCTAATAGTTTCTTCTCTTCTCTTCTTCTCTTCTTCTTATGTTTATTCTAAAATTTTGTTCGTTTTTTTTTATTTTTCATCTTTTCTAATTAAAATCTTACAAAATATATCTTTTTATACTTATAGATTATACGTTAATTTTTGTTCATCAAAATGTAGGTCAGTGGGTCAGTAGGTCAAAATTTTGCATGCTGTAAAAACATGAAAATGTTTTCGTTCAAATTTTTATATTTTTTGTTTTTACTAACTGAAATTAAACAATTTTTAATCAAATGTTTGTCATGGGTGCCTATGTGACACTCACTCCGGGTCTTAGGCGCATGTCGGATCGCAGGCGTGCTCGCTCCCGGCCCCAGGGAGCAGGAACCATCGCGCGCTAACATTGTTAAATTTAAAGAGCCAGCGCACCGGATGCTGCCCCTATTTAAGCCTGCCCTTTCCTGATCCCCTTGCTGGATTTTTAGTGCTCTTAGCCTACTGAGAAAGCGTTCCCTGAGTCCTGTTTAATATACCGTGTACCGTACCATTTGCCTCCGTCTCTTGACCACGAACCATTGCCGCCTGTCCTGACATTCCTGCCTGTCCCCTTGTACCGCGCTACATCTTGGCAGCCTCCGCAAGCAAGTCACGTCAGGGGTAGCGACCTGGTAGACTTCCGCCGCTGCAAATCCATCCCGCTTTGCGGGCGTGGCTTATACCATCACTTGCGATGGTCCAGTGGATCCCCTACAGAGTGTTACAATGTTGATTACTGTTTAAATTTAATTTTCCTGCTCTCAGTTTATACTCTGCATACAGCAGTAGCTGACTCCCGAGGCCTCACAGGGACCTGAGGTGCACCAAGCAAGATCACTAGGATAGTTTGTATTCACTGACATGCTATTGTAACAGATTTTATTTTATTTCTACAGTGCTTTGATATGTCTGTAATCACTGATAAGTTAAAATAATTTAAAATACCCAACGGGAAAGGGGGTTTTCCATTGCAGATGTTTATTGGTTGGTAATTTTTATGCTATTTTAATTTGAAATTTTTTATGATAAAATTTTTGTTTAATAATTTTTGATTTTTTTTTAAATTTTATATTTTTATATTATATAATTTTATATTATTATTATATGATATAATTTTAAATTATTCTTATATGACATAATTTTATCTATTTAAAAATTAACATAATTACCTTAATCACTTAGTGGGTGTTTTTTTGGGACAAAATTTTTTTTTTTTTGCCTATTGGCAATAAGAGTTTGTTTAGCAGGGCCCCAGCTGCCTATCTGAAATTCTGTTGAGTTTTTTCTGCTGCACCAACCATGATACTTACCATGCACCACATTTATGAACGGCACTTTCACACATACTGTCAAATTCTACACTTACCTAAAGTGATTTTAGACTCTATGGATGTAGCGTTATATATTTGTGTTTTATGTGTTTATTTTTATAACTATTCTCATAACTATGTTATACCATAAAAATGAATTTTTTTTGGGAAACATCACCCCCTTTTTACTACATACAGAATAGAAAGGGTGCAGCATGCTAGTAAATAGAGCCGTCTTGCAGGGGTTTTATTGTGACACAGGGGTGAACAAAGCCATAGCAGCCATTGCAGCTGATATGGGGCTCAGAGGTTGGTGGCATTTTGCTTTCTAGCACTGCTATATGGGTTGTCTTATATATAGCAGTATTATTTATAACTTTAATTACTGCTACTGATGCTGCTGTTTCAGTTTATTGTCACTAGGTGAAGGGGCCCTATCTAATTTTGCTTTAGGGCTCTATGAATTTTAGCAGCGATGGCCTCCCCCCACAGTCCTCTCCAAACGCAGTGTTGCACTATACAGAGTAGTGTGACAATGCATTCAGGGAGGTTGGCGGGTGGCAATACAATAGCAGCGACGGCTTTTGCATATGAAGGGAAAAAACATCACTTACCCCGTACACAGTAAGTGTGATAAAAAGTATAAAACCACAAATTAAAAAATTTTACATCCAAAAAAAAAGATTAAACCCGATTCTTCGGGTTTTTAAAAAATGTATCTTTATTTCCACCGGGGTTAGGGGTACGGGGGACGACCAACGCGTTTCGGGCATTCACAATTGCCCTTGTTCCGGAATGCTTACATTTTCTGTTTCGTCTTAAATAGCAAAAAGGGGGTACCCATTATGACTTTTTTCCCCTTAAAAAAAAAATAACAGACTAAAAGCTCACTGTGGTTTACATTGAAATAATTACTTTTATTATATACAATGTATGATGTTTAAAAGAGAAAGAATCAGGAAAAAATGAAATATAAGCTAAATCTTCCTTAGTTCATTCCCAAAGGTAACCTTTGTTTCTAGTTCATAATCCAGGCAGCTTCACGCAGACCCATTGTGCTGCCAGTCACTTCCATTTAGGGGGGCATTCTACCTTTCTTTTCCCCATACCAAAACGAAAATCTGTAAATAAATTTTCATGGGCATTTTACGAATGTTTGTGACCCCTGATAATGCTTTTCCCTTTTATATTGGTTATATTTTCGCAATGGGGTTTTTCCCTTTTCGGATTGTGCTTCCTAGATAAAATATTACAGGCATGCTTGTATACAAAAAAAAAGGTATTTGGTCACAATTTATAAAATCTTTTTTTTTTGTATGTTTTTTTTTTTTGGGCCCCATAAAACTTTCCCTTTTTAATCCCAGTTTGCATACTTGCATCTTTTTTTTTTTGCAGGGGAAAAAAGTTTTTTAAAATTCACCATTTTTCTGTTTGTTTTTATCTTAAATTTTGTTTCTCTCACCTCATCTCTATGGTTTTTGCCCCTTTTAGTACCTATGACTCCCCATCTATAAAATTTGCCAGTAGGGGATTTTCTCTTAATTTTTTTAAGTTTTTAAAATTCTTTTTAATATCATTAAATTTTTGGCATTTTTTGTTGAGAAAAAAAATTTGCTTTTTTTTTTGTCTTTGTGTTTTTTTTTTTTTTTTCCTTCAACAGGTTTTCCTGTTCCCCTTTGCATTTTCTTTTGGTTCCCTGCATTTTCTTATTTTAAACCTTTTTTTTCCAGTCTATTGTCATGATTTGTATCTTTTTGTTAAAACTCGTTTTTTCCGTGCATGCTCTCCGTCTCTACGTTTTCCCCCCAGGGGTATTGCATACTTTGTGTGTATTGGATGCCCAACGTCTGCGCGTAATATAGGTTACCACGGGGGTTTTCGGTATAATGGGGTTCATGATTTTAGTGTTTTTATATCAATTCCAATCTAAAAAGGAAAATTTTTTCCCCCTTACTGTTGGGTAAACCTTAATTTGGCAGTATTGTGATTGAAAAAAGAAATAAAGCCGGTATGACGCCACATCGCGACCCAAATATGAGGGTCGCGGGGTGCCCCCTACCAACCACACAATCCAAAAAGGGGTTTTTGCAACATTGTATGGAATATGCCCCCCACCCCATCACCAGTTACTAAAGAGGGAGACGCTGTGGCTCCCAAGGGCACCTGCGTCGCGATAGAATACTTGTCAAACTCAAAGAAATTTTTCCCAACAAGGAAATCCACACATTCCAGGATAAAAATTTTTAAATTTTCCTCTTTATACATTTTTTTTTTTTCCTAAAATGGAAATCAAAGGGCCTATTCTTATTAGATTTTGGGGGTATGTTTGAATAAAATTAACCACATCTAAGCCAATACGAAAAACCCTTTGGGGACCACACAAAATCACTAAAAAATTAAGATGTTTTATGTCCCTAAAAAACCTGGTGCAGTTTGTACTAATGGTTCAGGTTCGCTACCCATGATTTAGTTTATTTCCCAAACTGTTTGCAGCGAACAAAGGGGTCTTATTTTTGGTGGAAAGTTTTTTTTGTGATTTTGGGACCCTAGAAAACTGGGTTTTTGTGTTTTTTTACATTAAGATTAATTTTATTTTTTCTCTGTTATAGCCCCAGTTTTTCCCCCCTCTTGCAACAATTTTTCCCAAATTTTGCATGTTTTCTTTATTGGATTTTTTGAATTTTTTTTCGGTATTTTGTTTATCTTTCAGTATATTTAAACACATTTTAATAATCACCCCCATAACTACCGTGGTTTTTCCCCCCCCCCCTTTTTTTTTTTTTTTAAACTTTTAAAGTTTTTTTGGTATGGTTTTTTTTTTTTTCCTTTTTTTTTAAAAAAATTTTTTAAACTCTCCCATGGTGTTTTGAAAAAATTTTCCATGGCAAGACCCTTGCTTTAGCGGGTAAAAAAGGGGGTTTCCCTCTTTGTGTGGACGCTGTGGGGTTTTCTTCTAAATTTTTCCGTTGAAAAACCTTTAGTGTTAACACTGATTGTTGTTCCATAAACATAAGTCCTCATATTCTTTTGTAGAAAAGATTCTTCTTGTTGAATATTTGTGTATCTTGTACTTCTTCATCTTTGCTTTTTAAAAAACGTTTCACTTTTGAGCTTGTAAACCCTTTACATCTAACAAGTATTGAATAAAAAGGGGCATCTGGAGGTGAAAAATTGAGGGGCCTTTTTTAATACTTTATATTGATCTTCCTTAGTATTGTGGGGGGAAGGACTATAAAGTTATTTATTCAATGATTTTTTTCTTCCCCGTTGTTTCCCCCTTTTTTTTTTTGGGTTTTTGCAATGTTTCCCTTCCCCTCTGCTGAGTTTTTTGCTTTTCCATTTTTTTTTTTTTTTTTTTTTTGCAGTTGTGTTTCGCCCTAACGGGGTTTTTTTTCAGCTAATGAGTTCTGAATCCGAGGGTTTCCCGTTTGTTGTGTTCAAGCTCTGAAAAGCTGACTTCTTTTCTTCCTGCTTTTTAACTATACTTTTGTCTTAAAATTGACCTAGGTTTCCTTTCATTTTTCCTGATTAAAAATTTTTTTGTTTTTATAGCATCATAGTCCCCTTGAATTTAATCTTTTTATCTCCCCTAAAATTTTCGCTTTAACTTGAATATATTTTTATTTAATTTTTTTAAAAGTTTTTTATAATTATCATCCTCTTTTTATTTTTGTAAATTTTTTTAGTTTTCATCTATTTGTTTTGAAATTCCTTTAAATTTCCGTTCAAGTCAAAATATAAGTTGATTTTAATTTATTGAACTTCAGTAAAAGCTTGATTCCAGTGCACTAGGAATTCTCCCATATATGAATGATGGGGTTTTTTTTTTTAGTAGACCCGGGGTAATAGATTTTTCCAAATATACATTTAAAGAGGTTCCGATCCCACCATAGTTTATCTCCTGTTTTGGATTTTTTTTTCCAAATGTGATAACAAAGTGTACTTGCATCTTCATTTTGCGGAGTTTTATCAGTATTTGATTCAAAAACTGTGCCAAATTTTTATTCTTTTCTTTTTTAAACAAATGGTTTCCACCACAAATAGTATTTTAAAACCACTTTTTCCGTACCCCTTGTAACTTTTCATCAAAAAAGTCCCTATTACCTGACGCAAGTGAGCCTAATTAATAAAGAAAGAAAAAAAAAGAAAGAAACGAACAAACCCTTCAAAGGCTCTGTTCAAACTTTTTTTTTACTGCATTTGGTATATGTATTTTAGAAAAAAAATACATTTTTTTACTGCTTGATCTCCTGGTATTGCTTTTGAAACTAACTACTCTTCTGCATAGATTAGAACTATTAGAGCCTAAGAACATAGTCAGGGTATACTTTTGGAAATAATCCATTAAAACAATGTTTGCCCAGATCTAGCCTAACCTGGTAATTTTTCCATACCAGTTTCTATGGATTCACTTAGCAGGAAAGGATTTAGAAATGTAAGCATGAAAAAAGGGTATTCACTTTTAAAAATTGCAGTGGGCCCCTGATTTCCCACAAAGCCAAGTGGTGCCATTATTGGATTTGTTCCTGCATCAACCCCTTTTTCCCTGGAGCACAATAGCCCCCTCTGCCACCTGCCTACTCAACCTTCTCTCTCTCTATAACTGTCATGACTAAAGGTCATTAATGAAAGTCAGCGAAATTAGTTGTTATTGGTACATTTTTGGGGAAAGAAGGATCGTCATTTTGCCTTATTCCTGTAGGAGAAGAGTCTGACAGCCAACTGAAAACATATGCACAGCTGAGTTGAGCTTGCATGTAAATGGAGAGCAGGAGGAATAGTTGTTGGCTGACAGCTGAGGTGTATGAGCAGCTTAACTGGGAGATGAAACTGTGGGGATAAATTTAAAATGGCAAAACCTTTTATACCAAGTTCTCATAAAATATATACTGTAAGGGTTCAGCTCGGGGGGTCTAATTAGGGGAATAGAGACACAGACAGCCTCTTCTGGTCCAATCGCGGTTCACTTTCCGGGATTTTTTTTGAAACAGCAGTATAAAAGGGGGGTGTTTTAAACAAAACCCCAAAAAAAAACTGTTGCGTCCCAAACAAACATTAAGTAGTGTGTTTCCCCAACTACTATCTTATGGTTGCAAACCAACATGAAGGGTATTACCTGGTGTAGCCTCTCAGGCCCAAGCTCCTTGGCCTGTTATAGCAGACACCTCTAGTCAGCAAACTAGCTGATTTTATCTAAGCCGGCTAAACCCTGGAATGGAACATGGGGAGCAGTCACCCACCCAACACTTTGACTTCTCCCAATGAGAGCTGTCCTGGACTAAGCTGTTAGCAAACAGCTAAACTAGTTGTTCAACAGGTGTTAATTACATACAGCAGCTAACAAAATAAAACAAAACGGCTCCACCTCCCAAGACCAGGGTTTTTCCCGGGGATATCATCTGTTCTCACCATTTTTTTGAAACCTTTTGGGGCAATGTTATCCATTTCCCCCCTTAACCGTCAGGGGCCTTTTAAAAACAATAGGTTCCCCAAGTTACAACGGCCTCAGCTTTTTTTTTTCCAGAACACTAAATGAAATGAAAGCTGAGCTCTAGTTGCTATGGCCAACCAAGTCTTACTGCTAAAATTTAAATTTTTAAAATAAGGCCAAGTTTGGTCGATTTAGTTGAGTATGTTTTGTCAAGAACAACCTGATCTTATTTCTTTTCTTAATTTTATCTTTTTATTTTCTTTTAAAACTTTATTTTATTAAATTTTGGGTGATATTTTGGGGCCTTGGAGCCACGTCAACATCCATTTGATCAATGAAGCAGAAAATGTGAATCATCAGTGAAACCAGCCCGTTGCCAAACAGCAGAGGTCCAATTCTGATAGTGCCTGTGAAAATTCAAGCCTCTTCTGTCAATGCAACTTCATTATCAGCTGTCTGTTTCTGAGCTCCATATACAGAAGGGGTCACTGAACTGTTGTTTTAAACACACGTGTAATAGCACCCTGTAGGTTGTTGGTCCACCCGTGTGCACTTTTGTAGCTGACGTACCTCTCACCTCCCACACAATACACATATGCCCAAAAGATCCCCCCATCCCTATTCAAAAATGTCGCATTTACCCCCTCACTATACACTTTCACCACAGCAGCACATGAACTATTCACAAGCGACATTTCAGAAATAACCCCACCCCTTTGGGCCCAAAACCAAAAACCTCCTTTTTTTTCAATCTGATAAATTGCCCATTTACCCCAAAAAGCAATGACCCTATCAACCCTTAAAAACCCCCCAGCCACTCCCACACGGGGTTTTTCCTCCATAAGCTACACACTGCCAATGTTGAAAGTAGGAAGTGGTCATAATAATGTGACTCGACTGTGTATATTCAACTCAAACAGAAAGAAACGAATAGAAAGAAAAATCTTTCTGTAACTAACTAATAGGGTTCAATTTGAAATGTTGTTGTATGGAAAACAAGCAATTACTTTTTTTTTAAAAGTTATTTTTCTTTTTTATAGGGTTCAAGTGTGTTTTTTGGGCTTTTTCCCTCCATAAAAAAGGATTAAAATTTTAAATTTTTTACTTTTAAAGGTATAGCCTTAAAATTTTAAAATTTGTATATTTTTTTAATTTAATTTTTTAAATAGGGAAAAGGGAAGGGCTTATTCACACAGAGTTTTTATCTGGGTCCATCCTGTCGGTCCCCGGAGGATCTAAAAAGCGCGGGTAAACGGAGTAAAAACCCGTGTGAACAAGAAAACATGTTTATTTAACTTTTGTATTTTTTTTCTTATATTTCCTTAGTTTTTAAATTTTCCAGATGTCAGTACCAGTCTTTGAAGCAGGAATGCTTTGATACATAACCTTTTAAGTGTAAGGACTATCTTGATGTTTTTTATCTGTGCTCGGGGGGGGGGATCGTTTTTTGGTTATCCCTGAGGCTATTTAAGAAAAAGAAACGGAAACCCCATTGCCTAAAAAGAGACAAAATAGGAGTAGATAAAGAAGATTTTTTTCATTTTAGGTTAGACCAAGTGACAGCAGGATACCAGAGGGTGAAAGGCCCTTTTTCATAAAAAATTTTCCCCAAATATTTTTGGCTTATACCCCTAAAAAGAAAATTTGAGGGCTTTTAAGGGAACAGCTTTTTTATAATAAAGCAATAGACCTAGGGGAAATAAATGAAAAGAACTACTAAACTAGGCAAAAGTGTCAAAAACTCATATTTTTTTAAAGTTTTTTTTTTGATTTTCAAAAAACGTTTCAATTTTAGAGAGATTTAATCATAAATTTTATTGGGAAAAATAAAAATGTAACATTTAGATTTTATAGACCAAAGAAGCAACCATCGAAGAAGAAAAACCTGAATTGCCCTACACAACCTTGGATGATGAAAAAAAGGCCCTGGATTTTAATTAAAAAGGGGCCCTGGCCCATTTGGGTTTTTTATGGTTTAAAAAGCCTTTTTTTTAACAAAGCCATAACAGAACTGCAACAGAGGTAAAGGGGGCTCCCCAATTTTCTAAGGGATGTTGGATTTTCCCCCTTTTAAAAAGTTTCAAAAAGTTGTACGAGTTTGTAAGGCATTTATACATTTTTTAAGGGAAACCCAAGGTTGTTTTAAAAGCTTTAAAGGGGCCCCCTGGGAAAAGGGAAGTGAAAGGGGGGCCCTTGCCCAAAAAATTTAACATTAACAAGGCCCATGCCCCCCTTGGGAATTTGGGGAAAGTCAAAAAAATGTAGGTAAGGTTTTGATAGGAAAGGGGCCCGGGAAAACTGTAGGTAGGGAAAGGGAAAGATGTGGATGGGTTTTGTTGGGGGCCCCCTTTCCCCCCCCTAGTGGGAGGTAGGTGGGTTTGGGGCCCCCTTTCCCAGTTGGAATAGAAAAAAATAATCCCCTTTCCCCAAAAAACCTAAAGATTTGCAACCTACAAGATTAATTGGCGAGGAAGGAAGCCAATGTTCCCGGGGAAACCCAAAACATTTAAAATTTAAGAGCCCCGCCCGGGACCCAAAGATTTTGAGGGGCCGGGGGCCCCCTTGGGTTTGGGAAATTACTTAGTGCCCGAAGGGGGAAAGGGAAAACTAACACTACCCAAACAAAAATTATAAATTGGGCGGGGTTTTCAGAACTACAATATTGATGGTCTATATTTAGGACAGGGGATGGTTGGCCCAGGGTTTAATTGGGCAAGTTTTGTTTTTTTTTAGGAGTAGTTGCCAGGGTTTGAAAGCTAGAGTTTTTGCTCCCCGTGGTACCCCCAAAATTTCACCCTTTTTTTTAGAGCCACACCAAAATTTTTTTTAAAAAACTTTCCTTTTTTCCCGGTTCCTCCTCAAAATAAATCATAGTTGCCATTTAAAACTAACCATGTTTTTACGTCACAATTTTTAAAAAAACCTTTTTTTTTTTTTATCAATAGAGTGTAAAAGTTTTTTTAGTTGCGAATTTGATTTTTTAAATTTGGTACCATTTGGGGCCCCAAAAGGTTTTTCCCCTTTTTCCCTATTCTGCTTTTTGTGAGGCTAGATGTAAAAAAAAAAAAAAAGCGATTGGCATGATTTTTCTTTAATTTTTTCTTTTTTATGCTTTTCCCTGTTATTAACTAACACAGTTTTTTTTAGAGATTGGACTTTAAGGGGTAGAAACCCCTATTTTTTGTTGTTTTTTCTGAGTATAAGCCGAGTTTTTTCACCCAAAAAACCATGTGCAAAAAAACCCAACCTGGCTTATACCGAGTAACCCAACGGCGTCGGGAAACTGCCAGGGCCCCGGGTGCCGGAAGGAAACTTCACCCTATTTGGGGATCCTCGGGGGCCTATTGAGGCATCTTCCCCAAATTAATGACTCCGGAAGCTTGCGGCCCCCTCCAGTCTTTACAGCATAGGCAGTGTGACATCACGCCGCCTGTTTTGGGAAGAAGATGCATCGGAGCAGCAGGGGAGAAAGGTAAGTACTTGTATTTTTTTTATCTTTTAACAAACCCTGCTTATTCCTGACTATGGGGGACATATGTTTAAAAAAGTATGGGGGACTTTCCCTGTAAAACCGGGTCTTACCGGGCCCTTAAGGGGTAAACCTCCCTACCCGGTTTAATATCCCTCCCTTTTCCTGTATGGGGGAACATTTACTGCCTATATTCCCTATGGGGGAATTAAACTCCCTATAAAAATTTTACTGATACTTTTTTTTTTTGAAATTTACCAGTAATATTGCATTTTCCACCTAGGTTTTTATTGGGGCCCAAATAATTTTTTCCCCGTTTTTTGTAGAAAAAAGTAGGTGTTTGGGTTTCATATTCGGGGTATTAACGTATTTCTTTTTGGGGTTTTTTTTTAAACAAAAAAAGTTTTTTTTTTAAATTTGGGAAAAATTGGGTTTTTGTGTATTTTTTTTTTTAGCCCCAATATAGCCTAACCCTAAATTCCCCACGGCATAATTGAAAAGGGGAAGTACCCCCAAAATTACACGGGATTGGGGGGGGGGGGGCCCCCATAGAAATTTATTACTAGGGCAGTTTTCCCCGCTAGTAATTGACTTGTCACTTTCCCCCCACGCTTTGTATTGCACGAGCAGGGAGAGGAAGCGTAATTCTAGTTTCTTGAAAAACTGTGGATTAGTAATGATTGGGGCGCATTTTTTTTGGTTTTTAGGGGAAATTTACAGGGGGAAATTACCCCGTGTAAAACATAGTAAGGGAATTTTCCCCCAAAAACTTATTTGTCCCCAAAAATTGGTGCCTTATTTACCCAGCGTATTGCGTTTTAATAGGTGAAATTACAAAAATTTCATGGGTCTCATAGAGAGTATAAAATTATGCGTAAACCCCCAGGGTACGTTACGATAGAATTGTCCCCGGGGGGGGGAATTGACATGTAAATTTGTTAGGGCGAATACGAAAACTGAAAATGATGTCTTTGGGGTCGGCCCCCGGAGTTTTTGTGTTTTGGGTTTACGTGTGATAGCGGTGGTTTCGAAACACCTGGCGTATTGCGCAATAAGCCGTGTGAACATACCCTAAGCTATGTGATTGCTTTGTCACTTTAATAATATATAGCAATGCACTACTGTTTTGAAATTATTTTAAATTGTACCTTTTTTTTAGGCGTTTAAATTTACTTTAATATATTCGGTGTATGGACGGGACCCATGGGCATTTCTTGCATATGAAATGTATTGCAGGAATGGAGGGAGGGGCAGAGGACCCCCCTTTTCCCTCGGGTCCCCCCCAAATGTGGGATACTATGGACCACGGCAACTAGGGGGTTAAATAGACAGGATTGGTGCTAGTTCTGTTTGCGGCCATAAGAGGTGACTCCCGCTTTGGATGGTGCAGACACAGCCTCTGAGCCTGTGTGCCATAAGACTTATCAACTCTTCCAGGGTACAGGAGAGTTGGCAAGTATGCAAAACCAGTGCACCCCCCTCCTCCACTGCTTGCTATGTCATTGGCTGTGGGGGGTTTTTGCAACTAAGCGTGAATTACAATGAATGTTGGCCCTTTAACTGTAGGAAAAGCACAAAAAAAAGGGGGAAATATGGAGTGGACCATTAAAAGAGTGATTAAAGGGGGAGGGGCGGGAAAATTAAACCCTATTTTAAATGATGGAAAACCCCCGTATTGAACCCCCGAGAACCCTGGAATGTATTTTTTAACTGTATATTTTTTTTAGGATCGTATTTATTAGGAAAAAAGAAAATTTGCAAAAGATAGAACAAAAATTAGCTTGATTAGGTTAAGGGAAAAAGTTTTTGGGGTGTGAGGGCCCCCTGGGACAATTTGCGATTTTGGCAGTATGGAATGGAGGTTTTGTTTACGGTTGTTTTTATACAGTGAGACAAGAAGCAGTTTTATCTGATAATAAGCAGGCTTTGGAAATACATAGAAGACTAAAATAAAACGTGGGGCCTCTGCCAGCTGTCTTGTAGAGAAGATTATCCTATTTGCAAAAACCCCAAATCCAAGGAAAGTATGCAGTAATTAAAGGGGGAAGCGCGGAAATGAAAACAGATCAAAAAAAATCTGTAACAGAATGACCCTAATGATAAAGTCTTAAAAAAAGGGTTGATGAGTTGTTTTAGCCCAAACATAATAATTTTTGGGGAAATGAAATTTTTTTTAAGCTTTATTGGGTTTGTGTCTAAAAACATTTTGTTCCCCTGAAAAAAAGGGGACAGTGTCTTTTTTAAATTTTTTGTTCTTAGGCCGACCCAAGGATTATTTTTTAGGGGATGTTTTTTTTTCCCATGAACAAAAATTTAAAATTTAGGGCGAAACCCCAAGCGGGGACAAAAACCGGCCGGTTTTTGTCCTGTTTTGCGGCCGTCCCCCGGGGCCGGGGGGGGACGGCTTTTCTGCGATGAGCGGAAAAAAACCCCTCCCCCCCCAAATTGGAAGCAACTTTCCCGTGGGTTTTTGGAGGGAAAAGATTGTGTTTCTAAAAATTTTTTTTTTTTCCCCCCGGAGGGGAGGCAAAAAGCGGGGGGGAAAACCCCTTTTGCAGTGGGGTTTGCTGCCTTTTTTTTCCTAAAAAGAAAATTTTTTGCTTTTTTGGGCCCGGTTTTTCAGGCGGTTAAAAAAACCCCCAACTGGCTAAAAAACCCGGCCGGAAAACCCGTCAGGGGGGAAAATGCCCTTTTCGGGTGAAAAAAAACCCCAAAATTTTTAATATATGAGTAAATTTTTTCAAAAATCAGATAAGCACCCCAAAAACTTGAATTGAAAAAACCCAAAAATGCCCCCTTGTCTTATTTTCGGGGGTGTTTAAATTTTTGGGGGAAAACGGGTAAAAAACCCAACAACAACCCAAAAAATATTGTCCCCAAAGAGTTAAAACCCCCTTCCCATGAGGATTTTAAAAGGGTTTGTTTTTAAAACAGTGTTTTATCTTCCCCAGCCCTTTTTTTGGTTTTTATTTTGAATTCAGGGGGTGTTTTTGGTTTTTACTAGGCTGCAGTAGAAGCCAGGTCTGTAGTATGAAATGTGGGGCGCTTTTTAGGATTTGAAAATAGGGCTGTAGCTATAGGGTGGGGGAGTGATGCAGGCCCCTAAAAGAGGGGTTTAAAGGAATTTGGTAGGACATGTTAATGGACATATATTGCAAGTGATTGTTTTTGCAAGATCTTTAAAATAAAAAGCAATTTTTTTTGTAGTTTAGACAACCCCCCTTTTTGGGGGTTTTCCCCAAAGGGGCCCTTTCTGGGTGATCCCCGGGATAAGGGTTTGGGGTTTTGGGACTGTCTTTATTTATTTAACGTATGGAACAGTCCATTCAAGCTGTGCTTAGGAAGTGATGATGAATAGGAGATGAAATTTGAGAGCCCCATGTCGGGGTTTGGGGGGAAGTTCCCTGGTTTGGGGGGGCCCCGGTATTAAATAACTAAAAACCCCATTTTTGGGTTTAAAATAACTGGGCTGTTGTGGGGAAACCCCTTTTGGGTTTTTAGGAACTGGGATGTAGCAGGCATATGCTTACAATGGACATGCAAAGATGGAACTGCATGCTGGGTGGGACGGTTGTCATCTCAATTGTCTGACAGTTTACAGGTATTGTGCATGGGTCTCATTACTTTAGAAGTCTTGAGGAACTGGGGGTAGAGGATATTTTCATTGGGGATTGGGAAAAACGGAATGCGATTGGATGTCCCTTTTTTACAGTTTAAAAAGTATTGTGACCGGTCCCCCCAAAAATTTAACATTTCCCTTTAAACTGTTTGGCCCCCGCATTTCAATTTCATTCTCTACACATGATGGTTAAAAAAGTATGCCGACAAAGGGGGTCCCAAAAAAAATTATGGGGGTGGGAGACAAATGTTTTGATCCCCGGGCCCAAAAAAAACCCTAACACACCCCCGGGACACCCAAAATCATTAAAACAACCCACATTGGAAACCCCCCTAAAGTTTTGTAAGCAGCCCCCGTGACCTTTCAAGGGCTAATTGGGAGGGCTGGAAAGTTATGATCCCCGCTTTCCCCCAGCTGCAACCTACAAGATTTTAGGCAGGACTGGGGCCCAAAGGGGTCCCCGCTCCACCATGGTGTTTAACTGTTTGTACGTTCTAAAAAAAAGTTAAAAAGGGACCCACCCCGAATCCCAAAGGGATTGTCCCGGACCCCCGGGGGGAAAAATTCACTGGGGCCCGTATGTGTTTTGGGCCCCGGGCAAAAATTTTTGGGGTGTCAAAACTGATAAGAAGACTGTTTGACAGCCCCTTTTTTTTAAATTTTGCAGTTATTGTTAGAGAGTTCCAAAACAATCTGCAATGTAAGGTAATTTAACCACCTGTAACTCTGTAGGCAGAGAGTAGTGGAGTTGGCACAGCTGGAGACTCCAGCAATTTAAGTTATCTTACTGTTCATATGTGACAAAAATAATACTGAGCTGTGGTTGCTACGCAACGTAAAGCTTTTTGTTTCCTTTTTTTAAAATTTTTAAAAAAATTCCCGTGTGAAATTTTTTCTCCCAATTTTTTTATCTTTCCCTCCGTCTTTTTCATTATCCATTAACCCAAAGGGGGTGTTTTTCCCCAAATCCCTTTTATAGCATATGTTAGGATAAGCCCAAAGTCTGGGTAGGGGGGGGTGCACTCTAGGGCCCCCAAACCCTGGGAAAGGGCCCCCAAAAAATACAAAAAAGAATGAATAAACCCTTGCAAATTTTGCACGACTTCCTTTTTGTTCTTTGGAAGTTCCGGCCAAAGTGAGTTTTTGGTGTACCGAACTCCCATTGAAACCCAAGGGGGAGTTGTGTGCAAGTTCCACTTGTTTCTGCTTTCAGGGGCCCCTTTCCCGGATTTGGTGGGGGTTCTTAGAGGTGGGGGGCCCCCCGTTATCAGACATTTGAAAGGCATTTTCCCAGTAAAAATGTCATCAAAGGGCTTTATGGAAACTTTTCCTTTAAACCCAGGCGATTTAAGGGAATTTTATGAACGGGGGGTTTTTAATTTTTTTTAGGGTTTAAATGCCCTAAATGGGGCAGTTTACGATGTCTAAAGCGCCCAATGAATGTGTTAGGGGGTTGTTATAAAACTGGGAATTTTTTAAGCCCCCTAAATAGGGGGCTTTCCCGGGGGCGTGTGCACCACAAATTTGTTAAAATTTAAAAAAAATATGTGATGGGGTTCCCGGGACAATAAGGCATTACTGTCCCAAAAAAGACCAAATTTAAAATTTGGGCTGCCTGACCTTGAGGATCAAAGTGGAGAGATTTGTTAAGGAAAAAAAAAAATGTCAATAAATTTTTAACTTGACCAGTGCAAAATAAAAAGTAATTTTGATAAATTCAAATATTAAAAATTTAAAATTTTTAAATGTAATAAAAATTTTTATCATCTAAAAAAATTATAAAAATATAATATCCAAAAATATAAAAAAATCTTCCCAAAAAAATGTATTTAAAAATTTAAAAGAATTTGAAAATAAAAATTTTTCATTAACCCCCCCGGGGGCCCGGGGTTTTTTTTTTTTGAAAATTCGGGTTTTTTTCTCCCGCCCCTTTTGAAAACCCTAAACTTTTTTATTTTTCTTTTCCCTAGACACTGAGGGTTTTTTTTTGAGGGGAAAAATGTACTTTTAAGGTGTTAAATTTATATCTTTGTTTTATGGGGGAAACCCCAAAAAAAAAACCCAAATGGGAAAATTGTGGAAAAAAAAAATATTTTGCCCTGTTTTGGGTGATTTGTTTTATGGCGTTCAATTTCGGTAAATATAATGTGTTTATCGTATTCTTCGGGTTGTTTTGCATCGGCAATACCCCAAAAAATGTTTGGGTTTCGTTATGTTTCTGGTTTCCCTTTAAAAAATTTCCCAAAAATTTTTATTTTTTGAATTTTTGGGCCCCGGCGCCTTTTGTGCGACCAATAAACTTTTTTGTACTAACCCCAAAACCTTTTTTTAAAACGTCAGTGGGGGGCATTTTTTTGGGGGTGAAATGTTTTTTTTATCGCTAACAGTTTGGAATGCAGGGGCTTTTTTTATCAAATTTTTTTTCCATTTTTTGGTGAATAAAAAATTTCCAAAAAAGAATTTTTTGGGTTTGGAATTTTTTTTTTTACGGTGTTTAGCGTTGGGTTTAAAAGATGGGTTTTATTTTTTTTAGGGACTTTTTTGGACGCGGCGTTCCCAAAAATGTGTAATTTTTTATTATTTTAATGATTTTTTTTTGGGAAAAAGGGGGAAAAGGGGGGGTGGGTTTGAATTTTAATACTTTTTTTTTTTTTGTATTTAAAAAATTTAATTTTAAATTTTTTTTTTTTCTGTAACATTTTTGCCCTATGGTGCTTGACCATAAGGGGGGCGATTGTTAATAAACTAAAGATTGCTTTTTAGGCAATGCATTAGGGTTTTTCAAAGATGGGGGGTTTCCCCCCTTCCTGTTTTGGGGGACGGGGAAATGGGGCAAACCCCGGCCCGGGTAAGTGAAGGGGGCCTTCACAAGGGTTTCCCCCACAATGGCCCCGGGGATCCGGGTCGGGCGCATAGCTGCGCCCGATAACGATTACCGAAAAAGATCGGTGGCGGGGACCCATCGGCGTTTAATTCAGGGCGCTCGGCCATCTTTGCTGCGGTTTTCTGAAGGGTTTTTTAAAAAGCGCCAAACAGGCGGGGGGCCCCCTGCGGGTTTACCGCCAGGGGTTACTGCGATCAGCCCCTAACACCCCGGGGCTGGGCGGGGGGGGCGCGGGGGCGATTCCCCGCAAAGCCCCCGGGGCCTGGGACATACTATACCCAGGGTGTTTAAGGGGTTAAATAAAATCATGATTTGTTTTTTCAGATTTTTAAAAATTTTTTTAATTAAAATTTTAAATTATTTTTTCTGCTTTACCCCTTTTTAATCCTAACCCGAAACCCCAGGTTTGCTGGGGGCCTGTGGTCACCCAAAACAAGATCAATACCCTAGTTTTATTCATAAAAGCTTTTCTAATCATTTTCTTTTATTTCCAGTTTTATTTTTTGATTTAACCTGTTTGGCGATTACTAATGCGTTTTAAAATTTAATGCGGGCCCAATCACCTAGACGAGGGGGGTCGGGAAATTTTTACTCCATTTAAAAATCGCCCAAAAAAAACTTTTATAAATTTGGTGATTATACACTGAAAACGAGACTTGAAATTCACTTGAAGCGACTTCCCTTTAAAGTTCCCCTTTTTTTTTATTTAAGGGCAAAGAGGGGCAATAAAACTATAAACGAAAAAAAAGTTTTGGGTAAAGGAGGATGAGGTTGCATGGAATCAAGCCCAAGTATAAATAACCCCTACCAAAAAATTGGGGTTAAAATTTACCAAACCCCTGCCCCCTTTGGGAAAAATAAGGTGGGGAATAGTAAATATGTACTCAGAAAGGTTTCTAATTAATTTCCATCCCCCAATAATTTTTAATATTGATTTTTACTAAATGGCTACCCAAATTTTAAAAAAGAAGGGGGACCCCAAAAAAATTTTCATTTTAAAATTTTGGGGTTTTATGATTTTAAATTTTCCAAAAAAAAATAGGGTTTTATGACAATTGGAAAAAAATGGGAACATAAAAAATTTTATTTAGGCGGGGGGCTAAACTAAAACCCCGTTTTTATTTAAGAGTGGAACCTAAAAAGGCCCGGGTTTTCACCATAGCCCGCTGCAGGTGGTTTGGGCTTGCTGTTTTTGTCCGGTTCCTAGGACCTCATTTCTTGCCCAAACACCTTCCAGTCCACCAGATAGTAATGCTTTCCTCTAATAGTCTTCTCGGCTAGAATCTCTTTAACATCAAAGACATCGGTGAAATTCAGTGGAGGTGAAGGAGGGGGCGACCTATCAGGAAAAACGGTTTAGGACCATCAGCTTGAGAGAGAGACATGGAAGGAATTTTGGGAAGACATTGTAGGGGGGAGACAGATTTTGTAACCCACTGAGTTAATCCACAGCAGCACGTTAAAATGACCTAGCAAACGAGGGACCCAGTTATAGTATCTTTAGCTGTATTACTTCAAGGATAACCACCCCTTATCTCCAGGCAAAGATGGGGGGAGGTCGTCTTCTTTTTTATCAGCCTGTTTTTCATGCGTGAAACCCAGTTGTAGGAAGTGTGCTTTTTCCACACCAGACAGTCATAAGGTCCCAGACTGTGAGCACCCATAGAAGGACCATCAGAAGAGTTTTAATGCTGCTGCCATAAACCATATAGAAGGGTAAGGCATCAGCAGAATCAGAATCCAGGTGGTTATGGAGAATTATGCCCAGGGTTGAAGGCTGGCCAGTCATCTTGACATGCAGAGATGAAGTGGCGCAAGTATTTAACCATAACCTGTTTTAAACTTTCATTCCATTCTGATGAAAAGTAATATCACTGTAGATGAAACTAGAAAGCAATGCCAGAATTTGACACAATTTGGACACCTTGATCGAGACGTGTGCTGGGGAAGCCCAAAGCAGGCGAATTATGTGTTGAAAGAAGTGGCTGGCCAATTGGGGAGCAGATGGCAGTCTGGGTAATGGCAGTGGGAAAATCGACATTCGGGGGGAACAATGTGTGAAGTATGAATCTGTTGGCTCTGATGGTCCCTGGTAACCGGGGGGGTGGTGTTGGATCCGTGGCCCAAACCGCGGCAATGGTGGAAGCCCATACACAGGGAGCGGAAACAAAGTAGGTCTGGTATTCCCCAAGCCCGCCCGCAAAGGGGATGGTTGCTGCGGCGGGAATCTCCCAGGTCGCTTCCACTGGCGGGGACTTGCCTGCGGGGGGCCAAAGGGGTAGGCGAGGTACAGATTGTCAGGCAGGCTCGTTGGGCAGGCAGAAGGTCAGGACAGGGTCTCTGGTTCGTAGCAGTGGACAGGCAAGGGTTTGGGGAGGCGGCAAGATTCGTGGTCAGTAAAGTGGCTAGCGATTCGGTTTACAGGGTAGACAAGACTGACAAGACTTTCTGGAACCTTTCTCCAAAGGCATGAACACTAAGGATCGGCAAGGCTGCCAGGAAGGGGCCCGGACTTAAATAGGAACAGTGCCCGGCCATGGCCAATTACCGGCGCACTGTCCCTTTAAATCTCACACTGCCAGTGCGTACGCGCCGCGGGACAGAGACGGACAGAGCAGGAGCGTGACCGGGTAAGTGAACGCCGGCACTGACAGGGGGGTAAAGCGGACCGGACCGACGTGCGGGACGGGGGCGCCGCTCGGGGCGTCGGGGCACGGATGCCCCTGCGACTGGACGAGGGTCGCAGGGATCATGACAGTCCCCCCTCAGCCCCCTCTCGTCCAGGAGTGGAGGAATTTCCGGATGATGCTGCGGTTCAGGATGTTCTCCTCCGGCTCCCAAGACCTTTCCTCGGGCCCGAACCCCTTCCCGTCCACTAGAAAATATCGCTTCCCTCTAATTCTCCTCATACCCAAGATTTTCTTGACCACCAGCCACAGACGGAGGAGGAACAGACTTCTGAGAGAAACGGTTAAGGACCAGGGGTTTTAGTAATGGAACATGGAATGAGGGGGAATTTCGCATGGTAAGGAGGGGCCGGAGTTTGTAGGAGCCGGGGTTTAAATGCGGCTAAGAACCTCAAAGGGTCCAGAAAGCAGGGTCCAGTTTGTAGGAAGGCATCTTTAAGGCGGACATATTTGGCCGACAACCCAAAACCCTTGCACCCGGGGAGAAGGACAGGAGGGGGGACTTCTTTTATTGGCTTGAATTTCGTGCGCTCGGAAGCACGGAGCGGGAGATGGCGGGTCTGGGACCAGATGGTCTTCATGTCCTGGACCAATGCATCCGCCACTGGAACCTCGGATGGGGATGCCAGAGGGAGTGGTAGGCGGGGATGCAGACCTCATACGATATAGAAGGGCGAGGCCCCCGCGGACTCTGAATCTAGGGAGTTATAAGAGAATTCCACCCATGGCAGAAAGTTGGACCAGTCATCTTGGCGTGCAAAGACGAAGTGGCGTAGGTAACACCCCAAAACCTGGTTGACCCTCTCCACCTGGCCATTCGTCTGAGGGTGGTAAGTAGAAGAGAAGTCGAGCTTCACCTTCAGTTGGGAACACGAGCCGCAAAATTGGAAACAAATGGACCCTCGATCCGAAAATTTGCTGAGGGCCCAAATGCAGACGAAAGACATGATGAAAGAATAGCTCGGGCCAGGCGGGGGGCAGACGGCAGGCAGGCAGGGGGACAAAATGCGCCATCTTGGAAACGCTTGTGACCCCCGAAAATTTGGTGTGCCAGCCGGGGAGGGGATCGGTTAAAAGTCATGTTATGGGTCCTGTGAGTAGGACGGGTGTGGATGAGTAGAGCCAGTTGTGAGAGGTTCTTGTTGCGGGCCAGGTTACAAGATCAACGAAGTCCTGAACCCTTTTAACGAGCTCTGGCCACCAATAGAACCGTGATATCAAGAGGAATGTTTTTCGGGGCCGGGATGACCGGCCACCAAGGAGCAATGTCCCATTTCAAGATACGTGCGGGGGAGGGGGTTACGTAGGTCTTCCCCGGGGGAACCTTCCGGAGGTAAAATGGAGCAGCCGAGATAGACGTTCTGGGGGAATTATGTGCTTGGAGTAGCCTTTTCACCCACCAAGTTGGAGGCATGGGAGAGAGGTCGGCTTTCACATTCTTTTCTGCGGGCCGGAAGTGGATCTGAAAGTCGAACCCGGGGGGAGAAGAGCGCCCACCCAGGGCCCAGCGTGGGTTAAGTCACTGAGCGTTGGAGGTTTGGAGGTTTTTGTTGGTCCCAATATATGCGGATGGGATGGCGAGCACCTTCCAGAAGATAACGCCATTCCTCCAACGCCAGCTTGATAGCTTGTAGTCCCGATCGCCAATCGTTTTTAGTTCCTTCGGCCGAGGGAAACGTCTTGGAAAAGAGCCACAGTTACAGTCTTGCTGTGGGCCCTTTTTGCGAAAGAACTGCTCCGACCCCACAGACGAGGCATCCACTCCAACGTGAAGGGTTCGCGGGTCTGGCGCGAAAGGATGGATGCTGTGGTAAAGGCAGACTTGAGCTTAGAGAATGCCTCTACAGCTTCGGAGGACCAGCTGCGCAGGTTAGCGTGTTTCTTTGTAAGTGCCACTATCGGTGCCACTAGCGTAGAAAAGTGGGGAAAAATTGGCGTAGTAGTTACAGAACCCCAGGAAGCGTGTATGGCTCGCGGAGTCCTGGGGTGGCCACTGCAAAAATGGCCGAAAAGTTTCGCTGGATCCATTTGTAGCCTTGGTCAGAGATGATTACCCTAGGGAACGGAAGGTGGTTTGGTGGAAGAGGCACTTCCCCAGCTTGGCATACAGATGTTCTCTCGGAGATGCTTCAACACCCGACGACTGGCTGCGGTGGGTTTCGAGGTCGGTGGTACACCAAGATATCATCTAGGTAAACCACTATGCAGGTGTAGAGGAGATCTCTGAAGATGTCATTCACGAGCTCCTGGAAGACGGCAGGCGCATTACACAGTCCGAAGGGCATCATCAGGTACTCAAAAGCGGGCCCGTCCTGGTGTTGAGGCTGTTTTTCCATTCTATCGCCTTGCGGATTCAGACCAAATTGTAGGCCCCTCTCAGATCCAGCTTGGAGAAGATCTTTGCGCCCGCAGAAAGGTCAAAGAGTCTGTGATCAACGGCAGGGGTACCGGCTTTTCACCGTGATCTTGTTCAGGACCCCGGTAGTCTATGCAGGGCGTAAGGAAACCGTCCTTCTTCTTACGAAAAAGAACACCCCACCGCGAAGAAGAGGACTTTCATATACAACCCCTCTGGAGATTCCTGGATGTACTCCGACATGGCTTGCATCTCTGGAACGGATAAGGGGTAGACTTTGCCCCGAAGAGGACTGGTGCCAGGCAGTAAGTCAATCGGGCAGTCGTAAGGACGATGCGGAGGAAGACTCTCGGCTTGTTTCTCAGAGAACACATCATCGTACTCCAGTTTCTCGGGCGGCAGGACCGGGCAGCGGCTCACGAAGGGTCGAGCGGGAGCAGGAAAGCACGGGGAGGCGCCACAAACAACGTCCCCGACAGTTGGGACCCAACAAGTTACTTCCCAGACGTTCAAATCCAGGTAGGGGGGAGTTGAGCCACAGCCATGGAAGTCCGAGGAAGACCTCCGACGTGGAGCGAGGCAACACGTAGAAGGAGATCTCTTCCTTATGTAGAGCCCCTACTTGGAGGGACAGTGGCTTGGTGGCAAACTGTATGGTGTGGCTAAGCAGCTCCCCGCTGACAGACGAGATAACGAGCGGTTTCTCCAGGCGGACCACCGGAAGACGATACTGTCTCACCAGAGACTGATGGATAAAGTTCCCCGGTGGGGCCCGAATCCAGAAACGCCGGAAACTTGGAACGAGATTCCAGTTCAGACACGACCTGTCTGGCATAGCAGGCGTGGGAGGAGGAGTTTGCACCCAGGAATGCCCCTCCACAGAACCCAGGTGCAGAAGTTTCCCGCATGCTTGGGAGCTTGGGAAAAAACTCCTCCGGAAATTGTTCTGGGCTGCCACAGTAGAGGCACAAGTTCCTTTGCTGGGTGCTGGGCCAACTCTTGCTCAGTGAGCGAGCCCCGGTCAATCTGCAATGGTCCTCGGTGGGTGTTGGCGGGTGTGGCGCAAGGGGGGCCTCTGGAACACCGGTGCCAGGCGAGGAAACCGGCGAGGTTGGGCTGGCTGCACTTGCCGAAGTTCCTTCACCGTTCAATGAAGCGCAAACAGTGCGGGTAGTAACCGGATCAAGTCACTGAGGGAAGATGGAATGTCTCTAGTGGCTAGACGTCTTTAATCGGTTTAGAGCCCTTTCTTGAAGGTGGCACACAGAGCGGCCTGTTCCTTGACAGTTCTGAGGTTTAAAATGCGGAAATTTCAACGCGTAGTCTCCCCCAGACAGATCCCCTGGCGTAGGTTTAGGAGGGCTATCTCGTGGAGGATGCAGAGGCTGGTTCCTCAAACACACTGCGGAAAATACTGAGGAACTGTAGGTCCGCGTCACGGATGTTCCTGTCCCACAGAGGTGTTGCCCATGCCAGGGCCTTCCGGGAGAGTAGGCTGACCACGAAAGCCACTTTCGCACGTTCGGACAGGAACTGGGGTCGGCCATTCAGTCCCGTGCATAGAACATTGGGTGATGAACCCACTGCAGAGTTTCGGATCTCCGTCGTATTGGATGGGAAGTGACGTCGAATCTTGGGACCCCCAGAGCCACAGGAACCGCTGAGGCAGGAACAACCATGGGAGATGGCGAAGGTTGCTGCTGCTAGGCAGTAACGAGTTGCTGCAACATGGTGGACAGCTGGTTCAGTTGCTGTGCCTGTTGACCTAGTTGCTGTGACTGGCGGGCAACAACAGTCGTTAGGTCGCCCAGGCTGGGTAATGGCAACTTTGGCGGGATCCATGGCCGGATCCTACTGTAAAAGGTCTGGTGTGGATCGCCCGGACTACGCAGGCGATGGTGGAAGCCACCCCCAGGGAGAGAAACTAAGTAGGTCCCGGTATTCACCAGAGCCCGCCGCAAGCGGGATGGACTTGCTGCGGCGGGAATCTACCAGGTCGCTTCCACTGGCGGGACTTGCTGCGGTGGCCGCAAGGGTAGGGAGGTACAGATTCGTCAGGCAGGTCGTAGTCGGGGAAGGCAGAAGGTCAGGACAGGCGGCTCTGGTTCGTAGGACGTGGACAGGCAAAGGGTCTGGGCAGGCGGCAAGATTCGTGGTCGGTAAACGTAGGCTAGCGATTCGGTACACGGTAGACAAGACTAGACAAGACTTCTGGAACACTTTCTCCAAAGGCATGGAAACTAAGGATCCGGCAAGGCTGCCAGGAAGAGGCTGGATTAAATAGGGCAGTGTCCGGCAATGGCCGCTTACCGGCGCACTGTCCCTTTAAATTTCACACTGCCGGCGCGTGCGCGCCCTAGGGAGCGGGGCCACGCACGCCGCGGGACAGAGACGCCGGCACTGACAGGGGGGTGAGCGGACCCCGGAAGCGACGTGCGGATGAGCCTGCGACCCGGGACGAGGGTCGCAGGGGCATCCGTGACAGTCCCTTTTCTCTTCAAGGTTAAATTTCTTGATCCACGTCAGACCTGCTAATAAGACCATCAAGCTTTCCAGGAATTTAGACACCGGGCCATCTGGAGATAAAGCAGGTTTTTGTGGGCCGTGTAGATGCTGCCATATGGCAAGCCATTTCCAGCGGATGTATTCTTAATGGTCAGTAATTCTTGATTTCCAATGGTGTAGTTCCTCTCTTTGGGTAAGAAGGTCTTGGAAAAAAAACCCACAAGTAACAGTTTTACTTCTTGGGGTTTTCTGAGTAAGGACCGCTCCAACTCCCACAGAGGAGGCGTGGCCCTCAAGAAAAAAAGGCTTTCTTCAGGTCAGGAGAAAGGTGCACAGGCAAAAGTAGACTTCAGTAGGGAGAAGGTTTCCTCTGCTTTAGGTGGCCAAAGTTTGGGATTTCCATCCCTCCCAGTATGCGCCACACTGGCTGCCACCACTGCAGAGAAGTGTGGAATCTGTCGGTAGTAGTTGGAAAATCCCAGGAAACGCTGTATGGCCTAAAGGCCGACTGATCGAGGCCATTGCACTTTAGTTCACACTGTGAATAGCAATGAGTAATTTTTAAAATTCAAATGTGCATTTCGTAGAAGAAGAAATTGCTGACCTGTAATTTATTTATATATTTTCTGAATGTATCCCCTAGAAGACAGGACACAGATTAGCCCTGTTCAATAGGGCTAATCTGCATCCAAAAATGTGGCAAAATCTGCATTAAAAAGTGAAGGACGCAGCCAAAATCTGAGACTATGCCTCAGATTTCTGCCAAATACTATACTCTGTATTTTTCTGGCAGAAAAATATGCCATGTAAAGAAACTTAAAGCCAATCGACCTGTACGTAAATGTATACACAAGCATATTCCTTTGGGAGTTACACTCTAGAAGTCAAAATTCAAGGGATATTCATGTGAAAACAGTTGTCTTGCTCCTGCGTGACTATATTTTTTCCAGATTTTCACCTAAACACAAAGTTAAAGTTTCCCACATTCAGTTGTCCTACTTTTACGACAAGTTTAGAAGATAGATAAATAACAATGCTTCTTATAGAGGAGGATTCTGGCCCCTGGGGGTTTTGAAAGGATTTCCTGAGTTGCAGTTGGGGGTAGTTGAACAAAAATAAGGGGCACTGGCAGCATAAAGAAAGATTAGAAGAAAATTTTGAAAAAAAATCCCATTTAGCCATGCTTCATCTATTGTGCTACACAGCATTAAAGGGGTTGTCCAACTTATTTGTTTGCTCATTCAGTTCATAAAATTTTGATAAGTATTTATTAAAATTACTGTTATTGAAAAGTGTGCCCCCTTTAAATTCTGTTCTATGGATATGTTGACATGGCGTGTTGGATCTGATTTTGGATCAGTTTTTAGATGCATCTTCGGATCCTGTTTTGGACCCTAAACGAACCCCAACACACATATAAAATGTGCAATGTGCAGTGTGTCTTACACTGCTTTCAATGAGTGACCGCCGATGCGCGTTTACTTGTGTCCTTCTGATGTGTCTTTCGGATCCGTTCAAAGAATTGACATGTCAATTCTTGATCTGAAAGGCACAGCAGACACCCTATTTAAAACTAGAGTGTGTGTCTGCTGCCTGCATGTTGGATGCGTTTTGGGTCCGATTGACACAGCGCTTTTGGATGCGTTTACAGGGCAGGAAGTTATGACATTCTCATTATCCCTTTCTACTGTGTGGGTAGTTAATAGAGTGACTCCTGCTCTGTCAGGACAGGCAGATGGATGGATGGCTCTTTCTCTGTTAGTGGTGCTGGGGGGTTGGCTGCTGCTCTGTTAGGGAAGAAGGGAGTTTGGCTGCTGTTCTGTTATTGTGGGTGTACTTGATGACTGCTGCTGTGTTGAGGTAGATGGGGTGTCTCCTGCTCTCTTACAGGAGGTGGGTGGCTATTGCCCTTTAGAGGGGTGTTATCGTTTGAGCTGCTCGTGCTCTTCAGCTAATTTTCTCAGATTGAGTTTGAAATCCAGGGGCGTGTCTCTCCTGTCAGCAGGCGTGTCTCTCCTCCCAGGAGGCGTGTCTGTCCCCACTAAAGACCTGTGAACATAATTTTTCTATAAAGAGGGGATGCAGAAGGTTGTCTGGTTATAACAGCTCTGTAGCCTCCTGCCTGCTTATGTCTGCAGCCTTGAGGCTCCAAACTCCAGCAAGCACCTGTCATATGTCTTAGCTGCTGGCTTTCAGTTGTGTGTAAACTGTTACTTCTTGTGGTGTTCATTCAAATTGTACTGACATCAGGCAGGACCTTTACCTCAACTACAAGGACAAATGTCAGTTTCAAGTAAAGATCTCTGTTTCCCTGACATGTGAGTGAAAACATTGGGGAGAGAAGCAAATCAGCTTTGAGAGGAAGGCCATGCTCAGCTTGTAACTAACATGGGCTGGTGGTCTAGAGGTAGAGGCAGTGCGCAATGATAGTGTTGTTTTTACAACAAAGGGGTTGGAGTTCTAGTCCCTCACAGGGTATATTTTTTTTCCCCCTAAATTTTACACATTTTTGTAGAGAGGACCTAAAATATATATGTTAATCTCTTAATGATTATATATATTTATATATATATATATAGATATATAAATTTTTTATATATACACACATACATTAGCTCCCTATATCTGTTCACATTGTTGGAAGTGCTTGGTGTGACTGCAAGGTTTAGGACACTATATGGGGGCTTTTGTTTTGTGTTATGAATTAAAATTATAGATGTTACACTTATATTTTCTTATCTTTACATATGTGTACAAAATTTTAAAGAAATAAAAAAACTACTGATGGGGGTTGAACTCCCCAAACCCCTGCTTGCAGGCTAATTTACCTATGCACTGTACTATACAAAAGCTTTTCAAAAAAGTGAATCCCTTTTGTTATATACAGGTGATGACGTCATAAGGAGGCGGGGCTTGCATTCGATTGAGGAACAGAAAAGCCCTCTTTTCCAAGTAGCAGCTTAAAGGGCTGGATTTGTGAGGAGGTTGAAAACAACCCCCTTGGCAAAATCCCCCTTAAACAGCCAGTAATTGCCCCGAAAAATTGACCTAAAGCTGGGAGATGTACATAGAGGGCAGCAGACTTTGGTTTCACTATCGATTTTAAAGGTCAGAGGGGGTAACACAGAGTGTGCAGGCAGCCCAATCACAGCGCAGGGGGCGTGGCCGTTGGCGTTTCCTGTCTAGGGGCGTATCCAACAGGCTGAATGAAATGTCATCCAGCCAATCACAGTGCAGGGGACGTGTCTAGGGTGCGAGAAACGACCAGGGGGCTTTTCTGCCCAAGAAAACAGCAGAGATAGAAGCAGATTTACAGGTGCTCATATCTGCAAAACCAAGTGACAGAGGTAATGCAACCCAATTACAAAAGTGCTTATTTTTACTGTCCCCATAATCTGAGACATGATCTTTGTAACGATAAAACCACTTTAAGCAGAGGTGGTTGTAAGGCTCTTAATCTATTAGAAGAGAAGGGTGAGTGGCTCCTGTAGTACTGGATATGCCTGCCTTCTGGACAGCTAATTATCTACTGGGCAAACACACTGTTCTGGAGGCAAGCACATCTATTGCTATGGATCTGCAAATCACCCTCTTTTGGAAAGAACATCACACTGTACCAGGGCTGCCATAAGTAATGTCAGTGCCGCATACAGCTGTAGCATCTGAGCTACTAGCTTATTACCAGTTCATATCTCGCACTACATCAGCAGACTCCTTTTTTACTAAAATTGATCGGGACCACTGACAAGAGTACTGACACTACTGCCATGATAGAACCCCTACATTATACTTAGAGCCACATGTATAAAAACTGTCTATGTCTAAGACTTTCATTTTTGCCCATAGCAGCCAGTCAGAACGCCCCTTTCATTTCATGTAGTGCTCTTAAGAAATTAAAGGGGTGCTCTGATTGCTATGGGCAACAAAGAAAGGTTTAGACCTAAACAGTTTTCATACATGAGACCCTTAAAGGGAATCTGTCACAATTTTTTTTTTTATTATTTATTAAATCAAGCCCTTGATCCATATTCTTTTCCTCTCAGTCGTTTTTATTTCCTGATTGTAGATTTCTTTATTCTGCCGTCTATAAATGATTGGGGGGAAGATATTCTTGCTTGCACTGCTTTAACAGCAGTCAGAGAGATACTTTACAGCAGCTTCATGCCCATAGGATTCTTAGGACAGGTTCTGTCCCATAGACTTGTATAGGAGGGTTGTCACTGTGAAGGGAGGGCAGAGGGGGAGCTGTGACATCTCCTCTTGTGACTGGTGGATTCTGTGTTATCTGTACACAATGGTGTCTCCTTTCAGTTTGACCCTGCTTTTACTGATAATGAGGACACTGCTGAAAAGCTCTCTAAACAGAACAGGAAGTGTCAGACCATTATTAGACTTATTGGCCAAAGTGAAAACTGCAGGACTTAAGAATTATATGGAAAATTTTTAAAAAAGTAACCAAAAATTCCTAAAAAATGTGTTTAACATAAAAATGTGAGTTAAACAATAAGACTTTTTTTGATGACACATTCCCTTATAGGCTACATGTATGAAAACTGTCTAGGTCTAAAATTCACTCTGTTGCCCATAGCAACCAATCAGAGTTTCCCTTTCATTTCATACAATGCTCTGAAAAAAATTAAAGGGGAGCCCTGATTGGGTGCTATAGGCAACAAAGAAATTTTGAGACCTAGATAGTTTACATGAGACCCTTAGTGTGAGACATTGGGGGAGGGTAATGTGCGAGTCCTGCATGTAAGAAGGCATATTTCCAGAGAGGGGGGCGCTGAGTATCTCTTTTTTTCTGAAAAGTGGGTAGTAGGCCAAATACGTTTTAGAACCTTTTCCATATAGCCTGCAGCCTGTGGCAATCCTGTTATTCTTACATGCAGGAATCACACATTACCCTCCCTAAATGTCACACACTAAGGGCGACATGTATGAAGGGGTATTTCACCCTTTTTCTGGCGTACTATGCACCTGAGCAGTCTACGATGTCTAATGCACCTAACATGAAGGGGTGTTCTGGGGGCGTTATGGAGGTGTGTCTCACCACGCGTAATATTAGACACATCTATGAATGTGGTTCGGTAAAACTAGGCGTATTTACTGCTCCGACAGGCAGACCTATCTCATTGTGGTCTGCCTGAGCCTGAGGAGTTGAGGTGGAGATTTGCTGTAAGGGGCAAAAATGTCCAATATTTCTCAACTTACACCAGTACAATAATAAAAAGTAATTTATTATAATTATCAAACTGTATAAAATTTAATTATTTAAATTTAATGAAAAATATGATCAGGTAAATTAATATAAAAAATATAATATCCCAAAAATATAAAAATATCTCCTATAAAATGTATTTACAATTAATAGAATCTAAGACAAATTTTACATTAAAAATCTCATTGATTATGTTGTTCCGATTTTTATATTTAAAATTTTGCTCTCACCCTTTATTCTGCATACATACAGCAAGAAACAGCACAAAACAGGTCTTGCTGGGACCTGTGGTCCTCCAAGCAGGATCAGTACCATAGTTTCTATTCACTGACATGCTATTTAATGACTTCTCTTATTTCCAGCCTGTCTATAACCTTAATACATGTTAAGCGCATTACTTATGAGCCTAAGTTTCGTAATGCGCCTAACACATAGGCGGTTCGAAATTTGCACCATTTATAAACGCACAAAAAACACTTTCATACATCAGGCGCATTATAAACTGAAAATGAGACTCGACCATTTACTTCCACGCGTCTTCCTTCATACATGTCGCCCTAAAGGTCTCATGTAGTTTCACCTATTGCTGAAACTAGAAAAACAGTTTTCTTCCTTCTGGGGGAGATACATTCCTTTTCCAAGGAGAATTGTTGTAAAGTCTCCCATCATTTTGCTGGACTTCTATAAGTAGGAATATTAGCTTTCTGAGTACTAGGAAGTTGCCCTTGCTTAGCAAACCCCAACGATTAGTAAAATACGTGTATCATGTCCAATTAGAGTCTCCCACCATGGTAGATGCCTTCACCGTGTAATTGTCTTGCAGACTGTAAATAACTAGTTACTAGTACTGTCGTGATTTACCCCAGATTATTAGGCCATGTGTTCGGTGCATTAAGGAAGTTTCCCACTGGTATAATATTAGGCACAAATTACCTTGTGTAAATTCCATTTCCCGCTTCTATTTTCGTGACTTAATAGAACTGCTTATTAAAATGTAAAAGGTAATAAAATCTTGCATTAAAAACTTTTTTATAACTTGGAGCTGAATTTTCCTGACTGTGCGACAATACCATGATAAAACACCTTTCAGGTGCAAAAACCTTTTGGAAAGTAACAAGTAACCATTTCAGTTTTATGCAGCTCATCTCCATAGATAAGGACAGACCCAATTAAATATAGTGAGCTGCTGGCTTACAATGACTCAGTGGTCAGAGAATTTGCCAAAAACCCATCCATGTCATAAACAGCTTTCCATCTCTACAGCTGCATATGTTCAATCCTAGAAAACATAATATACACTAATGAATGACTTTTATTTTCCGTAATGCTGTTAAAATAACATCTGGTCATTTATTTTTCTATTGCTTTAACAACCCTTTTATGTAATATTATGTGGCTGAATAGAAGCATAGTCAAAAGGCTGACTTTGTACTATTGATTCTGGGCCAGAACTGCCAGCATAGCAGCTGAATAAGCCCAGGGGGACCTAGGCTAGAACCTTATTGGATTTCGTCCTGCATGGTGAGAGGCAGGGGTCCAGTCAGTACCAGTGGAGCAGCTATAGGAGTCCAAGTGGTGGGTCCCTAAGCAAAAGGGGTCCATATCCCCCTGCCCCAGGCTTACTGCCACTGCACACTGCTATACAATTACAGGTGCATAGCCCTCTCTCTCCCCCCTCCACGTATCTCTATGATCAGTGTAGGGAGAAAACAGGAAGTGACTGCAGGACAATGAAGCAGCCTTTTGAGGTGAGTAGCCACTAGATACCAGGTATGCCCTCCATCAGAAATCATTACCTTAATCCCTTCACTGTACTATACCACAAGGGGTGCATACATTAACCCCTTCACTGCCCCATACCAGGTCCCTTGCAATAACATTAATACCTTCAGTACCTAGATCACCAGGTATGTAGCATTAAACTCTTCAGTGCCCTCCATCAGGGATCCAGACATTGAGCCCTACACTGTTCTGCACCAGCAAGGATCCGTACATTAACTCTCTCATTGTGCTGGACCCCAAGAAATTTTGAAATAAGCCCCTTTACTGCTCTAGACCACCAGAGCAGATTTCCCATTCAAATAAATGAGATGTTTATTCTTAGCGCAAATCTAATGTATGAACATGCCCTTACAAGAATGCTTGCAACAAATCTGGTATCTGTAGTTATAATTTTATAGCAGACCTGCATGCCATACAGCTCATGGGCCACTTTTAGTTCTTTAAAGGATTTCTGGTGGGCTTTGAAAAATGCAATATTTACATACAGTTTGGTGCCATAGTGAATGGAATTGGCCACACATGCACAGCACTCTCTATTCATTATTATGGGAGTTGTGAATGCACTCAGAATTCCATTAGATAAGAATGGAGACAACATGATAAATACTTAAAAATATTAAAAAAGGTTGTCTAGTTCATATAAAAATTAAATAGGAAGCTCCTGGTGCCCCATAAAAAAACTATACTTACCTCCCTCCGGTCCTTCATTCCAACACTGTATCTTTGGTTTATTGTTTTCCTCTTTCAGACGGGCACATTATCGATGCATTATTCATGCGCCTCTATGTATATCACTGTTCAGAAGTGATGATCTCTGAACAATGATGTACAGAAAGGTATGTAACTCCAGTGGCTGCTGTGGTGATATGCCTGTCTGGAACAAGACATTAAACATAAGATACAGTGCTGGAACAGAGACAGGTGAGCATAGGTTTTTTTTATGGGACACCAGGAGCTTCCTTTTTATATTTTTAAACAAACTGGACAACCTCTTTAAACCTTAACAGGGTTTTGCCATGAAGGAATTTCATTCCTGGTTTGTCCTGCTTCAGCTTCTAGTGTGTTCAAAAGGGGATATGTATGTGCCTTTCTGCACAGTGTACTCACTCTAGTCAAAAAAAGGTATGTTTATGTAAAGAGCTGTGAGTAGCTACAATTGAGCTGAGTGGTTAGAACTTCTGATTGAGGTTTCTTTTTTCTTTTTATTTATTTGCACGGTTTGACTCATTACTAAAGAGTACAGATGACAAGAGTAGAATGACAGCACCTGGGGTTGAACACTCACTGATCAGTGAGTATGTGTGATTACTAAGCAGGGAAGAGACTGACAGTAGCTGCCTGAGAGGAGAGGTGATGTCCGAGTATGTGCGGCTAGGACTGAGGAGCTCTTGTCACAGGTAGTATACCCTGGAGACGACCTGTATGCTATGGATTATAAAGGCTGCAACAAAAACAAAAATGGTACAGAATTTATATAATGATGAATGGTGAATGTTTATTATTTAATTTCCAAACTTCACACATCAATTTTATTTTGTAACAAAACCCTTTTAAATCCAAGATGTTTACTGTCATTTTAAATAAAGGTGTAAATAAAGTGGGTCTTTATTTCTATAAATTTTCCATAAGATGGCATGTATTTTGCCGCTATATGCTTAATACTTCTCTTTTCCACACACCAGGGCTCATGTACCAAAACTATCTAACAGTAAAATTTGTATCTTTATTGCCCATAGCAACCAATCACAGCTGAGCTTTCAGTTCTCCAAAACAGTTTACCCCCTTCACGACACTGGACGTAAGCTTATCTCCGAGTCGTGTAGGGATTAATGTAAATGAACATAAGCGTACGTCCTAGGGATCTTACGAACTCTAAAACAGAGTTTGCACGATTGCCCAAAATGCACAATACACCCCTAGATGAGATCCATGAAGGGTGTTGAATCCAAAATAGAGTGACTTTTGAAAGTCACCCTATTTTGGAATCGGAGTCGTGGAGTCGAAGTCAGTGCCTATTTTGCAGGAGTCGGAGTCGTCATAAAATGGATCGACTCCGACTCCCAAAATATATAATTAGTTGGTCCAGTTAGTTCGATGCAGTGCAAAGAGCAAGAGGAATTGGGTCTTTCCCTTGTTACTGCTCCCATATATTCAGCCTTATCACATGAGGACTGTAATTGATGACATGGAGCAGGCAAAGCGCTGCCCCAGGGGAAAAGATTCCGCTCCATGGCAAACAGATTTCAGCAAAATTTTTTCACCTGCTTTCAAAGAAGTAGAAGAGTTAAACCATTCATCAAAACTGATTGTGGCTGAGTAAATTCCTTTATACCCTGACATTGTTAGAGATGTTGCCCCTGTGGTCACCGCTTTGCCCCCAACCCAAGTTATAGTAGAGAGGCCGTTCTCTAGCCTGGAAATAATGAGATCAGATGTGAGGTCATGTATGCAGGATCTGATGGAGGCAATACTTTTTCTCTGAACAAATTCAGAGACTCCACAAATTTTCCTGCAGGATTTTGCATATTTAAAATTTTTTTGTGTTCTAAAGTCATATTCTATAAATATATTTTACACTGACAAGCAAAATGGTAACAATCTTTTGAACTTGTGACTTTCAGGCTCCATATCTCACCATCCACTACAGCTTTGTACATGAGACTACTGTAATTTTATATACAGTCATCTTACCGATCTTATAGATAACTTTGACTTGCAAGTATTTAGCATCTGCTTAGTTCTGCAGATTCTTTCCTGTAACTGCACTGTTACTGTTTTGCTCCTAAAAATCAAAATGTTAATTCGTATTATTTTGTTAGCATTTGGGAAATCCACCTTTTGGATTTCAATACTGCCTAAATCCTTCTGGGCTCTGGATCAAAATCAAGCATATCTTGACCAAAATCTGATCCCAGGTCTCTACACATTCCCAATGTTGGTGCAGACTGGACTTGGATACAAATACAGTTTTTTTTAAAACTCCACCCAGAAGTGCTCAAAAGATCAAAACATTGTTACCCTTTTGCTTATCAGTGTCTGTTCTATCTAAATAGCTTGATTATTGTATCATAAGGTGATAAACAGCCTGATGTTACCATTTTACTACAGTAAGGTTATCACCTAAACATGCGCCATGTATGAGCGAGTCAGGAGTCGGAGTCAGGAGTCGGAGTCAGGAGTCGGAGTCAGGAGTCGGAGGTTTGGGAAATTGAGGGGTCGGAGTCGGGGCTTTGGCTTGCCGAGTCCACAGCCCTGTCTCGATGCCTAAATGCTCCTGTGTGTAAACATAGCAGGGAGATCTGTGCTGCTCAGCATGAGTTCGTAGAAGACTGGATTCAATTGTAACAAACCTCCAACTGTGAGAGGAGAGAGTTCATAGAAGATTGTCTAGACTGCTAGACTGCAAGCACAATGATTAAGACTATGTATTAGTCGAAACGCGTCGTGCAATCTGCAGCACTGGTGCTGTATTACAACTCTCCTACCCTGTATTATCACATTCTTAATGGAATATTAATAATTTTTTTTATTTTAAAAGTATAAGCTGCGTATCATCTGCTTAATGCTACTTCTAAGCAAGCTGGAGTATATCATTTTATGCCTGTTTCCTGCTGCTCTCCCGAGCTGAAGCTGACTGGGAGTCTCCGTGCTCTGCAAGCCGTTAAACAAGGTACTAATAATCTCATATATCAGTGAGCTGACAAGTGACTGTTTTCACAGACTGCAGGCCTGTGGTATGTAAACATACTTACAAAATAAGACTGCATTGGGAGAACGACACAGTGACATATGGACTCAGAGGGGGGGGGAGCCTCAGGAGCGAGCATGAACAGTGAAGGGGGGATGATGTCATCAGTTAAGAAACACCCAGCTGGGAGGGGAAGAAACGCCCCTGAATTTGTAGAGCTGAGAAGCTGAGAGCACAATGAAACACACGAACAGAAGACGCGATACATCCCCTTTAAGAATGAAAACCTTCTAGTAGTAAGACTGTCTTTGTTGCCCATAGCAACCAATCATACCTTAATTTTCATTTCAAATAGTGCTTTGGAAAAATAAAGCTGAGCTTTGGTTGCTATGGGCAAGATAGTTTTCATACATAAGGTCCATTATGCATATATCCACTACTAGGAAGCATAATTAACCCCTTAAGCACCAGGTCTGAAAAGGCCTAACAGGAGTTTTCTCAGCACGTTGATTCACTCGCTGACAGGCAGTTTTGCACTCACTCTATCGCCTCAGGCTGTGGGTGGGTTTCTAGCAGTAATTAGCATATATTACCTGCCAGCTGTTACTCTGACAGAGCAGGAGATTGTTATTTCTAACACAATGACAGGATCAAGCCATGATTCTCAGAGCTCACAGCACTTGTACCTTTTGTTTCCTGCAGCTAATCTTGTTTAATCTAATTAGTTCACTCAGAGTTCAGTCATGTCAGTCCCTGGGATCAGATAACAGACGTCTTTCTACTGTGCAGGTTACCATAGAATCCTGTGTGCAGTGAAAGACCTGCTAAACTATCTCATGACTAAATTAAAACCTATTTAGAAAATGTCTACACTTAACAGTCCCATTATATTGAAAGTAAATCTTTACAGTAAGAAAACCACTTTAATCACCAGCTACATTTTGTTTAGTTTTTGCCTACTTGCGTTTCAACAGTCGTAACTATTTTACTTTTTCAAAGATGCGGTTGTATGAGGCCTTGTTTTATGCGGGAGAATAGTTTCTTGTTTTTATAATTATTTTTTTACATCATTTACGTTTCACGCTAAATAATCTGTTAGATTAATTCTACAGGCTATTAGGGCTTGTTCACACGACGTTTTGGATCCGTTTTGGATGCGTTTTACGGATCCGTTTTTAACCTGCGGAAACTGGATGTAAACTGCATCCAAAAAGCGGATCCAAAAAAACGCAACAGCTGATCCTTTTTGGATGCTAATTGGATGCGTTTTTGCATGCGTTTTACGGTTCCTTTTTTTCAATGCTTTTTTTAAATCAACCTATCAAACTGCATTTTAAATATAATATAACCTATCATTGACCATGAAAAAAAACTTTTACCTAGTGTCAGTCAGCTGTACTTACAGCTATGATTTTAGAACCCGCTCTCACCCTATTTTTTTTTTTTTAAATCTACCAATAGTTTTCAAACCCACCCCATGTAAATTAATTAATAACAATCATGTATAAACTAAATAATTTATAAACTAAATATTTATAAATTAAATATATATTTAGTATACATATATTATATATAAAATATATATAATAAATATAATATTTATGTACATATATATAAACGTACATTTATATACTATTATACACATTTATAATATATATACATTTAAACTTTTGTATAGAATTTATATATAAAATATATATATATAGATATATATACTATTATATACATTTATAAAATATTATATATATATATATTTACATACATTTATAAACTAAATAAAAAGCCAAACATAATATTAAAATTTTATATTTAATTTAAATCCAATGCGTTTTACGGATGCGTTTTTGGCATCGAAAACGGATCTAAAACGCACCCAAAATGTATGCTGCGCTTTGCATCCGCTTTCGGGATGCCAAAAGCGCACTCCATTATTTCCTACGGGGATTTCTCTTGCGTAAAACGCAAGAAGAATTAACATGTCAATTCTTAAAACGGATCCGAAAAACGCATCGCGAAAAGCGCATCGGCAATCACTCGTGTGAACAGCGATGCGCTTTTGCCATTGAAAGCAATGTTAATCACACTGACAATTGTCAGATCCGTTTTACGGATCCGTAAAACGGATCCGTAAAACGGATCACAAAAACGTCGTGTGAACAAGCCCTTACAGTTATGAATATACCTAATATGTGTAGTTTTTTGTGTGTTTTTAGCAAATATTTATTTTTATTTTATTTTTTATTTATTTATTTTCTCTACTTTTTTGTGTTTTCATTTTTTTATAATCTCATGAAGGGTTAAATTTTTTATGTGTTCTCCTTTTTTTATAATCCCATGCAGGGATAACTATTTTAAATTTTTTTTGCACTTAGTAGTGTATTATCATGAATATGCTAATACAGTATTTCTGTGTCAGTATGACACAGGGGCAGCAGTCAGGACAGCACACAGTGTGCCCTGACTGTAGGCTTCCTATACAGACAGCCTTGGGGCCATTCTAGATACCCAGGACTGACTGTACAGTTGTTTCCCGGGCTCCATCTAGTCACCAGGAGTCCCGATCAACCCGAAGGAGCAGGGGAATGCCCTTTGATTATGCTAAGGTCACGGACTGCGGCAATCAAAGGGTTAAGCATCGGGGATCGAAGGTTTCCTCTGCTTCCAGGCACTTACAGAGATTGCTCTAGGAATAGAGCTGTTTATTACAGTTCTGTTCCTAGCATAGCTGCGGTGCTGAGAGCTGCAAAAGTCCTCTTTCTGTACGATGCCAGGGCAGAAAGAGGACCTGTACCACCTGCCATCTACTGTACAGTATAGTCGGTGAGTGGTTGTTAATGAGCTAAGCAATCTTGGGCATTCACACCATGAAATAAACATATACTCAACCCTCACAAACATCTAAACATACAGCTTTACTGCAGATCACACCTGATGTAGTGCTGGTAGGTGTCTGTAGTGTATACACGGTCACATTACATCATTATGACCATTTCCTATTTTCTACATCAGCAGCATGTATCTTATTTCGGAAGTTGTGTGTCTTGAGCTACTTGGTGGGTGTATAAGGTGTGTGATAGGCTATCTACACACATATTCCTCATTGCTGTCATGACTAAAAGGGGTGATTTATAAGAGTTGCAAATAGTGATAATTATTGGGTTCTGGGCCAAAAGTGACAGTATTTCTTAAACTGTGCAGTTTGTGAACAGTTCATATGCTGCTGTGGTGACAAAAGACACTATTACAAATAAGCAACATGGAAACTGTGGAGCACCATATGCCATTGATGTGGGAGGTTAATAGTGGAGCAGCTCTGAAACAACAGATCAGTAAACCCTAATGCATATGGGGCTCCAAAGCAGACAGATGCTCAGCTTACAAAAGTCACATTATCCGTTTTATTGAACAGATGAACATTGGCGCATTAGAAACCATCAGAAAACAAACACCCTGCAACCATTGCTGGAAGAACGCAAGCTAGGAATGTTTATGTGGCAATTCTCTTTTGATACTCATCTAAATAGAAACCCATTCTCGACTGATTTTAGTATGAATCCATCATTGTAGATCACGTACACCCATACAAGTGGATTGTCTTTCCTGGGGCGAATGGGATCTTCCTACAAGACAATGTGATATATATATCATGGCTAGAAATGTCCAACATTAGTTGGAAGAACATGAACAAGAATTCCAGGTATTACCCTGGTCTAATGATTCCCCAGACTTGAACCTAATTGAGCATCTGTGGGAAAACCTTGTTTGTTCAGTTTATTCTATTAATCTTCCCCTATGCACCCTCCAGCAGCTGTGGGATGTACTGCAGTCAGAATAGCTCCAAATACCTGTGACAACCTGCTAAAGCTTTACTTTTATTATAACAAATAATATATAAGCCCTAATTAATATACACCCCAAATGACCTATCAAAATCCTATCCCTGTCTAAATATAGATAGGGAAAAATAAAGAAAAAGAACCCCTGCCTGCCCCAATAAAGAGGTATTATTGTGGCAGAGGCACTACCCTGCATTTAGCCCTAGACGAGGAGAATAAAGGGCTAAATGCAGGGTAGTCTTTATTGGGGCGGGTGCTCCGCTGTTTGCATATGCAGGGGTACTTTTTCTTTATTTTTCCCTATCTATCTATATTTAGACAGGGATAGGATTTTGATAGGTCATTTAGGGTGTATATTGTTTAGGGTTTATATATTTGATATAATAAAAGTAAAGCTTTAGCAAATTTATCTTTGTGAATACTCCAATATTATTGTGAAAAAACTGATATAGACCAGAAATGAGGTATTATTTATTACTGTGAGACAATTACTGTGAGATAATCCTCCCAATATCCACAATGAAGCCTGGTGAGTACAAACCTTTCATCATAGTTGTCTAAAAGCTATCTTTCTTAGTACATACCCATTTAGTAAATCTCTCTACAGGTTTCTGTAATATATGTGGTTACAAATCATATCTTATAACCATATATCGGTATGGTCCTTTATCAGTGCTCCCATACTCCTATTGTACAAGTTGTAGCTCTTTATCTTCTTGGGCCAAGAGACACAATAATATGTCTTTACACAATACGACCATATATCCCCCTATTAAACCCATAGAATTAGTGGGGGAAACGCAGTGGAGTTCTTAGTTACATTTCCATAAAACCTAGGATATTGTAAGTTAGTAATGTCGAAATGTTTGATTATCTGCCGGCATTGTATCAATTAGTTTAAAAGTCTCATATAAGCCATTGTGTCAGATTATTTGCTGTTTACTCCCCAGTTTGACCTCTATCTTGCCATTTTTGGATCCAGGGATATAATACGGTAGGGTTTTCTTACTAGGGATAAGTTCCGGGTCGGAGTCCTCCTTATCAGGCCGGGTGCTAAGCTGTTTGGATACGCAGGGGTACTTTTTGTTTCCTTATTTTTCCCTATCTACATTTAGACAGGATTAGGATTTTGATATGTCATTTGGGGTGTATATTGTTTAGGGCTTATATATTATTTGTATTAATAATACATTTTAGCATTTATCTTTGTGGATTCTCCAATATTATTGTGAAGTTATTGATCTGGAGATTTCTGCGCTCTTCATTAAGTGGGTTGGGGTCCTGTTTTACAAATAACCCAGTTTGTTTAGTTCTATATCAGTTATTCTCTAGTATACATGATGTTTTTTTTTTTGTTTTTTTTACAAATGATTTAAACCTTCGTAGGATAGACAGGGACAATGTAAATACAAGTATGCCGTATAGCACTGACACTAGATTATTTCACTTTTGTGTTCATAATGTTGTTTGCAAGCAATATTCTACAAATGTCATTTTGTGAAATGTGATACTATTGATATTCCCCCAATTAAAAATAGATAATGAATATGCAAATGTGAGGAACACTTAGAACAGTAATGGGCTAAAACCCAATGGATGAATCATCTTTACAAGCTCCAAGCAAGTCTTGAATGTCACTTGAAAGTTAGCAGGCAGGCAGATTAGTCCCTCACATTGGTGTTGATAAAACACTGTTTCACTAATTAGCTCTGCCAAAAAAACTGTAAGATGATATTTTATTTATGGATCCTCATTCTTTCATAGTGAATCATTTATTAACATTTCCATTTTCTTCATGTTGGTTCTGCATTACTTACTCAATCATATGCACTGTTTGTGTCTTGTGAAAAATCAGTTTTATATAAGTAAATGGTCTATGCTAATGTGGTTACAAAAAACTAAAAACATTGGGAAAGTTATGCATAAAGGTGTTGTAAGTATACGTCACAAGTCTCAAACTCAAGTCACTGCCACGTCACTGTATATGGCCTACAAGAGCTTAGGTGCATTGGGAAGCAATGGACAAGGTCTAGAGCTCTTCTTACCCAAGAGGCTACACTCAGTGCTTGACAGACTCAGCAGCTTAGATTTGGTGCTCCAGCGTTCACCTCCACACCACTATGTCCAGCAATTTACAGGCGGTGGCAGAGCTCTGACAGCCCAACCCAGGCCACTTTTCAAGGTGCTAAAGAATTGGAAGAGGCTGGCTATTATACAAACTTACAGGACGTCTTGGCCTTTTACTGACCACATGGTGCCCCACGCCCTTTAAGAAGCAGCCATAATGGTGATGTGGCCCTCAGTGAAAATGTGTTTGATACCCCTGGTATAGATGTTTATTTTATCTGGTAGAAAAGAACGGTGTCTGACCACTGAATACCCTGATCACATCTTTTGAATCATTCCCAGTCATGCCCTCTCGATTGTATTGTGAATACTTATTTCTTATTGCAGTGCAAATAGCATGTGATAAGCATGTGAAAAATGTGCCAGACTTCTATTATTTATCATATCACAAAGCATTATGGGAAAGAAGCTGAGAAGCTCAAGCGCCCTCTGTTGGATGTAACAAATCCTCAATTTGCTTTTGACTCTCTGGGTCTTTCGAAAGCAAGAAGGGATGTTTAGCCAAGCCAGCATCACCCATCTGTATAAAGCCATTTCAGGGTTTTGCCCCTCGTCAGTACAGAGCAGAGCGATACTGGCTTGGCTGAGTGGGAGGCAATGAGTGGCTCCGAAAGGGAAGATCTCTCCTTAGGGAGAGCACCATAAAGGCGTGTGGATATTCGAAATGGCCTTTTTGCACTCCACGAAGCATCTGCATATCACAAGGCATTATGGGAAAGGAGCTGAGAAGCTCAAGCGCCCTCTGTTGGATGTAACAAATCCTCAATTTGCTTTTGACCCACTGGGTCTTTGGAAAGCAAGAAGGGATTTTTAGCCAAGCCAGCAGTAGTGTACGTGCCGCAATATGTAGGGGGTTTAAGAAGTACACCCCGGCACATAAATGCAGGGATGAAGTGACATGTCACTTCTTTCACCTGACGTTCAATACGCTTTAGGGAAGACAAAGGTAATTCATAGCTCTAGAGCTATGAATTACTGTAATTGTGGGGTGCATATCAGGCATATTGCAGCACAATTACGGGCCACAATGCACCCTGCAAATTCGCTGTCTGAACATACCCTAACACTCAACCACATTAGCACAGTCTGGGAAGGCACTGACTAAGGAACAGAGGTCATTTTCCAAAATGTGTTTGAAAATTAGGACAAAACCCATAATAATTTCTTATTTCTAGCCTTATCTGCTACCCATGAGCTATCATATTGCATTCTTAATCTTTCTCTATTGGAGCCTCACCAGCTAGGACATGGTGATGCCTGGGCAGGGCTGGGATGACGGCTAAGCAAAGATAGGCATGTGCCTAGGTGCCACCTCATTTCAAGCAGTAAGGTCTAAATTTTAGTTACCTCAGTTTCTTAGTGTATGTCTTCTAGAAGAACATAAAAGTAAGCACAAAAGGAACACATTATGTTGCTGAACAAGAAATCGGAGCAATCTTACTCCTCCTCCGCAGCAAATAATCACTTCTGTCAAAGCTGTCTGCTGAGCTGCACCTCACTAACAACTGGGGGCACCTAAATGGTGAGGCTCACTTAACAGTTTGTACAGCACAAGTGAACAGCGAGTTTTATCTATTTCTTCTTCTGCTCTTATACTGAATGGCTTCATACTGCGCAACAAATTACACACAAATGTAGAAAGCTCACAAAGGCTTGCAACAGATTGCACAGAATGTACATACAAATCGGGCCGACTCGCACTGCCGGAGCATCCTTACCTGGCCGTGCTCCTGCTTCCCCGCACGTTCCTGTTGGCCGCGGTGAGTGTCTTCACTTCATAGGACGCACGCGCGTGCCAGGTCTCTTAGATTTAAAGGGCCAGTGTGCTGGTAATTGGTTATTGCCGGGCACTGATCCTATATATCCGGGATGCTTCTGACACTTCCCTGCCGGATCTATAGTGCCACGTGCCTACAGAGAAAGCGTTCCTGAGAGTCCTGTTGCCATACCAAGTACCAAATCTCTTTCTTCCGTTCCACCGATCACCAACCTTTGCCGCCTGTCCTGACCTTCCTGCCTGTCCCCAACTACGAGTCTGCCTAACTATTTTGTATCTCGCCACACCTCGGGCGCCACTGCAGGCATGTCGTGCCAGGGGTAGCGTCCTGGGTGTTCGCTTGCTGCAGCAAGTCCAACCCGCTTTGCGGTGGGATCTGGTGAAAACCAGTGGCCCCTTAGACTCCGCTCCCTGGTGCGATTCACACTATCATCTGTAGTGGTACAGCAGATCCCAAACTTCGGCTGTCATTACCATCAAAGTTCAATGGGACCCAAAACTCTGCAGGGGCTTAATTACTCAGTGCTCCATGCATGTGGAACTGATGGCCGACCAGGTCCCGAAAGAACGGTCTAAGGGGGCATTTGTGGTCAGCCTTCTTTATGGAAAGAACCTAGCTTGGGCCACCCCTCTATGGGACAGGAGGGACCCAGTGACGGCTAACCTACAGGCTTTCCTATCGGAATTCCACAGCATTTTCGAGGAACCTACACGTGTGTCATCTGACGAAACAACGCTCCTGAACCATTGCCAAGGGGACTCCTCTGTAGGAGACTATGTGGTCCAGTTTCATACCCTGGCTTCGGAGCTACCCTGGAATGATGCTGCCCTGTGTGCCACATTCAAGAAGGGACTCTACAGTAGGGTAAAGGACGCACTGGCTGCAAGAGAACCACCATCTACCTTAACTGAGCTGATTCACCTGGCCATTCGCATCAATGTGCGTTTTTGCGAGAGGCAGGAGGCCCTCCATTTCGAATGTGAATCGGTCTGGGCATGCCGTCTACCACGTCTTGCTCTTGTGTTCCAGAGGTCCCCGCTGCCTATCCCGCAGCCGTCCACTGAGGAGCCCATGTAAGTAGATAGGACCCCATTTAGTATGTTACTGAACCAGTGTCTCTTCATATGGGGGCTTTGCACAAGGAGAAGATTGCATTCTATGTGATGCCCCATTTTTCCTCTGCGATCCTTTTAGGACTCCTGTGGCTGCAATGCCATGCCCCTATGCGCGACTGGAAGACGCTTGCTGGGGACGAGACTGCCAGAACCACTGTTTGGTCGCTCATCGCCCTGTGCAGCCCACTTCTCCACTTACGCCTCTCAAGCCTCTGCCAGGGCTACGCGCTGCTTACCAGGACTTTGCTGACCTCTTTTTGGAGAAACAATCAGAGACCCTTGCACTTCACCACCCTTATGACTGTCCTAACCTCCAACACGTTCCCCCCGGTAAGACGTATGTGCATCCTGCGCTCCGGAGGAGAACTCTGAAATAGGGACATTGCTCTCTGGTGGCTGGGCACCCCAGTGCACAAAATCCTATCACCTAATCTCCCGCTTCTATTGGTGGCCAGTTCTTGCCAAAGATACCAAGGAATTTGTAGAATCCTGTACCACCTGTGCCCATGACAAGACACCTTGCCACAAACCGGCCGGTTTATTGCAGCCTCTGATGACTCCCGATGCTCCCTGGTCTCATGTGGCGATGTACTTTATCACTGATCTGCCGCCCTCCTCTGGTAGCACCGCTATTTGGGTAGTTACTGATAGGTTTTCTAAGTTGTCACACTTCATCCCGCTGTCGGGCCTGCCCTCTGCTCCTCGCCTTGCCCACCTTTTTTTTTAGCACATCTTCCGTTTGCACGGACTCCCCAGCCACACTGTCTCGGATCAGGGGGTCCAATTTGTCTCGAGGTTCTGGTGCGCACTCTGCTCGCGACTACAGGTGAAGCTATGATTTTTCCTCAGCCTACCATCCGCTGACGAATGGCTAGGTAGAAAGAGTCAACCAGGTCTTTGGCAACTACTTGCTCTGCTTCATCTCGGCACATCAGGATCCAGCGTTCTATCATGGGCAGAGTTTTCTTACAACTCCTTGGACTCCTTAGTCTGCTGGTGCTTCTCCTTTCTATGTCGTTTATGGTCAGCCTACTATGCGTATCCCGAACTCTTTCCATGTCTCCCTGGTGAAACCTCTGGTCCTAAACCGTTTTTCACGGAAAGTCGCCTCTCCTTCCCCCCATAAATCTTGGCTGTGAAGACAATTAAAGGGAGGCGACATTTTCTCATTGACTGGGAAGGGATCGGTTCAGAAGAAAGGTCATGGGAGGCAGAGGACAACATTCTGGACCGCGATTTGGTGCAGAAATTTCTCCAGTCCAGAAAGAGGGGGAGGCCAAAGGGGGAGTACTATTACAAGTCGCCCTTGTACCCCTTCTGCCTATGTACTTCCAAGGGTGAGGGTGGACGTGGGTGGACGTTAACAGGTTAATAGAACAAAAGAACAATACAAGCAGACAATATCACAGACCACCACTACATAGTATCCAATGCAGAGGCTTTCTTTGTAACTGCTCATCACTCTTGATTCCTTAGAAGGAGCCACCAAATAAAACTTACAATTTCCTAAAAGTGCATATGAAAATGGATTATGTAAATTGGGCAACCCTTTTAAGCCCAATTGGTAAGGTTTTTCTGGCACTGCTGGAAGCGTCAACCCGACATGGTGCTATAACAATTGACTATGGTAGTTGCCATCTTTGAACATTATTAAACTATACCAGAAAGACAATAACCGGTAAAAATATCAGAATAGAATATATTAAAGATGTCCTCCTAAACTTATGTGTATAAGAAAATTATTATCCTTGTAAACATTAATATCAGGAGGTTCTTTTAAACAGATCAGATATATCTGCATGACTTTGAGTTATAGATCCCTTTAGTGCTTAGTCAGCCTGCACAATGTGCTGCAGCAGCATTATGGGCCACTCATATAACCTGGCTGTAACACACTTGTGAAATATTATCCTTCGCTGAATTAGGAAAATATATACATCCCTGCATGTACAGCCAAGGATTTAGCTACTACAGAAATTTGTTTTAGAGCAAAGATTACATTTTTATCCTTCTACTAATGTCTAGGCTTTTAAAAAGGTATCTAACCTGCTACTAGGTCATTGATTTGGTTTTATACTCTACAACAGAGAAATGACAGCCATAGTGCAGAGCTGATTCAAAGCTGGTGAGACCTCTGGACATAAAATTTGTTAGGAGGACCAGGGACTAGGATCTGAGTGCTGCTTAAAACGCTCTACCTAGGACTGAAAAACCTACATGCTTAACCACAAAATTTCTTCTACTTAGCAGCAGAGGCATAGAGAGCATCAGAGCCCCATACATATTAAAAAAAATAGGCATAATTATCTCTTCTGTCATGTAAGCTTTTATATTATTGGATATATAGAACTTTTTAGGGACTGTTCAGCCTACATTTTTTAAACTATCATTAGCTATACGCAGGAAAGATCCAGACTCACACACTAAATGTGTCCATATGTTCACATTACTCAGACGTCTGGCAGGTATTTGTCAGTTTATTACTAAAAAAGAGGAAGGAGTAGTGTAAAAGACTAGGCTATTTCATTCTTATGGATCCTGTAAAAAAGCACCCATTAAATGGACACTATGTAAGCCTATGGCCAATGAAGCATGGCATCCTTCATAGGCATCCGATAGCTCTAGTGACATAACTCTCTATATATGTACAGTTATTACTGGATTCTCTTAGGGCAGAGAGGGATGTCCTTCCTCTCCTCCTGAGCACAGTGTAACAGCTGAGAGCACCTGACACACATATAATGTGAGTTAGTTGGCTGTAAGCGGCTTCAGAAGAGGAAGAACACTCCTTCCCTTCCCCAGAGGAAGCTCTGAAGATGTTACTGTTCTAATATAGACAGTTACCATACATGAACAGATTCTGTATGGTAACCATCCATATATTGTCAGTACATATTTTATATAAAACTGATTTTCACTATATTTTTTGGGATCATTTATGTATCTATACATATTCATCACCTTAGATGTTTCTTCTCAAGACTAATGAAATGTAGTTCTTCTGACCCTTTCTCATAAGATTCTCCATGCCACTTATGAGTTTAGTTGCTTGTCTGTGTACTCTCTAACACCAGTACATCCTTTCTAAGAACCAGTCCCCAGAACTGAACTGCTAATTCCATTTTATGTTCCACCAATGCCTTTTAGAACAGTAACATTATGTCCCTGTCGCACAAGTCCATGCATTTTTAATACACAACAACATCCTGCTGGCCTTAGAGGCAGCTGATTGACATTGCATGTAGTTATGTAGTCAATGATCTACAAGTACATCCAGATCCTTCTTAATGTGTCCAAATCTGTTTGCAATTAATAAACATCTTTATAGATTGCTCTATACTACATGGCCTGGTATGATTCGAGAAAAAAAGACGCAGACCCAGTACTAAACCTTAGGCTATGTTCAGATGACTTAAATTGGGGCGCATTTCGTTACGTATTGAGAGCGTACTGCGCTCTAATATGAGCTAAATGCACCCCAATTATTATGGTAATCCACAGTTCTCATAGAGAACTATGGATTACGCCTCCTCTCCCCGGGCGTACAATACGACGTGCGAGGAGATAAGTGACATGTCATTTATTCACGGGGCTTACGCGCCGTGAGTAATGCATGCCTATGGGGCTGGCGGGCCGCCGCCCCCCCACCCCCCAGCGGAAGTATGCAACCAACAGCCTGAGCTCCCGAACACCCGCGTAATTGCGGGGCGTACTGTACGCCCCTCAATTACTCCGTGTAAACATAGCCTTAGAGTATACACTTATAACTGGGGACCAGGGTCGCAAACACGCTCTTTGGCTTTCCTTGTAATGCTTTCATACAATCTGATAATAGAATGAGACAAAATTTAACTGGGCTTACTAATACCAAACCGGCAATGTTCAATCTCCTGGGCAACACTCAGCGAAACCTGGCCTGCCATCACCCAGTTGATGGACAACGCACAACACCATTGATTATGAGATCCAATAATTTACTTAAGTAAGAAAGAATCCAAGATGTTTGTGACCCCGGTACCTGTGACACTGTAAGGCACAGTGTAGCCCAAGTAAAAATCTGTACTTGACAGGGTACCTGGATATGGAAGGTCCAAAACCAGGTGACTCCTGATTAAACTAGGTGCGTAGACATGTCTACATGAATCCATGTTTTAGTGATTGTAATATCCAACCAGACAGATGACAAACCGACATTAATCCCAAGAATGCAGTGAATTATCTTAGTGTTTATATGGTATGATGGAACTATTCACTGCATCATGCAAGATATTTTTATTGATTCATTATGCAATCAGTCTCAATTTTCAATGCCTAAAGACTAAAGAAAATATTTTTTTCAACTTCAATATTACCACATTTTAAGGGTGAATTTACTCGGCATATAGCGGCATGTACTGTACACGATGTATGCCTGCTATTGGAAAGTACGCGCTGGCCAGCATGTACTTCCCACAACGCTCTGGCCGACCCCCATTCACCCACCTTTTCCCTGTCCCTTCTTTTGCCAGCTGCTCAGTACTCGCCGCGGAATACGTTGTTATATCTTAGCACTCAATGAGTGCTATGATTTGACAGTATGTGCGGGGCACACTTCGTGCGCATTGCAGCACAATAACACACTGAAGTTTGCCACACAAATACATCATGTGAACATATTCTAATGTATTTTCTTTAGAAGACTAGAGAAACAACATAGCTATTTGCTTTGATTTGGATGCTCATGCTGTCTCTCTTATTTTAGTCACCATGTCTCTTGTTACAAACTGTAACCACACTGGATGCCAGGAGCTGTAAATATTTAATATGATATCTTGGAATAGTTGCCAAGATCCCCTTCAGTTCAGTATTAAATATGCATCCTACCTTTGGACATAGTTCAGTACATTGTGTATGCGCTCTCAGCCTATATTTATATACATACATATATAATATGAATGTGATGCAGTTATATGTATTGGTTCTGAAATGAGATCTTTGTAATTCAATGTATGCAAACTAAATTTCATTACCCCCTTTCAACTGCAGGGATTTTTGTTTACATCACATTTGTTTTTCACTCCCCACATTTCAAGAGCCATCACTTCTTTATTTTTCTGCCCCATAAATCTATGAGGGCTTGCTTTTTGCAAGAAAATATGTACTCTTTAAAAATGTTATTTAATTAAAGGGGTTGTCTAGTTCATTTTTTTTATTAGTTAGGCTTATTATGGGCTATAGTGTATATAACATTTATTGATGTGATGTATGTATTTATGTTTATACTTTTACTTTTATCGCTATCGCTGGGACAACAGACAGACGAAGGTAGACGACCACCTAGGGCGTTACTTTCTCCCAGGCATAAAAGGGGTGACAAGGAGGTATGAAGTGGGTTGAATTTTCCATACTGGGGAAGTGCTAGGGCACCAGAATACCTTCACCAAGTCCTGTTGCTATGTATGCATGTGCACTAGTCATCGGGTCGACCAGCTCTTCTATAGTGTATACCACAGTAAGGGATGACGTTCTGAACGGAACGTCATCAATTACTACCATACACATAGTAAAAAAAAGTATACAACACCTAAATACATAGCACATTATATCAATAAAGTTTATATAAACACTAAAGCCCATAGTGAGCTTTATCAATAAAGAAAAATAATTGGTCAACCCCTTTAAAGAGAACCTGTCACAGTTTATGCCCCTCTTGCTGAGGACAAAACAAGGTAATGACAGATATGCTATTTCCAGCGCTGTGTCCCTTAGTCTGTAAGATGCTGTAGTTTTCGAGTATTTAGTGCTCAAACCTGCAGTTTTCAGCCAGAAAAGAGTCAAAGTCATTTAAAACTCCGCCCACCTGAGGCTAGCCCCTCCCACCTCAACTGATAGACCTATCACTTTGAATAGGTAGAAACGTGAATAACTGCCAGTGGGCGGGGGCTAGCCTTTGGTGGGCGGGGCTATCTGACAGTTATTCAGGTTTCTACCTATTCAAAGTAATAGGTTTATCAGTTGAGGTGGGCGGGGCTAGCCTCAGGTGGGCGGAGTTTTAAATTACTCTTTGACTCTTTTCTGGCTGAAAACTGTAGGTTTGAGCACTAAATACTCGAAAACTACAGCATCTTACAGAATAAGGGACACAGCGCTGGAAACAGCAGGTCTGTCACTAGCGTGTTCTGTTCTCAGCCAGGGGGGCATAAACTATGTGACAGATTCTCTTTAAATAAAATTTTCTTTGGGTTGGAATGTGAATTATGAATGCAATTGTGTCTTTTTTGGGAAGGTTTTGTTTTTCTTTGTGGTATAAAGAATGTTACCTTTATTCTGCAGGTTAGTATGATTCCGGTAATTTTTTTGAGTTTCTGTTATGTTATGTTCTGGTACTTAAAAATTTGTAGCACCATTTTCTGTTTTTTTATGGGCTGAAGTGTAGTTTTATTGGTATCATCTGGGGAAAGATGAGACTTTTTTGTTTTTTAGTGTTCACCATATGGATAAACATTGTATTTCAATAAATCTGACTTTTATGGATGTGGCAATACCAATAATGTTTACGACTTTTTTTTTATTTGTAAAATAGAATAGTGTGGGTGTTTTAAATTCTAACCTCTTTTGATTTTAAAATCTTTTTTTTTTTAACTTGAACTTTTAGCCTCCATAGGGTACTTGATGAGTAGGGCCTGCAAAAGCCTCTACACTGTTCTACAATAGTAATATATTGGAGTTATCTTCAAACCCAGCCACTAGTGGCAGGGCCCTAGTTACTAATAGCCATTACATGCCTTGTATAGAGTGAACTCAGTGAATGAGCCTGCTTCATATCCCCTGACTGATGCTATATCGTAAATATATGACAAATATTGGTTAAAAGATATTCACCAATATATCACTGCTTTTATATAGATGAACTATGTCTCCAATGACTTTGTAAAACAACATTACATAAAGTTAAGGCTGAGCAATGAAGTGCATTGATGATAGTTATCTAATCTTCCAGAAAACTTACAGCTGTAAATACTCATTTTGGTCAGATGGGCTAAGAACCTCTATACAAAAATATGGTCTTTAAGCCGCAGTGTTGCTACCCTTGGTGCAGTCTTGTAGAGACAGTCAACACAGTAGAATGGGGTACAAAAGAGAATAAATTGTAATAAGCCAGGCAATAAATCAGGGCAGTCAGAGTTTGGTCATCATGGTATACTAGCCAAACATCAAGGCAGGTAGCAGAGGGATAGTTACAACATGCCAGGTCAGAACCTCATACATGTAAATATGCTGTGGTGGTACACTAGCAGGCATAGATGGAGGAGGAAATTATGGTGTACCCTGGCTTTCTAATTAATCAAGTACCAGTGTACACACACACACACACACACACACACACACACACACACACACACACACACCCCACACACACACACACCAAAATCAATGGAAGAGGCAATGGCAGTAGGGTGTAACCACTCAGTTGGACTATGGACCAGTTCTTAAATAAATTGATTTAAAAACATCAATATGCTTGGTGATCAAGTGGCAGTAGTACCTTATTCCTGGCAGAATGGTCCAGAAATACAGTTTCGATCATAGATACAACAAAGGCCAAAATAAATATTCACTAGCTACTCCCTCTAAAACAGTCACACAAAACCAAACCGTAAAACCTCTTCAAAAGATCACCTTTCTCAGATGACTACATGTTCAATACTGCCAAGCCATGAGCATCTTCAACTGTTAACTTGACATGTGGTCTGTTTGGTTCTATATGTAGGCTTTACCCAGGGCCAACAAAAAGTAGATTGTGTTCAATTTAGCCAAGCAAGTGCATGGAGAAGAATCTGGAGCAATAATTTATGGACTAAATACAGAATAAATATGTGCAGGACCCAATTATTCTGTGACAGAGTTTCAATCTAATATATAATTATATTATAATTATATAATATCTATATCTATATATATATAAGAAAACCCTAAAAAAGAAGATTTTTTTAACTCTACTTTTACAACTCCAATTCCAAAAAAGTACCGAAGCTATGTGAAATGTAAGAAAACAAGAATGCAATGCTTTAAAAATCTCTTACAGACATATTTTATTGACAAAAGAGTATAGAACACAAATCAGGTGACTAAAGCTTGAAATTGTCATTAGCAATCCAGAGGATTTACCTCAGTATTAAAGGGGAACAGGTTTTTCTTTCACTTTGTAACTCAGGAGATTATTATCTAGCAGGAGTCTTTCTATGGGAGTTACCAACTGTGCAGGGAGAGCTGGGGGCATAGCTGCTTGTACAGGGTTAATCTGAGTCTCTCACTACATATGCTGCAGCAGGCACAGCACATTGAGGACATAGTGTGACGGCGTTTACCTGTAGCTACAGGCATCTGTATTACACCGCTACTGGTGTAAACATGATGAAGACTTACAGGTTCCCCCTGCACAGTGGACTCTCCCAGCTCAGAAGCAGCTACTTTCACACAACTGTCAAAATAGTGATCCATCATGCTGTCAGATGCCGACTTTTACCGTCTTCAGGACTGTCTTAAATGGCCAACACTTTTAAAAAAAAACTAAATTACAGGTGAAAAATGGCTTTGTTTGATTTTCCTGTTAATGGCAATTTATTTTGTTGAAAGGGGTGGTTTGTATTTTAGTCTTCTGTTACTTCATGGGTTTCTCTAGAGGTGATATGTCCTCTTTAAGGCCCATAAAACTAGAGTGTGTTGGATTATGTGCAGTCAAGTGCATGTAAAGGAATCTAGCGCAATAACTCATTGATTGAAAGCCGGATGAAACTATGTACGACTAGCTTCATTCAGCATATTTATGGAAATAAACACTGTCATATTCTCTAGCTAAGATAAAGGTCACGAAGATCTAATTCGAAGCTTAGCATTCAGAAACTGATTTGTAGAATCAGTATAATTGATAATCCTGTTATAAAGTCTAACTAATGAGCGTTTTAAGTATCTGTTCAGACTGTTTTCTACTTGACAGTTTATCATTTTAATGAGAATGGTGTGTAATCTCATTCTTCTTTATGGAGGGAAAGAAATACAACAAACTGCCTTTTCTACACAGTGGTATGTAAGTGATGATGAGGAATGTATATTGTTAAGGCTGCATTCTGATGCCTGTAATAGGGCTTTTATCATGTATATTACTATTGTAAGATTCGAGTGCTATTTTATGTTCACATTAGAGCCATCTGAACACAGCCATAATGTATGTTCACACAGGGTGTATATGCTGCATATTTATGGTGCTCTACAATAATGGCAACTCTTCTAGTCATGGCGAAACAAACCAAAATACAGGTAGAAATAGTAAATTATTGTTTTTGCTACCTTGAACAATAGGTAAACAGCACTCAATTGGGTGCTTTATATATATATATATATATATATATATATATATGTATATATCCAATGGAGGCAGAGAAAAGCTGGTAAAATAGACAAGCTGCTTGCTCAGCACAAGCCTTGTTGTGACAGCAGTCATATAATAAGGGCCGATTTATTCTGAGATGTACTCTGCTAAGGCCACTACACCTATAGAAGATGCCCCTGCCGGTCGCTGCCCCTATTTAAGCCTGCCTCTTCCTGGTTACCCTGCCGGATCTCTAGTGCCCATTGCCAATTGAGAAAGCATTCCTGAGTCTTGTTCTGATTACCGTGTACCATACCGTTTGCCTCCGTTCCTCGACCACGAATCTTGCCGCCTGCCCTGACCTTCCTGCCTGTCCACGACCTCGAACCATTGCCGCCTGTCCTGACCTATCTGCCTGTCCCCAACTACGAACCTGCCTTCCGATTTTGTACCACGCTACACCTCGGCTGCCTCCGCAAGCAAGTCACGTCAGGGGTTGCGACCTGGTAGACTCCTGCTGCAGCAAGTCTATCCCGCTTTGCGGCGGGCTCTGTTGAAAACCTGGACCTACTTAGATCCCGCTCCCTGGCGTGGCTTACGTCATCGCTTGCGGTGGTCCAGAGGATCCACTACCTCCAACAGTGACAATAACTATTATTTCGAAATAATAAAAATTATACAAAAAAAGTTCCTAAAGGTCTTTTTTTGTTCTTTGTATGGTCACTGAGCCCCCAACTGAGATAAGTTTTTATTTCTTGTGATAAGGGTTGTGATTTACAATGTAAATATGTGTTCCCTTAGTCCCGTCAAAAGCACAATGATAGGGATTTCCCCGCCCTGTGGACTGAGCAGACGCAACGCTTAATGGGCCAACCACTCTAAGAAGACGGCCCCAGACTCGACATCTTTGTGTTATTTTCTTAGTACAGACTGTCTAAATAGGGAGGAAGCCTTGTGCTGGTGATAGAGCTAAGGAAAAACAGATTCACATTTTAAAGTACAAACTTTCATTATATCCTTGTCAGCAGAACAATGATGGGGATTTACCGACCAGATCCCCTACAGGAGGAGCCACATGCAAAGACCTCAAAATCAACCTCCCAAATGAGGCATCTTCTGATGATCTTTTATGAATTTTGTAGCGTATAATGGGCAAAGACCAGGAAGCAGCACTACATATCTGGTCAGTAGAGAGAAAAGCATTCTCAAATGTAAAAGTAGATTGGGCTCTATTAATGTGAGCCATAAGAAATGGGGACAAGTCCAAGCCTTCAGTTTCATAGGCATAAAGTAAAGTAGGCAACATGTATAAAAACTAAGAGCCCCCTTCAATTTTTTCAGAGTGCTATATGAAATGAAAGGGGAGCTCTGATTAGTTGCTATGGACAACAAGGAAAGTATTAGACCTAGACAGTTTTCATACATGTCTAAAAGGGGTTGTTGAGTGGTAAAAAATATTTTCTGAATAATCTCTACCCTAAACTAAGCCCTTGACCGCTGGAGTAGACGGTAACGACCGTTGATGTGTGGATCCACAGGACCACCACAAGCGATGGTGTAAGTCACATCAGGGAGCAGAGTCTAAGGGGCCCCTGGCTTCCACCAGAGCCTGCCGCAAGGTGGATTGGCCTTGCTGCGGCAAGAGACCCCCAGGTCTCTACCCCTGATACGACCTGCCAGGTGACCAGGAGATATAGGGTCAGCGCCCGGCAATTAGCCAATTACCAGCGCTCTAGCCCTTTAAATATCACTGGCTGACAGTGGAGAGCAGGGTAGCAGGAGCATGGATAGGTGAGTCCCACCCGGCAGTACAAGCGTGCCCGCAGCCCGACATGCGGACCGCACCACCACTTGTCTCTGGCAACATATGGGGAGAGATGACACAAGTGTGCCCGTGCCCCAACATGCAGGTTGTGGGGCAGCTCATAACAGTAGTTTTCTATTGTACTTTTATTAAAGTGTCCTAACAACACTTCTGAAAACTTCTCTGTTGCCCCCCCCTCTCCCCTCATTGCCTCAGCACTGACATGCTACCCTCGGACTTACAGTACAATACACGTGGATGGGGTTTTCAAATCTGCAGCAGCCCTTTTCCTACTCTAAGCTTTAAGGGAGGGTTATCCAGGTTATCCAGCAAACCCAGGGGCGTTGCTAGGGTCCTAAAACATTCGGGGCACGGGCCCTTTGTTAGTAGCGAGTGTAAGGAACAGTCGCTGTCTGCCATGCATAGAGTGGGCTTAGCGTGTGAGGCCGCTTTATACATCCTTTATGCCATTTAGATGTTCAGGGACATCCATATGCATGAAGGGGTGAATTAAACCCCGCTGCTAGCTTCCAGCAGCAGAGACTGCTCTTGACTCCCTTACTGGTGGCTTTTTATTCAATTTCTTGCACAGTGGGATGAACAAAAAATGTTGTTGTTTTTTTTAATTTTTGTAGCAGTGTTCATGGAGGGGGTAAAATATCAGTTTTATAGCACAGGGTTTATACGCACACAGTGATGCCAAATATGTGTACTTTTTTTTACAATTTTTCATTGACAAGCATTTGTTATGGGGAAAAGGTTATTTATGTGTTTTTTTTTGTGTTTGTTTTTTTCACTTTTTACTTGCTTGACCACTTTAATACATCAGACTTATCTCACTGCAGATGGACACCTACTCAGCTGTTACGCACAGGGACAGTATATACACAAATGCAACACACAGGTAAATACTGGACATGTGTATATACTGTTCCTGTGTGTATATTACAGTATATATTTATATACACACTACACCACACATGTACTTCACACAGGGACAGAATATACATGTATAATACTTATCTGGGTGTTACATTTGAGTATATACTGTCCCTGTGTGAAGTACATGTGTGTGTGTGTGTGTGTGTGTTATATACACTCACCGGCCACTTTATTAGGTACACCATGCTAGTAACGGGTTGGACCCCCTTTTGCCTTCAGAACTGCATCAATTCTTCGTGGCATAGATTCAACAAGGTGTTGCAACGATGCTCAATTGGTACCAAGGGGCCCAAAGAGTGCCAAGAAAATATTCCCCACACCATTGACACCACCACCACCACAGCCTGACCGTTGATACAAGGCAGGATAGATCCATGCTTTCATGTTGTTGACGCCAAATTCTGACCCTACCATCCGAATGTCGCAGCAGAAATCGAAACTCATCAGACCAGGCAACGTTTTTCCAATCTTCTACTGTCCAATTTCAATGAGCTTGGGCAAATTGGAGCCTCAGTTTCCTGTTCTTAGCTGAAAGGAGTGGCACCCGGTGTGGTCTTCTGCTGCTGTAGCCCATCTGCCTCAAAGTTCGCCGTACTGTGCGTTCAGAGATGCTCTTCTGCCTACCTTGGTTGTAACGGGTGGCTATTTGAGTCACTGTTGCCTTTCTATCAGCTCGAACCAGTCTGCCCATTCTCCTTTGACCTCTGGCATCAACAAGGCATTTCTGCCCACAGGACTGCCGCTCACTGGATGTTTTTTCTTTTTCGGACCATTCTCTGTAAACCCTAGAGATGGTTGTGCGTGAAAATCCCAGGAGATCAGCAGTTTCTGAAATACTCAGACCAGCCCTTCTGGCACCAACAACCATGCCACGTTCAAAGGCACTCAAATCACCTTTCTTCCCCATTACTGATGCTCGGTTTGAACTGCAGGAGATTGTCTTGACCATGTCTACATGCCTAAATGCACTGAGTTGCCGCCATGTGATTGGCTGATTAGAAATTAAGTGTTAACGAGCAGTTGGACAGGTGTACCTAATAAAGTGGCCGGTGAGTGTATATATATGTATACATATAGTGGTGTAGTGTGTATATATATTTATATACTGCAATATACACACAGGAACAGTATATACACATGTCCAATATTTAACTGTTACATTTGTGTATATACTGTCCCTATGTGGATGTATATACTAATATACTGTACCTCTGTGACACAGGTCCAGTATATGAGTATAGACATATGAGGTGGGGGCACAGCCCTCCATCCTGCCTCAGGACATACCTTATGCAGGGTCACTGGGGTCCTAGAAGCTCCTGAGCTGTTTAGGCAGCTCTGGAAGACTTGAGGAAACCAGAAGCTCGTTCTGGTTTCCATAGTGAGGGGGCCGACGATCTGCTGTAGGAGCCGGCAGGGAACCTTGCTGTAGGTGCTGTAGCTCCGGGGGAGGGCTGAGCAGGGAGCACAGAATGAGGAGGAGGGGCTGCTCTAACTGAGTGCTGAGGCTCTGGTGGTGGGCGGAGCTTCTCACTGCAGCGAGCACAGAGAGTGAGGAGACTAATCATTCGGGGCAGAAGGCTTTACATCCGGGGCTTCTGCCCCGAATGATACTGCCTAGCGACGCCCCTGAGCAAACCAAAAAAAAAATTCAAATGGCTTCTCTGAGTCTTTATTCATCTACCTGTGATAATTTCTCAGCTAATGTGTGCTTTCCTATGCTGAATGTAGCCTCTTTTCTCTGCACTTGGGCTATGTTCATCTCTCCCATCATCAGTCTTAGCACATGTCACCTCCCTCATGTTGAACGCCTTGGGTGACAGGACCAAATGTATGTAGCTCTGAAAAAAGACCCACCCATTTGATCAACTGATTCCCTGGGCTTGACACAGAGATGTTTCCTATGTGTCAAGATACACAAATAGCTTATGTAGAACTGCAGAATGCCCACAGAAAATGTAATGGAAGTATATTTAAAAACTGCCTTACTTTGGGAAAGGTATTTTTAAAACACATTTAAGGCTCTGTTACAAACTACAACCTTTCCTGCATATTACAGCTTTGCACACCTTCTAAGTTGTACATAGCAGTTTTGTGAGCCTGAAAGCTTCTATGTCACCATATTGTAATTTTGTATTTTACAGAGATGCAGGAGGGTTCTTATTCTGTTGAATTCGATAGTAAAAGAAAAATCACCTAATTACCCCAGCCATTTAAGCATATCTAAGGAGTGTCCTTGAGGTCTCCTTTAAGCGGAGGTAGAGTATGTATTTGATGTGTACCATATATACAGCATTTCAATGATGAATTAAGTGAACTATTAAGTTGTAACACATACTTATAATGCATTTTACAAAATATTGCAAATTCTAGCGTTTGTGTAATATCTAGAAACTGCTGTGATTGGCAACATAAAAAATGACCTTACTTTATAGTTCTCTGATCCAGAAATATATGATCTGACATAATTCTTTAGCATAAAATACATGGAAAATATTCCATTTCATGGAGCATTCCCGGTTTGAACATATACAAGACTCTCCATTAAAACAACTGTGAAGCTAATTATAACCTTCATTTGACCAACCCCCTAGGAGAAAGATTCTGTCTGTTACCTAGGAACCAAAATAGTACAGATATAGCTCTGCCACCGATCATACCTGCTCAATAAATTTCAATGATATTTTTAGTCTTTCATTCCATGATTCTATATTTATCCAAAGCATGTTTCATTCCATTGTTACACATATTTCCCCTCTTTACTAGTAGTCCCTGAATAACAAGAATAATGTAAGCTCTTCTATGAAATATGTTCTCTATAATTAAAGAGCCCATTATATCCAACATGTATTTAAGCTAAAATGCAAATAGTGCTCTTTTATAAATGGAGAAGTAATATCTGTTGTCAGATAAACACCTGCACTTTGGTTTAAAGGGACACTACCATAAAAAAGTCTTCACTTGTTGACAAGCAATTGGTGACTATTACATGCAATTTTTCATGTTCAAAATGGGTGTTTTTTTTTATTCATCTAATTATTTAAAGTTCCTATATGTACATGATTTCCTGTTTTGTCTTTCTGACTTCTTCTCTGTGACCTCTGATAACATGATGATTCTGTTTTAGGTCCAAGGTCTGAAACAAGAAAGTGTTATCAGCAGGACCTGAAAAGTGGGAAGAAAGCTAAAAACTCACCCAGTGCAAAAAAAAGATTAACCCGTTATTCTTACATGCATTGCCCTTGCCATTATCCTTTTGATCTAGCCTAATCTTCATCTCGGTATGTCCAGACAACAATAGAATGATTATTATGCTATTCTCTATGCTCTCTTGAAACTACATGCAGATAAGAATTTCTTGCAGCACCAACAGTAAACTGAAATGAGTCTGCCTGCCCATTCAAGAGCTTTATCTCTTTATTATCATACTAGAGAAGGAAAATATTTTATATGTAACTTTTAATTGCACAGGATTGCTGAATTAAAACATAAAACACGTAAAAAATGCTGCCTAAAATTCTTAAAAAATAGTTTTCCAGGAATATTGATTTGAACAAAAATATACCTTTCTGATGGAAGTGTCCCTGTCTTGTAATGCAAACTCTACATTGTATAATCTGTTATATACTGTTAGAACTGGCCTTTGTAAGTAAGGTTTTGTGCCAGAAGACCCACTGACTTTCAAGACCATAAGACTAGCATCTGACCATGTGGTAGCTACGTGCGGATGAAACCACACCTGCACATGGCTGGCAAAAGTTTTCTTGTTAAACAGTGACATCATTGACAAACTCGTGAGACCACTGTCAATGGTGTGCAGCCATTGTTTTGTCTGCACACAGCTTCTGAACTGTTCAACTTTACTGTTGAAGGTACAATTTATAACCCACATTACATCATCACCCACAACATATTTAAATTAATACTAATTTATCAATTTACAAGGCTATGTTCACACACCCTTTTTAGATCTGTATTTCGACATGGAATTCATATGTTTTCTTCACAAATAGACCACGTGATATCCCCCACAAACTGTGTGAACTATGGCATGCACACTCAAATCAGTAATACATGTTGTGTATTTTATGCTGTAGATTTTAAAAAATATCTATATTCCATGTTTAAAGAAATGGATTGTGTCCTCATATTCCTCCCCCTAAACAAATGCGACAAAATATGCATTAATTATAAAATAAAATATTGGAAAATACATGCATGGCTAGATGTAACGGAGGTGGTATGGATAAAGTTAATATCCCAGTCAGATAGAAGATGCAAATACATAAACTTTACTGGATGTAGTTCCTTCACAGTGCAGATCAGAGTACAACCGCAGTTTACTTTCTTCTTACAACAGGGTCTCACAGCCACCAAGACTTCTCCTCTCTTTTTCTCAGCACCCTCTCTCTCTCTTCCTTGCAGGTCCCTAACCAGCTCTTCTGGCCACATGGCATGCACCACCTGCCTGGCTCTATCCACATCCTGTTCCTCTCCCCTGTCTCCATCCCCCAGATGCCCTGTGCTATAAGTAGAATCTACAATATATGAAAAAAACTTTGCAGTTCTTAGTTCACACGTTTTGATCAAAATATTTTTAATCAATCCGCCAACTATCAACGGGACCTCAGTTCGGATGTTGGTGTATTATTACTACCTATAACTTGGGTCCAGTTCAGACCTTTCATTGAGTCATCAGACTTCTATAATCCAGAGAGAAAAAAGGCACCAGCTATATAAGCAGACCGCACTGATCTAGTAACCTGTGCAGGTGGACGGGGTGCAGAAAACCAAAAATGGAGGCATCCACTACTCCCTGTATAAGTTAAAAGCAATACTTGCCAAATGCAACGTATAGTTCTGCACAAAAAAAACATTTCTGAAAAACACTGTGAACCCAGGTGTGCACTGGCATGGCTGCGGATGTCTTAAACATATTTTGATCAAAACGTGTGAACTAAGAACCTCAAAGTTTTTTTCATATATTGTAGATAGCATTAACGCTTTTGTAGGTTTCCCTGTTGTAAGTAGAATCTAACACAGTTAACCCTTGACTGGGACTCCTTCACAGCACATTATTTAACTTTACAAAGCACAGTATAGCCATATCAAAGGAAAAACATATACAAACTTCAACACATTACTGGGATACCATACCACATAGACATAGCGGGCTCTCCTTGTTGTATTCACAGGTCATTAAAGAGATCTCTGTTTTGATCCATTAATATAAGTATACATAGTTAGAAGACCATCTTTTTTCCAGGTGCTTCAATTTTCTCCTGGAATTTGTCTGCCGGCCAAACTCACAACCACCACTTCTCCCAGGTTCAGATTATAACACAGCTCCTAAGAAGCTGATAAGAGTCTTCTTTGTAGACTACGTCCCATAAATCAAGTCTAATGTTGTATTTTGTTTTGCTATGTAAATTGTTGTTCCCGAAATCTGCTGAAAAATGAAAAACTAAAGATTGCAAAAAAAAAAAACTCAATAGACCCAGGCTTGGACTGGTCCACAGGGAAGGAGCGAAAATGGGCATGGAGAGCGGCTTTCGGGGTAAGAGGAAGAGAAAAAGAGGCAGAATGCAAGAGGCAAAGTGCAAAAGTAATGCCCTATCTGGCACAGTAGCTGTAGAAAGGGCCCAGAAATTAACTGTACTGATGGACCGCAAGAATTAACTTCACTTGTGGATCCCAAGAATCAACTTCAGTGGTGAGCTCCAAACACCTCAATCTAGCACTGCATAGACCATAGGCTGTAGAGCTATATATATGGACCACAGACAGTTATGCATAATTCATAGGCTACAGACCTATATGTAAAGGGATGGCTCATAGGCCTCAGACTTATACAGTAATTATGAATCATAGGTTACCAGGCTAAATGTAGATGTAGCTAGCAACTTTGACCTACAAGGCTCTCCATAACCTCTCCCCTCCATACATCTCTGCCTTAATCTCTATATATCTCCCCTCACACAACCTCCGCTCCTCAAAGGACCTTCTTCTCTGCTCTACTCTTATCACCTCCTCACATAACCGTGTCCAAGACTTCTCTCGTGCTTCCCCCACACTCTGGAACTCACTGCCTCAACACCTCCGACTCTCCCCCTCTCTCACCGGCTTCAAATGTAACCTGAAAACCTACCTCTTCAGGATCGCCTATAACCAACATTTACCGGTTGCACTGCTCCACCCCACAAACATGTCTGCCCCTTACCTTCTGTCTCTTCCCTCCTTCCCTGTAGATTGTAAGGCCGTGTTCACACGGCTTATTCCCGACGGATTTGTGAGCCGTATTGAGCTCACAAATCCGCCGTGAATAAGGGGCGGGACCGGGGGCGGGGCCGGAGCGCAGCGGGGGCGCCGCACCCGGCCCCATTAGACAATGCATTGTTTACGGGGGCGTCCGCGCCGTAATAATGTGCATGTCCACTTTCTCCCCCGCGGGGTTTTTCGCCGAGCGGGGGGAGCGACGGAATCACTGGTTCTTATGGAGCAAGTGGATTACCGTAATGACAGGGACGGATTGGCGCCGTACTGAAGCGCAAATCCGGCGCGGAGTACGGCGCCAATCCGCGGACAAATAAGCCGTGTGAACGAGGCCTAAGCCCTCACGGGCAGGGACCTCTCTCCCTTTGTACAAGTTGTTAGTCTCTTATTATCACTTGGTAATTGTTTGACCAATGTTAGTTATGTACCCGCCTGATATGTACATCGCCCTGGAATCAAGGGCGCTCTAAAATAAATGATAATAATAAAAATAATAATAATGTACAAGGATGAATCATAAACTACAGATCTATGTATATAGATCAAAGGCTACAGAAATATACGTATGGGGGTGGCTCATAGATTACAGAACTTTATGTATGGATCATAGGCTACAGATCTATATGCATATGTATGAATAATAGGCTACAAAACTATGGGCTTCGTGTATGAAAACTGTCTATGTCTAAGACTTTCTATTTTACCCATAGCAACCGATCAGAGCGCCCCTTTCATTTCATATAGTGTTCTGAAAAAAGGAAAGGGGCGCGCCGATTGGTTGCTCTGGGCAACGAAGAAAGTCTTAGACCTAGGCAGTTTATGTATGGATCATAGGCTGCAGAACTCTGTAGATGTATAGATGCTAGGCTATGGAATGTCACAAATCAGAACAATAGCAGGAGGTTAATAAAAGTATAATAAGAAATAATAATAATAATAATGTATATGTCAGTCTGTGTACCTCCAAAAAAAATCACACTCTGTAACAGTAAATTTGTTGTCTGTGCAAATTTGACAAATCTATATGAAGTTCTGAAAACAGATGTATAAAGCCCCTTTTGTGTACGGGAGGATTTTTTGACATGAACCTTCATGAGAAGACTGTGATGTACCTTGCAGTTGACTTTTTTTTACTGTTACAGAACAACTGTTCTATGCAGTAAAAAAAAATGTATGGTATAATCTATTGCCATATACAGAACACAGGGTGAATGGGTTTGTATGGCAAATGCTAAACAAATTTTAGACACCAAAGGCCACATGTATGAATCCTGACACAGTTCTAAATCCCTTATACCCCTTAAAGGGGTTTTGCCAGGACGTGCCTTATCTGCTAAGAAGCAAATGTAAACAAGCCAAGGCTGAGCTGAGAGAGCAGAGACAGACAGCCAGAGCAACAGAGCTGCATAAGGGATCGTGTGAAATGTTTTACTCAAATAATCAAAAATACAACTTGTGGATTCTGTATACAAAAGGGCAACACCTTTTTCTCCACAGCAGCTTTGAAAGCTTCTTATCTTCTCTGTCATCAGATAAAGCGGGGATCTACTCAGGGTAATCACACTACAACTAGTGGATTCTGTATACAAAAAAACAAACTATTTCTACCTGGTGGGCCCTTTAAAGCTTCTTCAGTCAGTCTCATCAGATAAGAATGCTTTCTCTGCGCAAGCCCGGCCAGCAGCTCTTGTCAGGTGTATCTAGTGCAAGCTTTTAAGTAACTAAGGGCAGGTAAGGCAGCCTGAAAGCTCTCTCAGGCTTCACTTTTGTTAATCAAAATATTTAGAATGTGATTAAACATTTTGGAGGATCCACAGTCAACATTACATGTGGCAAAACCCCTTTAAGGAACCGGCGTTTTTTTTTGGTGACACGTTAGTTTTTCCTCCTCGCTTCTGAAACCATAACTTTTTTATTTTTCTCATACATAGACACATGAGGGCTTTTATTTTGCGAGACAAGATGAACTTTCTAATGGTGTTATTACACTATACTTTTAGAATTATACTGGGAAAAGCGCAAAAAAAATTCCAAGTGGGACAAATTGTGAAAAAAAAAACGTATTTTCGCCATGTTTCTGGGTGGGGTTTTTCTTTACGGAGTTCAATCTTCGGTAAATATATGGGGTTTACCTGTATTCTACAGGTTGTTAGCATCTGACAATACCAAACATGTAGGATTTCTGTTTTGTTTTGGTACCGTAAAAAAATTCCAAACATTTTCTATTTTTGAAATTTGCGTCACAGCGCCATTTTGTGCGACCAATAACTTTTTTGTACTAACATCTACGGACATCAGTGAGGGGGCATTTTTTGCGGGCTGAAGTGTACTTTTTATCTCTAGCAGTTTGGAATGCATGCGACTTTTTTGATCATTTTTATTCCATTTTTTGAGTGATGTAAATTTTGGCATTTGGAATTTATTTTCTTCTACGGTGTTCAGCGAACGGGATAAATGATGTTATATTTTTATAGATGATTTTGTTTGATTTTATTTGTAAAATGGGGAAAGGGGGGTGATTTGAACTTTCAATACTTTTTTTTTTTTTTTGTACTTTAAAACTTTATTATTTTTTTTTTTTTACTGTAACATTTAGTCCCCCTATGGTGCTTGACCACTAGGGGGCGCGATTGTTAATACAGCCTAATGTATTGCATAGGCAATGCATTAGGGTGTACAAAGATGGCGGTTTCCCATTTTACATTAGTTTACATTAGATATGACCAGGAGCTGACAGGAGCTGATCTGGCTCTGGCCACTCTTGTGTGTGCACTTCTTATCTAATGACAGGGAACATGAACCAGCTTGCAAGGGACTGTGAAGAAAGACCTTTTTCTTTTGTATTGAAAATCCACTGGTTGTAATGTGATTATTTGAGTAAACATTGTACACCATCCCTGCTTACTGGCTCTGTGCTCAGCCCCTCCTCTCTCTCTCCCCCGTGACACTGCATCTTATCTTTATCTTCTCTTCTGAGCAGACAATAGGTAAGGATCTCACGTCTTGCAAAACCCCTTTAAGCTTGGTTGAGCATTTGTGGGACCACCTCACTAGTCATGTTCCTTCTATGTACCCTCCCCCCCACTCACCCTACAGCAACTGGGGGATGGGCATTAGGGCTCAGATCTTGCATAAGGGCTCCAGTATTACTGCTGTCGCCCAATGCTTCTTTAGACCAAGGATCTTATTGATTCATCTTACCTCAGTCCTGTTTTCTCGGTTTCATTTTTGAATTCAGAGTCATGTTAACTGGCTTCTACTGGCTACTACTGGCCTGCAGTGATGAGCTGCTGAGGACACCAGGTCTGTAACTATAGTGACCAGTGCTGACAGCCTATCAGGAAAGATCGAACAGGTCTGCAGCTATAGCAACCTGAGCAGTTGATGCAGCCCATACAAGATGGGATATATAGGAATAAATAGGACACTGTTAATTGACACATATTGCAAAGTGACTTGTTTTTGCAAGATCTTTAACATAGAAAGCAATCCTTGTAAAGAGACAACCACTTTAAGGTCAGTTTGGTTGCATACCTTATTCACATTGTAATCTGAGAAGAGAACAGTAAAATAAAAACTATTATTTAATATAAACATGCTGGTAATAAATCCTGCTGATTTGTAGGTAGATACACTTTGAAACTAAGATAAGAAAAAAGTATGTGTGTAGCTTCCAGAACTATACTTACTATTGTGCCATAGGCAAACTTAAACTCTATCAGTTCTCTATCTATAAAACAGTAAAACGTAACTTTTATTATGTATAATTCTTAACCTCTATACACACTATTTAAAAACTGATTTCTAACCTCACCATTTAACCCTTTCTACTTCTGAAGGAAGGAATAGCTTCTTTTCCACTATCAAGCCTCGTGGAACCCCACCTACCAACAGGAAAGCCTTATATATACAACAAATTATTGACTCCAGTGAGATAAAGCTGGTAGTGTGCTGTGGAATGTAACACCTATTCTGCTTAGTCCGTTCTAGGTGAGCCACGCTAGTAAAAATAATATAAGTAGAGAAAATGAGGGCGGAAGTCCATCACAGTCAGGGCTGAAATGTCTATTGATACAGTACGTTGGCGCGGGCAGTACGGTAAGATGGGGCGTAAGCCCGCCATGGAGATGGTGAACTTGTCTGAGGATTGTTGGTTTATGGGAGCATGGTGACAGCAGTAGCAGCACATATTATGATTGTGCGTGCAGGAAAGTGGAAGGGGGAGTGGGTTTTGTGTATTCTCTGATGGCTAATTAGTGAGCACCTGAATAGGGTGTGTATCTAACATGATATAAAAGGAAATGAGCTTTTGACCACATGGGGACCAGGACCTCTAACCCTGATTTAAGCCAGGTTAGCTGGTGAAACAAATTGGGGAGGTCAGGCATGACATTTTAAATTGTGATTTCTCACCTCTGTCTACAAGTGCCACCCGCTGCAGAGGGTATCAAAAGGGAGCCTTATTTGTCCTGTGTCCATTAGATTAGGGACGATTGCCCAAGTAGGAGGCTTGGGATCCCTCATTGGAGTTAATAATTTGCTTGTATATTTTAAGGCTTTCCTGTTGGTAGGTGGGGTTTCCACCAGACTTGATATTGGAAAAAGGAGCTATTCCTTCCTTCAGAAGTAGAAAGGGTTAAATGGTGAGGTTAGAAATAAGGTTTTTAAATTGTGTGTATAGAGGTTAAGTGGTTATACATATTAAAAGTTACGTTTTAGGTTTTATAGATAGAGTTTTATGTTTTCCTTTGGCCTATTCTAGTTATATAGTGATCATAAGTCACTCTCTGGTTTCTGTGAGATGCCCTTTTTTTGGAGACTATTTGACTAGCTTCCAGAACTAGCACCACTTTCTGTGTCTGGTATTGCTGCTTGGCTCCATGTTAGTAAATTAAGGTGAGCAGTAATACTAGGAAAAGCCAGGGATGCACCGTTTCTGAAAAAACTCACATATTTTCTTCAATCTCAGTAAATGCTCAAGGTTTATTGCTAAATTCTAGAAAATAATCAAGTATGTACCTACATTTCCCCCTAACCTTAATAAACTCATCTTGCATCAGATGTTCAATTGAAATCCACAAACATGAAAGTTATTCTAATTACCTTTCACGCATGATCCCCTTCTCTGTATCTATTAGGCCATACAACGTTCAGCACAATAAATGAATAATGACTTTGCACGCTACCAAAATCTGATGTGTTCTACTGAATACTGTTATTCCAGTTATCTGATGAATGATACCACGTGCCGAGTGAGCGGGGTATCCTGCAATATGTGTGACCTATGTATTATTTACATTTAAGCAACAACCTCTATTCCCGACAATCAAATGAGAAATCTAAATCAAGGTTGACATTCTGAATTCCCTTAAATGGTTTTTCTATTTTTACCTATGACCTTGTACCCTTGTGTGAATCACAATATCTTACTGTCAAGCTGCCTCACTGCAAATATAAACCTCTTTGCACTAAAAATATACATAAGCAGCCATAACATTGAAACTATGGATAGATGAAGTGAATAACACAGACAATGGCACCAGTCAAGGGTTGGAATATACAAGGTGTCCCATTAACTGGGGGCCCTTAAAAATTTGTCATGGCTCCATAGTGTACTGCGTATATGTGTGCGGTGCAGAAACTGTACATGATCGCTAAATAGGGCAAATGTAGTCCTATAAGAACTCTATAGAGGTCAATGGCTCCATCAAGGCATCGCTGTGGTACTAAATCTTCGAATACATTTTTATGGCATATCAACAGATACTGTATCATGAATAGGAGTATGGAGTGGGGGGTGAAAACGGTACAAGAAATGGCCTAAAAATGGTTTATTTGTCATAGGGCTTACTAAATAAGCATCAGGGCCCCTCATTTGGTGGAGGTGTCCTTCGTTTGCAGTCAAGCATGCCTTAACCTGATGCTACCCATTGCTAATATGGAGAGTCGAGTTCATAATCTGAAGTGTCGAGTGACCACAAATGGAGGACACTGAAGTAAACAGTTCTTGTAAGCAGGAAAAATAGTTAAGCATTAGGATATGAGTAATTTTCACAGGGGCCAAGTTTTGATGCCTAGACTACTGTGTCATAGAATGTTTTAAAACACAGGTTACTCTGTAAGGGCGTAGCAGTTGGTGTTGGCCGTTGTTACCTGTGTATGCATATTCATCTGGGTAAAGGTCTAAGGGCAAAAAACCAGTGAACCTGCAGCAGGTTTTAGGTCCCTTAGGTCTCACCTGATGGTGGAAGGGCAGCAAAAGACTAAATAAACCTGGTAAAGCACAATATGTCAAAACCATGTTGTCATCAAGCCCTTAAGGGCTATGTGTTTTGACTTCTGACTTTTTTTTTATTTAATGTGAAATTTACTTCCTTTTTATATTCGGCTGATACTTGCAAGGTTATTCTGAAGCGAATAGGGGTCGATCCGATTTTGTTAGTATGCTCTTTAAAACTTTCCCACCTTTCCCTATACCATAGCCCAAATTGCAGAAAAAGTTATTGCTCCCTATATATAGAATGTCCTGTCAGTAGTCACCAGTCGTCCCACCAGTTTGCACGGCACTATGAGAGGTGTGTCAGCCACTGTAAAAACTGGTTCAGTTTGCCCATCCTAGGACTCCCCATCCTAAAAATGGATTAAAACTAACCTAGAACTCTAGACCATGGTACATAGTGTGCTATGCGTGGCTGGTTATTGAACCCTTCATTCTTTACTTTCTTTATACTTGGGATATCTGCGTGGTGTGTTTCTTTGCTTATGTAAGAGAAGGGACTTGGCACCCTGGATGTAATATGAGCGGAAAAGGACAAAGTTAGCTAACTGTAGGAGGTGATTCCCCAAGGGATTGTGGAGGCGGCTGGTTTAAATCCACATGTTGCTGGCATTATGGTGTTGGATTGGATCTGACACATATTACCCTTCTCATTGTGCTATACCAATGTAACAAACTGTTCATTGGCCCAATTATTCCCTAATGCGACTATGTTCACACACCGCCTTATTTGCGGAGAGTTATTTAGCCCAGCTAATTAATGCCGTCGTGGACGGGGGGCCGGGGACGTAGGGGGGGTGAAGGGGGGGGCCGGCAAACTTGCAGGAAATGTGTAGTGCTGGTACTAGCGGTGGGTTTCGACCGCTCACGTAAAGGACATGGCTCTCGTTAGCCCACCACATCGAGAGGTGGAGCAAGTGAGGAGTCAGAAGTAGTGGATGTAAGGATTGCATCGTTGTTGAGAGTGATATGTTCAGGGGGTGGTCAGGGATCTGGTAGGGGTAGGCGTGGAGAATGAAGAGTGCATTAGCGACTGGATCGGGCGAGTTGGATAGGCTAAAGGTTTGTCTGACAATGTGGTTGCCAGTTCTGATCATTCGACTTAATGGTAGTGGAACCGGTCCTGTCACTCACTGCAATATATATTTTCGAGAAAAATGATCTGGTTCATTATACAACTTTATGCGTGTTTCGTACTGGCATCCAAAATTGGCTTAGACATCCAGTCTGACCAATATATCTGATGGACTATGAGCTAGATATTCAATAATCATATTCTACGGGGGCCCCATCTTGCCTAACTTTTATGATTTGGATAAGAATCTGTGCTATTGCACCTTGATCACATGATATCATTAAGATACCCGCTCCATTAGAGTCGTGGTGTATTTATTTTGGACTTGATTTGATTCCCATCCGAATTCGTAAATGCCCGAGTTTTTTTGTTTATTGGCGCGACACTTCCACAGTTCTTTATAGATATGAAGAGTGCGCAGAATTCCGTACAGTATGAATGTTTTTTTGGCTGACATTTCCAATAGAGGATATTGACAGCACCATAAAAACTTGATGCGCCAAAAGTTTGGAGCATTAAAACATATATACCCATTGTTTGGCGCAATTAAGCTCTATGGTAAATGCAATGTACCCCGGCCATAATTTTGTATGGGAAGAGAGTGGTAGGTGCGCACATTATTGGTCGTGTACTGTGGTTGCGCTTGGCTAGGCTTATCGGTTGGGTGGGTTGGATTGGTGTGGATAGTGGAAGGTATGGTTTGCACTGCGCTTTCGTATGTTAAAGTTGCTCGCGTAGTAGGCGCGATTAAATCATAGGGTCGTTACTTAATAGGTCCCCCGCACACCGCAGCCGGTAGGGGGGGGGAGGCTGTTGGTTTGGGGGAAGCTGGAGTAATGCAAATTAAATGGTTTATACTTAGGTTTAGGCTGGATTGTATATATAGGAAATTTTAGTAAGGTGTTTTCGATTGAGGTGAGTATTCGTTCTGGCTGCGGGTAAGCGACGTTACCTGCCATGGCCGGGGAACTCTGGGTCCATGATTTGGAGCTACAAGGGGAGGGGAGGGAAGAGAGTGGGTGGGAGTTGTTTGGAGGGACACCCCATAACGTGTCGAAATGCAATTTGGTATGGGATTTGGGTTGGGGTGCGTATATGGGGAGGTTTTTGACAGGTTCACTCATTATTGTGTAATAGAGGTAGGGTTTCGGACGGTTTTTTGAGGGAGGTTAAGTGTCCTAGTGGTTTTGTGCTTGCCGTTTTGGCTCATGGGTGGGTTAGTTGGTTGTAGTGGGGTAGTGGCGGAGGGTGTAGATGAGTGGTGTGGGGAGTGTGGATTTGATGCGGTGCGTGGTTTGTTTAGGGGGTGGTTGTTTGTGTTTGCTTGGGTTTGGGGATGTAGTGACGCGCAGAGTAGTTGGGATGTTTTTTGTGCGGGGGTCGGTTGTGGGATTGACTGCGTTTAGGTGTTCTTTTGGGTCATGGGGCGGGCGGAGACACTAACGGGAGGCGATATGTACATGCTTGCTCGTATGATATAATACTGGGGAGTGGGGGGTAGAGGGGGTCGACCACTTGATGTGAATCGTTATGTGGCGGTGGTGGATTAGGTGTGAGAGCTTCGGAGTTGGTAAGGAAGGACAGGAGGGTGCTTGGAGATGTAGTGAAAACATTGTGGAGGCTCTAATGGGGCGGGATCATGGTATGAGGCCTTCTCATGCCCGACTTTTTAACTGGAGTCTTGGGATTTTGTGTGGTATAATCCAGAAAATTGCTGTGAACGGTTTTGGGCAGTTAATGGGGTGGGTAAATACGTGAGCATGGGCTTTCACCATCCTGTATCCAGCTTACGTACTGCTGTGTACGTGCTTAGCGTAGGGGAGCGGGGGGGCGCGGTGGGGCATGTGTTTTCGAAAGTGCTATGTTGACCCCAGCTGGATCGTCCAGCAACATCTGGAATACTTCCTTCTCTCTTGTCTTTGATAGGCGCATTCGGGTGGGACGTGTGCTTGATTGGTCGAGGGGTAATTGTGTGGTTAGAAGCGATTGGGTATATACGGTGGCAACTGCATGCGACCTCTTAGGCGTCCTCGGTTAAATATCCCGGCAGGATACACATTACTGGGGCGTGGTGATCTGTTCGTGCAGTTTGGAACATACATCTTTGTGTGGTTTCTGGTTGTTTTTGTTTGTGTTCTGATACATTTCTTTGGATCGTACACCGTAAGGATCGGGAGTAGAATTAGACAGCACATGTGGGATTTGATCACTATTCAGTGACCTGCCTAGAGAGCGAGAAGGCTGATGTTACACACCTGAAGACCATGTATGCGGCAATACAAGGATGTGTTGGTGCTCATTGCACCTGGTGGTGCATACCCATGTGGAAAGTGCTGTAAAACATATTGGAGCACTAAATAGGAGCATGACGTTATATACAACACTATTTAAGGGGATGTTGTGGGGTTGTTGGTTGTAGGAGCAGGGTTTCTGGGGGGATGAGTCGGGAATCGAGGTCATTTCGTGTAACATAAGGCATTGGGCGTAACTATCAATGGGCATTTTTATACAATTGGGCATCTAGAGGAGTCTTGCGGGTTGGACGAATTTTTTTGAGGATAAGGATCGGGGCGGAATGGAAGCTATAGGGTAGAGTGTCGGAGCATCCGTGTCATTCTGGATAAAAGGTGTAGTAGGCGACCTTTGTTGTATTTCCACTTTACGAGGCATATCTGACAGTACATTCATGACTTGTTGCACGTTGTGAGTGTACTGGCAGTCAAGACCTTCTTTATGCGTTCATCCTACTTCATACAAATATGGGCACTCTGGCATTGAACAGTTTAGACTAGAAGCATGGGTTTATTTTTTGAATAGTGTTTCTTGCGTATGAATGGGGAATGGTATCGTCTAGCTGATTAAGGGTTGTCCAATAAAATATATTGGGGCGCCGTGGGGTAAGAAGACACCTTATGTTACTGCATGGTGACTCATCGTACGGATAGGTAATCACTTTACTAGCTGATTTGGGATGTCGTTAGTGTTGGGGGGCAATGGGTCACATGGAGCGGTGGGACTTGCAATAGATGTGCGTTAATCGATATTTTTTTGCTGCCTTAACGACAGGCAGCAAAAAATAGCTGCAGTTCACCGGTCCCAACCATGTAGGTTTAGTTTGCCTAGAAGGAGAGACTGTCATTTAAGCTGAGGAAAGGCAGGGAAGATAAGCCGGCAAATATGTATACTATCTCTCCTGGCCTAACTTTACCGGATGTTTTACCTTGAAACCCTGCACGTGTTTCTCGGTATAAAAACCCACAATAGGTTGGGACCAGGATATCCTGTTTTACAGCTACGTTCATGACTGCCAACCTCGTTTGGAGTCGCGCGCCAAGCCCCCCCCCCCCCCCCCCCCCCCCCCCCCCCCCCCGAACCGCTATATACAGGTTTCCTTTAGGCACTATTAGGCAAGCATAAGTGTCTGAATCTTTGCACTTACCCTACTGTGATTAAGTTTCCAATGTCTTCCTGTTATAAGGGAAGGCTATAAAAAATCATAGGGTACAAGAGCATTGTCAAACTAAGACCAATGACCAAAAAATTATTTTCCTGGTAATCCAACAATCAAGATAGTGCCGACTGTAACCTACTTTATACACAGTTCCCACCACCTTTTATCTAAAATCATCTCTAAAAATTCCTACCTAACAAACACAGATGATAATATATGTGATACCTCCTTATTCAGGTAAAATAAATTGCAAGCACTAATTGACCATTCCACAATGGTTTGCCACATTGACATCATTATGGTAACATCACAGATTTCTGTGTACTACACTGCCAAGTCAGTCTAGGCTAGAGGAAACACAAGATTTTGCCAGATCACATATCACATAATAAATGGAGCCATATGCCAAGTTGTAGCTCTCTTAAGAAAGAGATTCATGTGGTTCATTTAATTACTTATGAATGTAATAAATTATTCACTTTTATTTTATTACCAACTCCCTCATAGACCTTTTTGTTCTGTTTTGAAAAGAATTTCCTCCGTCTAAGGCAGGGGCGTCGCTAGTCAGTATTATCCGGGGCTCGTGTTTTTTTTTTCACACGGATATTCCAGTGGTGGCCAAAAGTATTGGCACCCTGGCAATTCTGTTAGATATACTATTGTTCTTCTGAAAATGATGGCAATCTCAAATTCTTTGGTATTAATTATCTATTTAAATTAAATTTTTATTTTTTTCATTAATTTGTCTTCAATGGAAAACAACAAAAAAGGAATTGTCATAAAGTCAAATTGGATTTAATTCACACTCAAACATAAAAAAGGGGGACTAAGGTATGGCATGTTGAAAAATCATGAGATGCTTCTCTAATTTGTGTAATTAACAGCACCTGTAAGCTTTCCTGTGGCAACCTAAACAGGTGTCTGGCAATAAAATAAATCACACTTGCAAGCCGATTGACATGGATTAAAGTTGACTCAACCTCTGTACTGTGCTACTTGTGTGATACCACATTGAGCATGGAGAAAAGAAAGAAGACCAAAGATACTGTCTGAGGACTGAGAATCCAAATTGTGAGGAAGCTTGAGCAATCTCAAGGTACAAAGTCCATCTCCAAAGCCCTGAATGTTCCTGTGTCTACCGTGCGCAGTGTCATCAAGAAGTTTAAAGCCCATGGAACTGTGGCTAACCTCCATAGATGTGGACGGAAAAGAAAATTTGACGAGAGAGTTCACGCAGACTTGGCGGATGGTGGATAAAGAACCTCAATAACATCCAAACAAGTTCAAGCTGCCCTGCAGTCCGAGAGTGCAACAGTGTCAACCAGTTACTATCCGTCGGCATCTGACCTGAAAAGGACTGTATGGAGGATTACCAGAGACCCCACTTTTACCCCGAGAAATAAAAAGCCAAGGATGGTAGTTTGCGCAAACTTACTTGAGAAAGCCTAAAAACGTTGTGGAAGAATGTTCTCCGGGTCAATGAGACAAAAATAAGAGCTTGATTGGGAAAAAGGCATCAACATAGAGTTTACCGGAATAAAAAAGAGGCATTCATGAAAAGAACAGGTCCACAGTCAAACATGCCGGGGTTCCATGAATGTTTGGGGTTGCTTTGCTGCTCTGGACTGGATGCTTGACCGTGTGCATGGCATTATGAAGTCTGAAGACTACCAAATAATTTTGCAGCATAATGTAGGCGCCAGTGTGAGTAAGCTGGGTTCTCCCTCAGAGTCATGGGTCTTCAGGCAGGACAATGACCCAAACACACACTTCAAAATGACACTAGAAATGTTTGAGAGAAAGAACTGGAGACTTCTAAAGTGGCCAGCATTGAGTCAGACCTGATCCATACGAAAAACACCTGTGAGAGACCATCATACATAGGCAGTTTAGAGAAGGCACCCTTCTAAATCTCAGGGATGGAGCTGTTTGCAAAGCAAAAGAATGGTTTAAAATTCAGCAGAGCACTGTAAGAAGTCATTGATGGTTACGGAAGCGAGTTGTTCACATTTATTTTGGATCTAATGGTTGTGCTACCAAGAATTAGGGCTGAGGGTGCAATACTTTTGTCCGGACCTTTTTGAAGTTTTGGGTGAAAAGATCAATGGGGAATACCTTGTTTTTTTGTTAATTCTGTTTTGGTTGTTCATTGCAAGCAAAATAAATGACTTTTGTAATACCAACAAGAATTGTGATTGCAATCATTTTCAGGAAGAAACTGAGTATTATCTGACAGAATTGCAGGGGTGGCAATACTTTTGGCCACCACTGTATTGTCTGCTGCCCCGATTCTTTCCTTCCCCGGCCGGCCCTTGTTCACTACAGTAGTGCGGCGTTGCATTGTTGTTCTCTATGAGAACCAACGGTGCGGCGTGGGCGACTACTATATTTGCTGTTTCTCTGCTGCTGCCGCCGCCGGGGCTCCCAGCAGGCTTCTGTGCGCTGCACTTTGTCAGGAGGTGCGCAGCATTTCTCTCTAAGCTGCCGGCAGCTGGGACTTCCTGTAGAAGAGGAGAAGGAGGAGGATGAGGAGCAAGGCTGCAGCAAGCTCAGAGCGTCTGGCTCCATCTCCTCCAGTCAACGTATCCCTCCTGCTTGTCAGCGTTTACAGCGTCATCTTCTCTCAAGTTTATTCAAGTAACTTCAAGTAACCATTTACACGCACCTTATAAAGGCTGAAAACCGCAAGTCCCTGGAGCAGGTCCAGGGCCGCCATTAGGGGGGTACAGGCAGTACTCCTGTACTGGGCCCGGCCAGTCTGTGAAGCAAGGGGGGCCCGCTGCCACCTGCAGGTACCGCCCCTTGCTTCATAGTAATAGTACAGAGAACAGGCCTATGGCACCTGCACCTTTGTATATCTCTGGGGCCCGGCGACGCTGAGGAGAGGCCTGCGCTGCGTGTCCGGTCACAGCTGCGCTTGATGACATGCACTTCCTCCTCCTGCTCGCTGTGACCGGAGCAGCTGGGCCCTCTTTCTCTGCTCAACAGGACAGCTGATTAAACCAGTGATGCCCCGCCTCGTGGGCGGCGCTTCACTGATTCAAGTAGTATCTACGTCCGAGGAGGGGGCCCTCGCGGCTCTGCGTCCGAGCAGGGGGCACGTGCGGCTCTGCGTCCGAAGAGGGGGCCCGCGCGGCTCTGCGTCCGGGGAGGGGGGCCGGCGCTCTTTACATACAGCTGCTCTAAACCAGAACTGGGGACAGAATATATCAAATATAACTTTTAATAGTATCGTTAAAACAATAGCATCGCTAAAAATGAATACTGACATATAGCAAATAGCAGCATATATTACTCGGACAACATCTAGAATGACCCTAGGTAACTAAGTAAACACCTACAAGTAACCAGGATAGTCGTCCCGAAAAAGGACGGTCCTGTCAGGAACCTGTCCCTGACTATTGAGACCCTATACACTCCCTTTTGTGCAAAAAACTTTCATATAAAACTCCCAACATGTTTCGATCCTCCCAGATATCAGGATCTCCTCAGGGGACAAATACAGGGAAATGAAGTGTAGAGAAATACACAAAATATATAACCCAACACTTTGATGGCACAAAATAGGGTATTATATGCTTTCTCAAAGTACTTGCTGTAAAGTGGATAGAAAAATATAAACCACCACTAGAATAACAACAGTAGAATGTTACATACGATCTCGGGTGTTTGCTCTCAGTTAGAAGAAGGGGATCCTGGCCACATGTAGGGAATGATAAAAATCTCTTACCTACTATGCTTCAGTCAGTGGATCCATACAGCCAGTAAGTGGCACAAAGCTGTGATAATAAAACTATTTGCACCAGTCAGTTACAAATTCTCTATATATCCATGGCAACACAGTCCAAAGTACATATACCTATAATTACCTGCATGCCAAGAAATCCTAAGGGAGAGCCGCTGCCAAAACAACCTCCGTGTGGCACCCGGGCGATGCTGCGCCGGAGACGCCGAGGAACGGGCCGCACGCTCATTTAAGCCGGATGTGACGTATCGCGGCCACAGTCGCACATTGAATCACAAACCCGGCGTCCATGCAGGTAATTATAGGTATATGTATTTTGAACTGTGTTGCCATGGATATATAGAGAATTTGTAACTGATTGGTGCAAATAGTTTTATTATCACAGCTTTGTGCCACTTACTGGCTGTATACGACGTCTGAACATACCCTAGGTTTTAGCAAGTTTTAGGGTTGTCTGGGACTTGGAAAAAATTTTGGGCACTTAATGTGTTTTTTTTTTTTGGTTTGAATGTTTATTTAATTTTTTTATGCATACATTTTGTCCCCATAGGGTCAGAAAAAGACCTTGGGGAGGCAGAGGTAATACAGCCTTCAGTGTTAACTGAGAGCTGATCTGGGTCTGATTAGAACCAGTAGCATCTGCAATCAAGTTAAAAAATGATAAGAACATTTTACTATCTCACCTTTATGCTGTTATATTGTTGCTCAGGTTTCAAAGCTACACTACAGAGAAATTCTAAAGGCAGCATTTCATTTTCTGTTGGGTAAACTATTGTGATGGAGACCTTGTATGGCTCCGAACTCCAATCTACTGTAAGAGTTCGGTGGATTCGCTGGACCACCGCAAGCGAAGATAGTTTAGCCATGCCAGGGAGCGGAGTCTAAGTAGCCCCTGGGATTCACCAGAGCCCGCCGCAAAGCGGGATGGACTTGCTGCGTCGTGAGGCTTACCGGTCGCTACCCTGACGGGCTTGCTTGCGATGGCGGCGGGGTACTGCGTGGTTCAGAATATAATCCCGGAGGCGTAGTCAGGGACAGGCAGAAGGTCAGGACGGGTGGCAGAGGTTCGTGGTCAGAGACGAGCCGAAGGTCAGGGCAGGCGGCAAACAGGCAAGGTCTGGAACATAAGCAGGCGGACTGGTACACGGGAAATCAATATGGATACTAGAACTCACTGACGACACGTAACGCACACCAATAGACTTGCAAGGAGTGTTGGGGGCGTATCCCTTATATAGGACCAGCGCCCGGCAATAGACCAATTACCGGGACACTGGCCCTTTAAATCCAGACCAGTCGTCGTGCGCACGCCTTCGGAAACGGGCGGGACGGACCGGCTCGGCGTTCACAGGAGCATGGAGTGGTAAGAAAGCCGGCACCCGGCAAGCAGGGGGATGGTCGCGGGCAGGGGGGCGGCCGCGGGGAACACTAGTGCCCGCGACCCCCATGACATAACACCCCCCCCTTAGGTATCCCCATCTTTTTTCGGAACCTGGAGAGAAGGTCAGGAGATAGGTTGGCCTCAGGTTCCCAGGAATGCTCCTCCGGCCCCTTCCATTCAATAAGAAAGAACCGCTTCCCCCTCACTGTCTTCTCTGCCAACACCTCCTTGACCTCAAATATGTTATAAGAGTTTTCCACGTGAGAAGGCTAGACAGATCCACGGGAGAAGCTATTCAGAACCTCAGGCTTGTGGAGAGAGACATGGAAGGCATTCGGGACATGTAGAGTGGGAGGCCTGCAGAGTGTGCAAGACACCGGGTTCAGGTGCCGGAGTCCCAGACAAGGGCCCCGATCCTGAGGCCCCAACTTGTAGCTGGGCACCTTGAAGCGGATGTACTTGGCCAATAGCCAAACCCTAGTACCCGGCATACATATGGGCGGGGTTCTCCGGTACTGTCGGCCGGACTTTGGTGCGAGTGGAGGCCCCCGTAAAAGGGGCCTGTCGAGGGGACTTGCCAGAGTGTCTGATGTCCCGTACTTGGGCATCAACAGCAGGAACGTCATACGAGGTAGGCAGAGGGAGAGGCGAGCGGGGATGTAGCCCAAACACAATAAAAAAGGGGGAGGCTCCAGCGGACTCCGAGTCTAAGGAATTATAGGAAAATTCCGCCCAGGGGAGGAGGTCAGACCAGTTATCCTGATGGGCGGACACAAAATGTCGCAGATAGGTACCTAAAACTTGGTTGACCCTCTCCACCTGCCCGTTGGTTTGGAGGTGGTATGCAGACGAGAAGTCCAGCTGAACCTGCAAACTGAGCCCCCAGAGCCCGCCAGAATTTCGATACAAACTGGACCCCCGTATCAGAGATGATACGCAAAGGGAGCCCGTGTAGTTGAAAGATGTGGTGGAAGAAGTGCTGGGCCAGCTGGGGTGCAGAGGGCACCCCGGGCAGGGGAACAAAGTGAGCCATCTTAGAAAATCTGTCGGCCACTACCCAGGTGACGTGTTTCCTGAGGAGGCCGGGAGTCAGTAACAAAATCCATCCAATATGCGACCAAGGTCTTTCTGGCACGGAAGAGGCAGGAGCAGACCGCGGGTCAAAGATGAGGACTTTGTTACGGGCACAGGATGTACAGGCCAGGACAAAGTCTCTAACATCCCGAGGAGAGTGGTCCACCAATAAAACGGGAGTTAGTTGCAGAGACTTATGGACTCCGGGGTGCCCGGCTGTTCGTGAGGCGTGTCCCCACTTCAGGATACGAGGCCGCATAGCAGGACATAGGTCTTCCCAGGGGGCAGATGTTGAAGGTCCACAGGGGCCGCCGTGAGGAGACGTTCAGGAGGAATTATAATGCTGCAGAGGCGGCTCCAGCCCCACTGTGTCAAAAGGATCTAGAGAGGGCGTCTGCTCTGATGTTCTTGCCAGCTGGCCGAAAGTGAAGAAGAAAATCAAACCTGGCGAAAAAGAGTGACCACCTAGCTTGCTGAGGGTTCAGTCATTGGGCAGACTGCAGATAGAGAACATTCTTGTGATTGGTGAATATATCGATGGGGTGACGAGCTCCCTCCAGCAAGTGCCGCCATTCTTCTAGGGCTAACTTAATAGCCAGTAATTCACGATCACCGATGGTATCATTTTTTTCGGCTGGGTAAAATTTTTTGGAGAAGAAGCCGCAAGTACGTAGTTTTCCAGAGGAGGACTTTGAAGGAGAACCGCACCTGCACCTACCGAGGAGGGTCCACCTCAAGGATGAAGGGCCGCTGCGGGTCCGGGCGAGATAGAATGGGCAGAAGCGAATGCTGAATTTGAGGCGATCAAACGCTTCTTACCCTCAGGTGGCCAGGGATTTAGGGTTGGCATTTTTCTTGTAAGGCCACCAGGGGGGGCCAGAGCGTGGAAAAATGAGGGTTGAATTGTCTGAAATAATTGGGCGAACCCCAAAAAATCGTTGGATGAAAGCGGAGGACCACTGGTCGGGGCCCATTGTAAGACTGCGGGACAATTTCGAGGGTCCATTTGGAGGCCCTGAACCGAGACGATGTAGCCCAAGAAGGGCAACAAGGTGCGTTAAAACAGGCATTTCTCCAGTTTAGCTATATAACTGGGGTCGCGGAGACGTTTGAGTACCTGGCGGACGTGGAGGCGGGGGAGTCTTCAGGTCAGGGGGAGAAGATTAGGATATCATCAAGATAGACAATCCGCAGACAAAAAGGGAGGTCTCGGAAGATCTCATTGACAAAGTTCTGGAACACCGCCGAGGGGTTTGCAGAGGCCAAATGGCTGACGAGATATTCAAATGGCCATCTCTGGTATTAAAGGCTGTCTTCACTCGTCGCCTTCACGGAAAACATAAATCAGGTTATATGCTCCCCGTAGATCCAACTTGGAAAAAAATTTCGCGCCACGCAGGCGATCGAACAGCTCCGAGATCAAAGGCAGGGGGTATCGATTCTTAATAGTAATTTTGTTAAGCCCCCAAAATCGATACAGGGTCAGAGAGAACCGTCTTTCTTTTCAACAAAGAAGAATCCAGCCCCCAGGGAGGAAGACTTGCGTATGAAGCCCTTACGGAGATTCTCCTGGTATACTCGGACATTTTGCCTTAGTCTTCCGGGACGGAGGAGGAGTAAACTCTACCTCGAGCGGAGTAGTCCTGGGTAGGAAGGTCAATGGGTACCAACTCGAACGGCCGGTGCGAGGCAGAGTTTCAGCTTGTCTTTCGGAAAAAACATCGCAAGGTCCTGGTATGGAAATGGCAACCCAACAGAGGCTTCGTAGACTAGACAGAAGTGGGCCGTAGAGCAGGACGGAGTACCGGAAGGCACCGAGAGTGGCACGCGGGGCCCCAACGGACGATTTCGCCCGTGTTCCAGTCCAAGGTCGGAGCATGGAGTTGTAACTAAGGAAGGCCCAGGAGGATTTCCAAAGAGGAGCGAGGCAAAACAAGCAATTTCAACGTCTCCTTGTGTAGGGCGCCTATCTGCAAGGTGAGGGGAGCAGTGCAGAACCGAATAGCGTCCTTTAGGCATTCGCCACTGACGGAGGAACGAACATGGGTCGCTGCAGGGGGGTCACCGGAAGACGAAAAAAAGAGACCAGAGCTTGGCTGACAAAGTTTCCGGCGGACCCCGAATCCAGGAAGGCGGTAGCTTGGAAGGTGCTGTCCGGCGAAATTCCACAGAGTACAGGAATGGTCAGATGGGGAGAGGCCGCACTGACACCTAGGAATGCCTCTCCTGCGAGGCCTAGGTGCGAAAGTTTCCCGGGCGCACCGGACAGTCCCCCAAAGAAAGTGGCCAGAACCGCCACAGTAGAAGCATAGCTGCCTCAGACGATGCTGCGAGCGTTCTTCCTGGGTCAAAGGGGGGCCTCTCGACCTGCATGGGTTCATCCTCAGGAACCATTGGCGGGGGAAGTGGAGGTCGCTGGAACACCAGGGCCAGACGAGGTAGCCGGCGTGGTCGGGTGACCTCCCGTTGAAGGCGGAGCTCTTGTTGCCTCTCTGCAAAGCGTATGTCGATTCGGGTGGCTAACCGAATCAGTTCGTCCAGAGAGGATGGCAGATCCCGACCTGCTAGCTCTTCTTTAATGCGCCCGAAAGGCCTTGCCAGAAGGTTGCCACCAACGCCTCATTATTCCAGTCCAGTTCTGAGGCGAGGGTACGGAACTGCACGGAGTACTGACCAACAGTGGAGTCGCCCTGACGGAGACGAAGCAGAGTTGCAGCAGTGGAGGAGGTGCGGCCAGGTTCCTCAAAGACGGTGCGGAACCCCTGGAGGAAGGCTTGCAGATTAGCTGTTAACGGATCTCCTCGGTCCCATAGCGGAGTGGCCCAGACCAGAGCTTCGCCCGTTAGGAGGCTAATTATGAACGCCACCTTAGGGCCTCTCAATAGGGAATTGATGCCCCAACATCTCGAGGTGAATGGAGCATTGGCTGATGAAGCCTCTGCACTTCCTGGGATCTCCATCATAGCGAGAGGGGACCGGCAGGTGCAGAGAAGGTCCCGGTGCAGGAACAGGTAGCGCCATGGCTGCCGGAGCGACAGGTTCTACCTCCGCCAGCTGCCGCAGGCGGAGGTAGACGGGCCGCAAGGTTCTGCAACATGGCCGCGAGCTGGTCAATACGCTGGCTCTGCTGGGTGACAGCCGTAACATCCCGGAGTTCGGGCACGGGTACCCTGCCCGGGAAACCATGGCCAGTCTGTACTGTAAGGATTGGTGGATTCGCTGGACCACCGCAAGCGATGATAGTTTAGCCACGCCAGGGAGCGGAGTCTAAAGAAGCCCCGGGATTCACCAGAGCCCGCCCCAAAGCGGGATGGACTTTCTGCGGCGTGAGGCTACCAGGTCGCTACCCCTGACGTGACTTGCTTGCGATGGCGGCCGGGTTACTGCGTGGTACAGAATCGTAATCCGGAGGCGTAGTCAGGGACAGGCAGAAGGTCAGGATGGGCGGCAGAGGTTCGTGGTCAGAGACGGCCGAAGGTCAGGGCAGGCGGCAAACAGGCAAGGTCTGGAACGTAAGCAGGCGGACTGGTACAAAGGGAAATCAAATGGATACTAGAACTCACTGACAACACGTAACGCACACCAAAGACTGGCAAGGAGTGTTGGGGGCGTATCCTTATATAGGACCAGCGCCCGGCAATAGACCAATTACTGGGACACTGGCGCTTTAAATCCAGACCAGTCATCGCGCGCGCGCCTTGGGACACAGGCGCACGCGGCGGCCGGGACGGACCGGCTCGGCGTTCACAGGAGCGTGGAGTGGTAAGGAAGCCGGCGCCCGGCAAGCAGGGGGATGGTCGCGGGCAACCGCGGCACCGCGTCGGAGCCCCTGCGGGCAGGGGGGCGGCCGCGGGGGGTGGCCACGGGGAGCAGCGGTGCCCGCGACCCCTATGACATCTACTACAATATCTGTATCTAGATAGTCTGTGTAGTTGCAAAGGTGACTTGTATGTGTAAACCTTAAGGTGAGAACTTAAAGGGGTGTTATCGTTTGACGGCTGTGCTGTCCAGCTAATTTTCTCAGATTGAGTTTGAAATTCAGGGCGTGTTCTTCCCCCTCATCAGGCGTGTCTCCTTTCCCATGAGGCGTGTCTCCCCTCACTGAAGAACTGTGACATCATCATTTTGTTTAAAACAGGGGATGCAGAGGGTTGTCTGGATATAACAGTTCTGTAGCCTCCTGCCAGCTTATGTCTGCAGCCTTGAGGCTCCAAACTCCAGCAAGCAGCTGTCATATGTCTTAGTTTACACACAACTGAAAGCCTGCAGCTGTTAAGATCTCTGCTTCCTGTCAGTGACATGTGGAGAGGCAAATCACCTTTCAGAGAAGGCCATGCTCATCTTGTAACTGACTTGGGCTGGTGGTGCAGCTGGTAGAGCAGTGATAGAATTATTGTTTTGACAATGAAGGGGTTTGGAGTTCTAGTCCCTCACAGGGTATATCTTTTTTTCCCCCCTAAATTCTACACATATGTAGAGAGACCTAAAATATATATGTTAATCTCTATAATGATATATAGGGCTCCCCTATATAATTTCTCATCCCCCAGAATATATGCATTGTATCACGTATGTTGGAAGTGCTTGGTGTGACTGCAAGGATGGGACACTATATAAGGGAGCTTTGTGTGTGTATATGAATAAAATTATAGATGTTCACACATTATATTTTCATATCTTTACATATGTGTATAAATTTTAAATAAAAAAAAAAAACACTACTGATGGGAATTGAACTCCCAACCTCTGTCTTGTAGGGCTGATTAGCTAAGCACTACTCATACAGACACAGTGTTGAATCCTTATGTTATACAATACAGGTGATAACGTCATAAGGAGGTGGGGCTTGCATTCGATCTGAGGAACAGAATGCCCTCTTTTCAAAGTTCAAACTGAACCTGTGAGGAGGTGAATCAACCTCTTGGCAAAAGCGCTTTAAACAGATCATCACCATAGAGCTGAGATGTACATAGAGCCAGCAGACTCTGGTTTCACTATCGATTTTAACAGCTCAGAGGGGAGTAAACACAGAGTGTGCAGGCAGCCAATCACAGCGCAGGGGGCGTGGCCATGATGTTTCCTGTCTAGGGGCATATCCCAACAGGCTGAATGAAATGTCAGCCAGCCAATCACAGTGCAGGGGGCGTGCCTAGGGGGCAGGAATAGACCCGGGGTCGTTTTTTGTCCCAGCAACAGCAGAAATAAGACAGATTTACAGCGAAGCTGATATCTGCTAAACCAAGTGACAGAGGTAATGCAACCCAATTACAAAAGTGCTTATTTTTACTGTCCCCATAATCTGAGACATGATCTTTGTAACGATAAAACCCCTTTAAGCTATATAAAGTCTTCATAAGAGTAGTGTGCCAAACAGAAATCCAAAAAAGAAATTACTATTTCAGTAGTGCAGCTTTATATATTTGGTCTGCAATTTTTATTTTTAATGCTCACTAAAGCAACTTTTACCTATTTGTTCTACTAGTCTTTATTAATTATTAATAAACTTGTTTAAAATTGTTTTAATTTATTCTAAATTCATAAATCCCAATAACTAACAAAGATAATTATATATGGGCTTCTGGTTCCAGGGAACACAGGTAAGGAGGCAGTGAGCTGAGATCTTGCTCTCAGCCCTGCCAATTAACGGGGCTCCCATGCACACAGCACCTAGGTGCTAGGCTTTGTGATAAAGGATCATGTATTTTATTAAAGTGGTTTTCTCACTTCAAAGATTAGGTTTCAACATCTAAGGACAGGTAATTGAAGACTTTTTCAAACTACATTGGACTTTGGATATTGCCTTTGGCCGTGATATGAGAGATTTACACACCGACATCTATAAATTACCATCCATATCTCCTTTCCTGATTAGACAGAGAGCAGGGAGTGATGTCACCATGGTTGGAGCTCACTCCGGAGCAGAGACTTTATCTCTAACAATATTTGTTTTTGTTTACAGATCATCAATTGTTTTCACTCCTCAGAGCACTTGTGGCTTGGCTTGGTTTACTAAAAAAATAAATCTCCTACCTTTGGTTTTTGTAATGTCTAGCTAGTTACAAAGGAGCTAATATGATAGTCACTGCTATAGATCACCCACAGCCTGACTAAGCAGAGTGAGTATAAAGACGCCTCCAATTCTGTGAAACTGCATGGTGAGAAAACCCCTTTAACTGGGAGCCCCAGACAAGAGGCATCGTAGTGTGCTGCATATCATCCACTGCAACATAGTCCAGAAGGAGTGGTCTATCCATCTCTTGCAAGACCCTTGCTGCTGAGGTGGCAAAGCTCCTAGCCCCAGGCATAAAATAGTCACAGGAAAATACTGTAGTCACTACAAATACAAGCAGAGGTATTGGTACAGGCAGCGCAATTAGCAAAACTGAAGCGAAGAAAAAGTAGTGTGGAGGATGATATTTTAGGTGTACAAAGTACTCGAAGCAGCTTATGACTAGTAATAAATTACTGAAAGGTTAGGTCAATGACTTTAAAAATCAATCAGAAACACTGAAATAACATTTGGATTATTTGTCTCCAAGTGTCCCTAGCCAACTCTCAAAAAATTTTTCATGGATTTGCTGAAAGTGCTGGGCCTGGATATTGTATTTAAAACAGAGTGTGCCCATAGATCGGGACCTCCGGGAGCAGCTCAGCAGCGAAAAGGTGAAAGGACTACAGCACGGATTTTCTATTGAAGTCTACACAGTGCAGGGTACAGTCCAACCAAAATCTTGTGCTGTGTAGACCTAGCTTAACCCTTAGGCTATGTCTACACAGCCTGATTAAAGTCCATATACATTTAGATCCAGAAAAACTCTTAAGGCTGGGCCAGTCAAAATATCGGCCCCCTGACATAATAATCCCCTCTCCAAATTACCAACATATAATCACAAAAAAGCCAGAGAGTATAGGATAAAATATCAAAAATACTTTATACATAATTCATTAAAAATTAGATGTACAAAAATTAGTGTTAAGAAAAATCCATCAAGAACGTCAAACTGCAAATCCTAATAAATTAATCTATGCAGGACCATACATTCAATACATGGGGGTACATTCGATCATTTCTATCCTTAATTATATCTACTCATGCCTAATCTCATGGCTCCAGGACTCATGTCTATACCATCAGTGACTATATATACAGATATCATAACAGGATTACTCGCAATAATCAGCCATTCTATAATGTTTTACAATAACCCTTTAACAGAGAGTGCATATAGGAATGTATTGTGAAGGCTATATATAGTAATAAGCCACCCTATATCTATATATAATAGCACCTCCCTGAGAAAAGACACTCAATAGTTAATGGTCCTTTGGATCTTAATAAACATCCATGTTATGGTCCAACTTCTTACCAGGAATGTTATAGGTTGTACTTGCCACCCCAACCCCACCCCAGCCTAGTTAAAATACAGTCGGAAATCCAACAATATTTTAACTTCGACTTTTGGTACTTTTTCTGCACCAAAAAAACGCAGTCGGATTTCCTGCTGGCCCTGTACATTGAGGCTATGGGACTCTGATGGGAATGTTCTTTCCTCCGCTGGACGTCCAGTGGTTTACAAATCCTCAGTAAAAAAATCTGTGCTGTGTAGACTACAGCATGGATTTTTTATTGAGGTCTATACAACGCTGGTTACAGTTGGATTTTTGGCAGATTCTAAATATTGAATCTGTTGTAAATTCAATCAAAAACCTGTGCTGTGTAGACATAGCCTTAGAATTAATGATCATGCTGTCAGGTCTGCAGAGAAACATTTATGTGTAAATTCCATTTAAGATAACCAGTACTCGCAGTTACCGTTTTATATGGTAAATTTTATCTGTCACTAGTAGCTATCAGTGTGTCATGGTAAATTTCTATCTGTCACTAGTAGCTATCAGTGTGTCATGGTAAGTTTTCACCAACAGCTTCCTCTCATGATGAATACAACTCTGGTAGCTCACATTTATAGCCAGACATTCAGCTTGGGCAGTGTCATGGTGTTTCATATCCCCTCCATCAGTTATGTCCCGCTAACAGGCACAGCTAAGAATAGGAGAGAGCAAAGCTGAAATGTCAGTAACTGCTGTAGTCCTGCCCACAGCCTGCACAAGAAGTGTAAGCCCGAAGAGGATGCTAAGAGTTGCCACGGAATTGCTTTGGGTTTTACTTTTTTAACATTTATGTGTAATGTGTTTACACAGCACTGTGAAAATACCGGTCGGAAATCCTGACCGGTATTTGCACTGTTTTGTGGCCGTGCACACGGCCGCTGGGGGACGGATTTTCTCCGCAATTTGCAGAGAAAAGCCCTCCCCCTTCGCATTAACATGTTCATACTCTGCCGGGCAGAAGAATGAACATGTTGAATGTTTTTCGGACCACCGGCGGTCTGAAAAACCGCCGTTGGAAAAACCCATGTAGTGGGGACCGTTGCGTGGGTTTTCCATAGCAGTCCATATTAAAAGTTGTCACCCAGTTTACAGACCTTTTATTTAAAACCAAAAACTGACTGAAAAACCGGGTGAAAACCCGTGCAGTGGGGACAAGCTCTAAGTCTCTATTTCTCACTAGAAGCTATCAGTGTGTCATGGTAAGTCTCTATCTCTCACTAGAAGCTATCAGTGTGTCATGGTAAGTCTCTATCTCTCACTAGAAGCTATCAGTGTGTCATGGTAAGTCTCTATCTCTCACTAGAAGCTATCAGTGTGTCATGGTAAGTTTTCCTCTCTCACTAGAAGCTTCTTCTCATGATGAATACAACTCTGGTAGTTTACATTTGTAACTGGACACTCAGCTTGGGCAGTGTCATTGTGTTTCAGATCCCCTCCATCAGTAATGTCCCCGTAACACGCACAGCTAACAATAGGAGCCAGCAGAGCTGAAATGTCAGTCACTGCTGTGGACCTGCCCACAGCCTGCATAATAAGTGTAAGCCTGCAGAGGTTGTGTAGAGTTGCCGTGGAATTGCTGTGGTTTTTACTTTTCACATTGTAGATCTGCAAAAATTCAGCAACTTCTAAACTTACCCTAACAGCTCATATAGCGTCAGTTTGTCAGTATTACAGATCTCTAATATAGGTGCAATATTTTCACATCACCTCAAATTACAGATAAACAAAAAACGGAAGTACTAGTGATGAAAAATACAAAGTAAGGGCTTGTCCCCACAGCAAACGGTTTTACAGACGGTTTTTGGATTTGAAAACCGTCTGTAAACCGACTGTCAACCTTTTACACTGATTTAAATAGAAAATCCGTGCAGTAGTCCACACTGCACAGATTTTCCGCCTGACTTTTTTTACACCGCCGACGTTATAAAAAACTTAGAAGATGTTCATTCTTCTGTCCAGATTTCAGGCAGAACATGAACATGTGGGTGTGAAGGGGGAGGGCTTGAATCTGTAAACCACAGACAAAAACCGTTCCCTTATGTGCCAAAAAAAGACAAAATACCGGTCAGAAAATCTGACTGGTATGTGGTCTTTGCTGTGGGAACGCACCCTTATAACTGTCTGCAAAAAATAAATAAATTGTATAAAAATAAATAAAATGTATTGCATGTCTCACTATTTTCACTCTATTTCACTTGAGATTTACAGACTAATAATAAACCTATATCAATTTTTGCTTTGGACTCCAGAAGGAAGACTAAAAAGGTATCAGATTTCTCCATTGTGAAGATGAGAATGTTTTCAGCTTTTTTTTTCTCTTTAGAGCCTCATGAGATTTCTCCCATCGCTGTCTTTACCTCTGCAACTGAAGAAAGGCTCTTTCACATCATACATTATTCATATGTGCTATTTTCCATCTTTAACATTGCCTGTGCTACCCAAACAAGTATTGAATTTTTCTGTGCCTGCCTCATTTTCTCTCAGTATCTGCAGCTGATTACACGTACGACTTACATTTTATTACAATTAATTATTTCCCCGGAATGAAATACAGTGTAAAGATGTTAATGATAAAATTAACTGCATTGGATCTGAAAATATCCAGCAGATAAGTCTGGTAAAGGAGATCTGTCATCAACATCGACCATTATTTACTGATGGCTTCAGTATTCATAGGTGCTGAATGACAGATGGGTCTGGTTTATAGTATTAGGAACAGATCGAAGAGGACACTAACAAGTCATGACTGTCCATAGGAATAGTTTTCTTCTTCCTTGCTAGGATCTAGTAGAATAGTGAAGAAATCGGGCGATACCTTTTAGAGGCTAACTGAGTATATTTGATAGTGAGCTTTCGAGAGGACTAGCTCTCTTCTTCAGACTGAAGAAGAGAGTAGTCCTCTCGAAAAGCTCACTATCAAATTTTACTCAGTTAGCCTCTAAAAGGTATCGCCTGATTTCTTCACTATTCTACTACTTTCTATGGCTAACACGGTACAGCATTATACTACTTGCTAGGATCTAGTCACATTTTTATTTCAAGGCGAATGTATACCTTTCTATGTGAGTATTATACAGACATCAATGGAAAGCCCAGCACATCATGGAGATGACAGCCGAAATGCACTGAATAGCACCATAGTCTCCTTTGGTCTTTTGATTGGTGGGGTCATACATATCTATGGCATGTCAGAAGATAAAAATAGTGTATACATCCTTTAAATAAAAGGAAATGGAAGGAGAGGGATTGTTGTTACATTTATTCTCTTTAGATGTACAACCGGTTTATAATAATGTTAGATTCCTTATACTTATTCTTAGCAGACCTCTGTAACCTCTGACAAAGAACGGCCGACAAATGCTGTTGCGAAAAAAGGAAACTGCTTGTAGTTCAGTGGGTTATGGATAAAGGAGGATAGCTTGATGGATAAAGTAGGTGACTCTAAAATAATATATGAGGGAATCACCAGTTATGCACTTCCATGATGTATTAAAAATGTCCACAATTCAGGGCCCTCTCTATGATTGATAAGAGTGACTCAGAAGCACTCTGAATAGTCACAATGTAATACCACATTTCTCCTATAGGGGAAAAGTATACTTAGCTGACCCTTACCTAAAATATTAAGGGTTTGCAGGAGATTGTTGGAGTCAGATTATAGTAATCATGGTGGAAACCCTCCAACTAAAGAGGTTGTCTATAATGACACAACATCTTTATGTCCTACAAATGTAAAACACCAAGTTGAAGGGTTTGTCCAGTTTAGATAATCCATTATCATGTAACCTGTTAGGGAATGGGAGTGCAACCATCTGTTCGGCATCCTAGTATGTTGGCGCCAGTGGAGAGTGGTTACAAAGTACATCTCTCACTCTGGAGGACATGTCCTGTTCTCCACCTTAGCTATATGGAGTTGTGCTGGCTCTCATGTGATGGTAAATGTTGAGGAAAGGAGATTCTGGAATAACAGACTGCCTCAAGAGACACCTAGAAGACGTCACAGGCTAGCTGATATATGTCCAATCGCTGAGGTAGGACCTGCATTATCACTGAAATGGGGTCCAGATCCTTCCCTCCTGCATTCGAGGAGCGAGGAAGTCTTTGAATGGAGCAGTGGCTGTATGCTCTTTTCCCATGAGCAGCTCTTTTCCCATGAGCTTTTTACAATATTTAAATTTTAGTGGAGTGTCAAGGCAATAGGTCTCCACACCTCGACAGGATGCCTTTCCCCACTGAGAAACCTTACCCCTTTAGAGCTACACCCAGTGCTACCCACCTTACCAGCCAGTGTTCTACCCTGCACTGATGAGGGGCAACACCCGAAAATAGCTGTCTTCAAACTGGCATAACAAAAATAATCTGTTTACATTGCAAGGCTCAGTGAGTCGGAAGTGATTTGGAATGCTAAATCCAATAGAGGGAACTGGAGATTTTTTCCATGAGCCTTTTAGAATAATCAAATGCTTAAATAGTAAACTGAAAATCAGATGAGTCCACAACAGAGAAGTATACAGGACATTTAATGAATGTGTTTTATGAAAATAGAAATGGTAGCACATGGTATCTGTGTTTTTAGGGATTCTGTCTGCAAGACAGCTTAGGTTACCCAACCAGAAGTTGGTATACTCAAATGGTTGGGGTCAATAAAATAAAGTTTTTAATAATATTGTAAAATGGGGGATAACATTTTAATTCAGAATTTATTTAGCAGGGAATCAAATTATTTGAAACATCACAGTTAAAAGAAAAAAAGCAGAGGCCGTATTTATATGCAGGAGTCCTACTCACACTACATGAAAAATAAAATGGAGAACGTGAGCCTTGTTGGACTGCATAATCCTATTATTTTTTAAGTCTAAGTTAACATCTTCATTGGAGGTTCCATTTGGAGCCTCTGTTGCAAATTCTGTCAAAAATGATTAAATATAAGTGTGGCATGCAGCATAATTTTTTATTATTTATTATTTTTTTATTTTTTTTATTTTATAAAATAATTGCTGCCATGATGGAAAACTGACGGACCCCATTCTCTACATTGGTGTCTGTTGTGTATTGGACCGTGCGTCACCTCTACAACTTATGCCCTGAAGTAAACCTCCAGTGCAGGTGTGAAGTTGACCTGATTTTGTTATATTCACATTCTGTTAATATGAATTAAAAACAATGGAGAAATACACATTTGAAGCGTCATATGTATTTTTCCAGAAAAACTGCAGTGCCACTTGGCCTATAGATGTCACACTTATAGTTAATGGCAATGTGGTTGATAGATGATTTTTAAAAATTAGAAAACATTTCCTTAAAAGCACATAAACATAGTAATGATAATACATTTGTTGATAACTTTTTAATTATCACTTTCAAAGCTAAATACATTTTTCAACTGTATAATTATATACAAAGGAAAAACGAATTTGCATCACTTTAATGTATCCCTGTTTGTTAGTATACAATTAAATCTTTACTATGGTCTGAAAGACTTCAGGCAGCCCGCTGTGCTGTTCCTGATAATGACACCCTCTGACTGCTACCAATCAGTCAAACCTTGCAATGATGCAAACAAAGTAACATTTCCACAGAGAAGTGAAAGAGATGATTTATAAGGGCTGTTAGAGCGACTGTCTCCTTCCATTTCAGCACATTCACAGCCTCTATAAGTAACATGTATTGTCTGGTCCCTGTACACTATCCACATTGTGCCTTCATTCTGCTTTACAATGATGCATGCTTTTCTATGTGCGACAATCAGTGCCATGTCCTTTTGTAATCTATTTTAAAGGGACAAAACATAAAATATAAAGATTCAAAATTCACTGGATAACAGGGATCAGATTTCAACCAAAAACATGAGTAAACTTGCCCATATGGATTAGATTTCAAAGAAAACCTGGCTGGTTATTAATGCCCATCTTATGATAGTGTGAGAGATGCTGAGCTCTATAATATATACATTTATACGATTTTAAGTAAATAACAATCACATAAAATAATAAAACAGAAAATGAAATTACTGCTGACATTGCCCACATACAGTGATTGGCAGTTTCCTCAGCATAAACACTGATATAGAGAAAGTTGTCAATGACCGTATGTGGGCAAGGTGAACAGGACTTCTACTATCTCTTAAAGAGTCCTGTCAGGAGTTTTTCTGCTTTTTACTCCAAAATCTGGCTCCAGATCATATTAACCTATATAAATGATAGCATTGCCTTTACACTGTATGACTTCGGTCAAACATTTTGGATATTCTTCCACAATTCTCACAATAGTTGGTAAGAATTTTGGCCCATTCCTCCTGATAGAACTGATGTAACTGAGCCATGTTTGTAGGTCGCCTTGCTCACACTTGCCTTTTCAGCTTTGCCTATAAATTTTCAATAGGACTGAGATCAGGGCTTTGTGATGACCACACCAAAACATTGACTTGATTATCCATAAGCCACTTTGTAATCAGATGGTCAGTATGCTGTGGGTCATTGTCTATTTGGGAGACCCATTTCTGCCCAAGCTTTAACTTCCTGACTGATGTCTTGAGATGTTGCTTCAGTATTGCCACATAATCTTCTTTTCTCATGATGTCATCTATTTTGTGAAGTGCACCAGTCCCTCCTGCAATAAAACAATCCCGCAACTTGATATTGTCACCCCCGTGTTTCACAGTTGGGATGGTGTTCTTAGGCTTCCAAGCTTCTCCCTTTTTCCTCCAAATGCAATGATGGTCATTATGACCAAACTGTTCAATTTTAGTTTTGTCAGACCATAAGACATGTCTCCAAAAATGTAGGTCTCTGTTTCGGTGTGCATTTGCAAACATTAATCTGGTTTTTATATGTTTCTGTTGGTGTAATGGCTTCTTACTGGCAGAGCAGCTTTTCAGCCCATGTTGATACAGTACTTGTTTCACTGTGGATAATGACACAATGTTACCAGCTTCTGCCAGCATCTACACAAGGTCTTTTGCTTTTGTTCATGGGTTGATAAGCACATGTTGGACCAAAGTACATTCATCGCTGAGATACAGATACACATTCATCTCTCCTCCCTGTGCGGTATGATGGCTGGACATTCATATCTTGTTTGCACTTCTGAATAATTGTTTCTACAGATGAACCTTCAGTTACCTGGAAATTGCACTCAAGAATTTACCAGACTTGTGCAAGTCCACAATTCTCTTCCTGATATCTTGGCTGATTTATTTAGACTTTCCCATGTTACACACAGAAGCAGTGTGTTTCTGATGTGCATTTAAAAAACATCCACAGGTGTGTCTCTAATTAACTTGGATGTTGATAATAAACCAATCAGAAGCTTCTAAACACATGAAATCATCATATGGACTGTCCTAAATTGTTTAAAGGCATAGTAAGCCTAGTGTAGGTAAACTTTTGACTTTGTAGAAAGTAATAAAAATGCCTTAAAAATTATTTCTCTGACTATTCTGGCATTTGGCAAATATAAATAATTTTGATAATCCTAATTGAGTTAAAACGGGTAAAACTTGGGTGCAGTTAGTAGCATAAAGTAAACACAACAACATATCATCAGCACTCTACAAACGCTAAGAGACAGATAAAGTGAATATATGAACAATTTTAACCCCTTACCGATCTATGACGTATGAGTAGCGCCGGTAAGCGGCTTTGAAACGGGATTGTGGCGCGATCCCATTTCACAGTCGCTGGGTGTTAGCGGCTAATTGCAGCTAACACTGCGCTGTTTAACCCATCAGGCACCGCGGCAAAGATGGAATGACTGAAAAGCGGTGCCGCACACCATTTTTCAGCCCGATCAGGACATCAGCGATAAGATCGCTGAGTCCCGACGGGCTAACATGGCCTTATGAAGGCTCTGATCGCTGCCATGTTCCTGTTTGCCCCACTTCCGGCCGCAGACAGGAAGTGGAGAAACCGCCATCTTTGTACAACCTAATGCACTGCCTATGCAATGCATTAGGCTGTATTAACGATTGCGCCCCCTAGTGGTCAAGCACCATAGGGGGACTAAATGTTAAAGTAAAAAAAATAAATAAATAAAGTTTTAAAGTACAAAAAAAAGTATTAAAAGTTCAAATCACCCCTCTTTCCCCATTTTACAAATAAAAACAATAAAATAATAATAAAGTTACACATATTTGGTATCGCCACGTCCGAAAAAGTCCAATCTATAAAAATATAATATAACTTATCCCGTACGCTGAATACCGTAGAAGAAAAAAATTCCAAACACCAAAATTGCGTTTTTTTGGTCATTTCACGTCACATAAAAATTGAAATAAAAGTAATCAAAAAAGTTGCATCCATTTCAAAGTGCAAGCATTACAAAGTACACATCTGCCCGCAAAAAGTGCCGCCTCACTGATGTCCGTAGGTGTTAGCGCAAATTTCAAGAATAGAAAATGTTTGGAATTTTTTTACGGTACCAAAACATAACGGAAACCCTACATGTTTGGTATTTCCGGATGCGTATCAACCTGTATAATACAGGTAACACATCATTTTTACTGAAGAATAAACTCCGTAAAAACAAACCTCCCGCAAACATGGCGCAAGTACGTATTTTTTCACATTTTGCCCCACTTAGAATTTTTTCACCGCTCCCTAGTATACTCTATAATAATATAAATAACACCACTAGAAAGTTCAACTTGTCCTGCAAAATAAAAGCCCTCATGTGTCTATGTAGGTGGAAAAATAAAAAAGTTATGGCTTTCAGAAGGCATAGAGCCAAAAAATTTAGAGCCATATTATTATGACCGTCTGTCAGGAAGGGGTTAAAATGCATTTCTGCTAGTTTTTGGATATATTAAAATTTATAGGTTCTTAGCGCAGATTTTGATCAAAACTGCGAGTGCCCATCCACCACAACAAGGTGACATCAGTTTAGATGGAGACCTACAGCAATATCTCACCTTACTTGGTGCCCTCTTAAGCCTCCCTACTTTCAGGGAATGAAGATCCCAGCTATAGTCTACTCAGATTAAAGACAGTCTGTTTGGATGGGCAGAGTGCATGACCAAAATAAAGACTAGCCACTCCCCCATGCAAACAATTCTAAATTAAAAATTGATCAGCACATCCAAAAAAATGTAAAGAAAATTATGTGGCATGGTGGCAAATTATTATGTTATTAAATATTATTATATTTGAGATATTAGTTAGGGTATGAGTAATAGCCTCCGTGGCTCGAAACGTGTAAGAGGCATTAGAAGCTGCTCCGTGTAGCATACCTATTAAATTTGTCACTTTATTTTTATAAATTTTTTGTTAGATTCTGGATAAAAACTTTTTTCTTTCTTCCTCTATTAGTTTAGGTCCCCTTAGGAACAGAGATCACCTTATCGTGGGGGACGGGCTCTCGCAATTTTGATAAAGAAAGTGTGCTAACAACCATCCATTCAGTGATCCTCCTGCCCTCACCTCCATTCAGCGATCCTCCTGCCCGCACCTCCATTCAGCGATCCTCCTGCCCGCACCTCCATTCAGCGATCCTCCTGCCCGCACCTCCATTCAGCGATCCTCCTGCCCGCACCTCCATTCAGCGATCCTCCTGCCCGCACCTCCATTCAGCGATCCTCCTGCCCTCACCTCCATTCAGCGATCCTCCTGCCCGCACCTCCATTCAGCGATCCTCCTGCCCGCACCTCCATTCAGCGATCCGCCTGCCCCGCACCTCCATTCAGCGATCCTCCTGCCCGCACCTCCATTCAGCGATCCTCCTGCCCATACATCCATTCAGCGATCCGCCTGCCCGCACCTCCATTCAGCGATCCTCCTGCCCGCACCTCCATTCAGCGATCCTCCTGCCCGCACCTCCATTCAGCGATCCTCCTGCCCGCACCTCCATTCAGCGATCCTCCTGCCCGCACCTCCATTCAGCGATCCGCCTGCCCGCACATCCATTCATCGATCCACCTGCCCGCACCTCCATTCAGCGTTCCTCTTGCCCGCACCTCCATTCAGCGTTCCTCCTGCCCCGCACCTCCATTCAGCGATCCTCCTGCCCGCACATCCAATCAGCGATCCTCCTGCCCGCACCTCCATTCAGCGATCCTCCTGCCCGCACCTCCATTCAGCGATCCGCCTGCCCCGCACCTCCATTCAGCGATCCGCCTGCCCGCACCTCCATTCAGCGATCCGCCTGCCCGCACCTCCATTCAGCGATCCTCCTGCCCACACATCCATTCAGCGATCCACCTGCCCGCACCTTCATTCAGCAATCCTCCTGCCCGCACCTCCATTCAGCGTTCCTCCTGCCCCGCACCTCCATTCAGCGATCCTCCTGCCCGCACCTCCATTCCGCTATCCTCCTGCCCGCACCTCCATTAAAGCGATCCGTCTGCCCCGCACCTCCATTCAGCGATCCGCCTGCCCGCACCTCCATTCAGCGATCCGCCTGCCCGCACCTCCATTCAGCGATCCTCCTGCCCGCACATCCATTCAGCGATCCTCCTGCCCGCACCTCCATTCAGCGATCCTCCTGCCCACACCTCCATTCAGCGATCCTCCTGCCCATACATCCATTCAGCGATCCTCCTGCCCGCACCTCCATTCAGCGATCCTCCTGCCCGCACCTCCATTCAGCGATCCTCCTGCCCGCACCTCCATTCAGCGATCCTCCTGCCCGCACCTCCATTCAGCGATCCTCCTGCCCATACATCCATTCAGCGATCCTCCTGCCCGCACCTCCATTCAGCGATCCTCCTGCCCTCACCTCCATTCAGCGATCCTCCTGCCCGCACCTCCATTCAGCGATCCTCCTGCCCTCACCTCCATTCAGCGATCCTCCTGCCCATACATCCATTCAGCGATCCTGCTGCCCGGACCTCCATTCAGCGATCGTCCTGCCCGCACCTCCATTCAGCGATCCTCCTGCCCCCACCTCCATTAAGCGATCCGCCTCCCCTGCACCTCCATCAGCGATCCTCCTCCCCAAACACCTCCTTTCAGCGATCCTCCTGCCACACCTCCATTAAAGCGATCCTCCTGCCCCGCCCCTCCATTCAGCGATCCTCCTCCGCACCTCCATTCAGCGATCCTCCTGCCCGCACCCCATTCAGCGATCCTCCTGCCCGCACCTCCATTCGGGCGATCCTCCTGCCCTCACTCCATTCAGCGATCTCTCCCCTTTCACATCCAATCAGCGACTCCTGCCCCGCACCTCCATTCAGCGATCCTCTGCCGAAACCTCCATTCAGCGATCCTCCTTTCCGCACCTCCATTCAGCGATCCCCTGCCCGCACCTCCATTCAGCGATCCTCCTGCCCCGCACCTCCTTTTCAGCGATCCTCCTCCCGCACCTCCATTCAGCGATCCCCCTGCCCGCACCTCCATTCAGCGATCCTCCTGCCCGCACCTCCATTCAGCGATCCTCCTGCCCGCACCTCCATTCAGCGATCCTCCTGCCCCGCACCTCCATTCGGGCGATCCTCCTGCCCTCACATCCTTCAGCGATCCTCCTGCCCGCACCCCCAAATCACGATCCTTCCTGCCCGCCCCTCCATTCAGCGATCCTCCTGCCCGCACCTCCATTCAGCGATCCTCCTGCCAGCACCTCCATTCAGCGTTCCTCCTGCCCCGCACCTCCATTCATCGATCCTCCTGCCCCCACCTCCAATCAGCGATCCTCCTGCCCTCACATCCAATAAAGCGATCCTCCTGCCCGCACCTCCATTCAGCTATCCTCCTCCCTCACACCATTCAGCGATCCTCCTGCCCGCACATCCATTCAGCGATCCTCCTGCCCTGCACCTTCATTCAGCGATCCTCCTGCCCCGCACCTCCATTCAATCACCGTCCTGCCCCGCTCACTGCTCACATGCTTCGGTCCCGCGATCCATCTGCAGCCACGCCGTCACGCTCACCGCGCCGATTCACCTGAAGCCTCTGACCTCAGATCCCCCTGCAGCCGCCTACTGCGCTTTTCGCATCTGCTTTCAGAATGCAAAGCGCAGCTAATACGTCCCCAAAGGGTTTTGGAGCGCTTTTGGACAGGTGCCAAAAAGGGGATCCATTATCTCCAAATGGGCTTTCACTTGCGTAAACCGCATAAAGAATTGACATGTCAATTTTTAAAAAGCGATGCGAAAAGCGCAGCGCAGGAGAGCCCTCAAAACGCATCGCTGATCTCCCTGAGAACAGAGATGCGCTTTGCCATTGAACTCAATGTTAATCACACTGACAATTGTCAGATCCGTTTTGCGGATCCTTGAAACGGATCCGTAAAACGGATCACAAAAACGTTGTGTGAACAAGCTCTAACTTAAAACTGTTTTAGAGTTAGACAGTATTGATAAATCTGTCGCAATGTAACCACCTGATTTGATATTTGCTGTCTAGAGTCATGTAGATATATATGTGTTTGACTATAATGGGTATATATCACCTTGTATTTGCATACTCCGGGTCTCATTTATGAAAACTGTCTAACAGTAAGACTGTCTTTGTTGTCCATAGCAATCAATCACATTTCAGCTTTCATTTGTCTTGAGCTGTATATGACTGCTCAGTTGGTTGAGACAGTTTTACCGTTAGGGTATGTTCACACGGTTTAATTACGGGGGCCGTGCTTCATGGTTTAATTGCGCGGCAATACACCCTAAGTATGACCCGCAATTACGGTAAAATCATAGTACTCATTTAGTGCTATGATTTTACAGTGTATCCCCCAACACATACTGCACGCCAAGAGAAGGAAGTGACATGGAAAATGAAAGTGAATGGGGGCCGGTCCAGAGTTCTTTAGAAGTACATGCTGGCCAGTGCATACTTCTAAAACACCTAGCAGTGTGCACACTACGTGCCGCTATACGCCAGCTAGAAGCTGTGTGAATTCACCCTTAGACAGTTTTCAGAGAAGAAGCTTAGTGTCTAGAATAAAATGTTCAGGGTTCAGTCCATAAAAATGTCAGATATAATTGGCTGTAAAATGCTCCGAGATTTATTTTGTGTTGCTTTGGCTAAAAAATTGCTGTTTGTGTGTCATATGCATAATGCAGATTTTGTGACTTTTAATAGGAGAAAAGTGTCAGCAAGTAGCTGTTATAAGTAACGTCCCATTCACAACGGCAGTGTGAGAATCAAATACAGTCGGTTCGGGTCACTACAAGCTGCAATGTTTAGCAGATGTCATTGAAAAATGTGTTTGAAAACCCAATTTATTTGCTTGTTTGCAATATTACTTGTTCTGTCAGATGAAGGTATCTAAAAACAGCCTACTTTCCAAACTTAAAGGGGTTGTCTCAATACATTGATTCATCTTACCTCAGTCCTGTTTTTTTGGTTTCACTTTGAATTCAGAGGTGTGTTTACTGGCTTCCACTAGGCTGCAATAGAAGCCAGGTCTGTAGCTATAGCAACCAGTGCTGGCAGCCTATCAGGATAGATCAAACAGGTCTGTAGCTATAGCGACCTGAGGAGCTGATGTAGCCCATACAAGAGGGGATATCTAGGAATAGGCAGGGCACTGTTAATGGACATATATTGCAAAGTGACTTGTTTTTGAAAGATCTTTAACATCATTAACAATCCTTTTAAATAAGGACATGTATGAAAACTGTCTTGGTCTAAGACCTTCTTTGTTGCCCATAGTAACCAATCAGAGCGCCCCTCTCATTTTTTTAGAGCACTAAATGAAACGAAAGGGGAACTCTTATTGGTTGCTATGGACAACAAAGAAAGTCTTAGACCAAGACAGTTTTCATACATGTGGCCCAGTCTTTTTAGTCTCTGTAAACTATTTTAGATTTTTTTGGAGCCAGTTCTGCATTACAAATCCAGAAGAAAACCTAAAGCTGCATTAAGGGAGTTGTCCTTTGATGGAAAAAAACCTTCAACTGTTCTTGAGGCCTTAAATATAGAAAAAAAAGTGAACTCCCCTTTAAAGGCCTCTCTGTTCCAGCGCTGCCGATTCAAGGGGCTCTTCACCAATGACGTCATCTTCTGTGACCATGTTAGGCAATCACAGCCCATTACCACTGAGCCCTGGGATTAGCTGCAGCATATTGTGATTGATGAACTTGATATCATCAACAGGGAGCACCAGGAGTGATGGTATTTTTAAGGCCACCCAACAGACATTAACAGTGATCTTCTAGAGAGATGATCTTCTCAACAAACATAACCACTATGCATGTTATATGCTGAAACTAAAGGTCTGAGTAGTCTACTCATAAAGGAGGTCTTCAGTAGAGATTTAACTGGAACTTTTTTTCGTTCTTCCTACAAATTTTTGCCTTTGTAGATGTTAAAATTTTTGCCAGTTTCCATAGTAGAAAATTCAGAAGACCATTATTGAGAATAAGAACTCTTATTTGTAAGAACTGTCTAGCTATGGGCTTGGCACCTCCTTTAGGAGTTCCATTAGATTTGGTGGTAGAAAAAAGCACATCATGCAGTACTATTCTTGCACATGAAAAACCAAGAGTTAACCTCACAAGTCCAGTAGGCTCCTTCGTGCACCATTTGGGGGACCATTTTTAAACTCATTAGGTAGTGTTGTATTCTATTTTGAGTGCTGGCTGTTTAGTTGTTTTTTATGTTTTTTCTTATGGGACAACTCTGCTTACAGGGGGTCTGAAATAGACTAAAATGCAGGTCCTAATTCTATTAGTGTTCAGAATTAATAACATAGAAAACTCTTCGATGGGTTTTAACATGTGTTTTTTATGACGCAAAAGTGCTCACAAAAAAAGAATGAAAATTGCCTTTAACCTAGCAAAACAGCTGATCACCAGAAGTCCATGAAAAGGAAACCCCCCCAAAACCTCATTAGTGAAACGACCACTAAACACATGTGGTTCAACATAAGCAATCTTTTAAATGTATTTAACAACCTTTTTGAGTCTGGGGCAAAAAAGGGTTTTAACGGGTTTTTGCCACAGATTTTAGGAATACACCAGTCTCCAAAGTTACATACGGGCTACAAAAATACATACACAACCGTGTGTAACTAACAACAATATAAACTTACAAAAACATTTACACAGTATAAAAGTAAAAAATATTTCCCCAATAAATTTTTTTGGGTTTTTCCCCGTTTTGGTCGTACCCCCTGTTTCTTTTGTGTCCGGGTAATGGGTTTTGTTGACATTTTTTAAAGTTTTTTAAAGGATTTTCTCCCCATTTTTTTTTCACAGACCACGCAACTTCAGATTCACACCCCGGGTTGGGCTGGGTGGTTCTATACAGTGATTGGCAAACTCTGCTTTTCCCTGTTACAGTGATATGAGTGCAAGAAGTTTAAAATCTTTGTCACAAATCACAGAGCTCTAAAAGTTAAAGGGTTCATTAATTTAGGTAAACAACTCCTGTCTAGAGAAACGTAAGACTCAGCAGGGAGCACACACCACATTTTTTACGGCAGCAATCGGGTAAAGAAGCGGGGAAAGGGGGGGTCAGTAATTTTTAGAGAAACTTGTGACATAAACACAATAAAATCGCTTTATTTTCTGAACAAAGCACATCAAAACAAAAAGTATTTGGTAATAGTCTTCATTTACTTTTACATGCTTAAAGCTAAACATTGTAGTTAGGAAATCCCTTTAAGTTATGCTTGAATGCTCCTTCTAGGCACTTTGATATATTTTCATACATATGCTTTCTATATGGCTGTGCAATATGTATTTTATCATTTTGGCTGAGGGGAGGGACGTCTGTCTTTTACACCCCACAATATTTTTTTTTTAATTTTAAATGCAATTTAATAAGACCAAAAAATTGAAACCAGAATTTACAACACTATATAAAAACACATCTGCATGTTTTTTCTCACACTGAATAAATCAAAAAAAAACTTTTGCCCTTTTTTTGGGTTATTAGGATTCCCAAAATATTTATATTTTGAAAAAAAAAAAAAAGAATAATGAAGAGAAAATTTTTTTAAAGCATTTTTATTATTTTTGAAAAGTCAAATTTTTCCAACATAGAATTACTTTTTCTTTAAACTTTTTTGGGACAGCCCATATGATATAGCATTTTGGAAGCTTCTATTTTTGGAAACACGAGTTAATTAGACAAAACCCCCTGGGGATTTTTTAAATTCACCCCAGAAACACACTGCTCTGTTTAACATCATGAGAAAGTCAAAAGAAACAGCCAAATATCAGGAAGAATTGGGACTTGAACAATCGCCATTCTTGGTGAAATTTTTCCAATACTTAAGGTGCCTCATACCCCGGGAAGGTGAGGGTTTCTGTTTTCAAAGATAACGTTTTTGGGCCGACATGTGCATATCAACCCAAAAAAAAAGCAAAAGACTTTGTAAGGGTGCGGAGGAAGCGGAAAGAAAAGTCATTATCCACAGTAAAACAAGAACTGAAATCAACAGGGGGTAAAAGGTCCCTGCCCAGGAAAAACCCATTACCCCCAAAAAAAAACAACAAAAGTAAATTTAATTTTTAAAATGCTCACAAAAACAAAGACTACTTTTTTAGAAATGCCCTTTGGGGTCGACCGGGGTGGATAAAAATAAAATTTTTTTTTTTTAAAAAAATAAAAAAAATTGGATTTTTTTTATTTAAATCGTTTTTTTTTTTATTTAAAGGGTTTTTTTTCAAAAAACGTTTTTTTGAGGAAAAATTTTTTACCATCCAAAGGTTCTTCCACATGAATAAAGCTTATTGTTTAACTCAAAAGAATAAAGGCTGTAAATGTGTAACATTCACAATCCCATGCCTTCCAATTTTTCTGTGGGTTAGGGGCATTTTTCTCTCTTTTTTACACAGACGCCGTTTTACTTACCAGTTCTAAAAACTGAATTGACTCGCAAGGTCCCACCTTTTCTTCACACCCCAAAAAGTTACAACAAACAATTTTGAAAAAAGACCTTAATCTTATTTTTCTACAAACCTAGAAACAGAATAAACCCCCTTCAGGCCAAGCCCAAAATTTTAGAAATAGTTTTCGATTGTTTTGGAGGGGAAAGATCTGCACAACAAAAGAAAATGTGAATCTAAGTGGAGGAGGGGAAGGGCAAGCAACAAAAAATAAAGTAAAACTTTGACACAATACTGCACATACCCAGAAACAATCTGGATCTGTTTTGTTACGATCTGAGGTTTATTACATTTTTTCCTTATAATGGCAGCAGCCTAAAAGAGACCATTTTGGGGGAAAATTTTTAATGAAGCCTTCGCCTATGGTAAGGCAGGCAGCGTGCAAAATGAAAAACGAGCAACAAAGAATGCAAGGCCGGGGCGCGAATGGCAACATCATGAGAATGCGGTAAAAGAGACCAAAGAAACACTTCTGAACAGCAGATCTTCGGTTGGTAAACTTTTTTATTTAATCCCTATTCAAAGACTGAACGTCATGTGTGAGAAAAATAATATTTCTTATATTTCGCATGTTTTCTGTCATTTGGGACGTTTTGATAAAAAACAAATATTCCTTTTGGGGCAGGGGCGTGATGTGTACAAAAACAGAAATTGATAAACAAAAAAAAAACAGCAATTTACTTTTTTTGTTTTGGGGAATTCATGGATTCTGAAACTATCCCCCCCCAAAATCACATCTCCTGTTCTACATTTTCAATTTTCCATCCCGGAAGTGCTTTATTACACAGTATCATCATCAAAACCCCCACAGCCACATACCACCATCACCCAAAAGGAAGAAAAAACCTTTTCCTCCTGGAACCACCATAGATAGGGTTTGTATAAAACTACAATTAGAAAAAATTGATTGATGAAAAAAATTTCCCCGTTTTTTTTATGCAACGAAATCTTCTTCCCCTGACTGAGAACCCACATTTCATTAAAATTTGGTTCAGTCCTGAGACCAGATACAGTCCCCCCAGCGAGCTGATTTTGCAGGAAACTGCGGGTCAAGTGTATGACAGGAAATGGGGCAATGTCAACAGCTCTGGGGGTAAATTGTTAACCAAGTATTGAGGGTGGATAATTCCACAAGATCCCCCATTTTTTAATTTTCTTTTTTATAACAAAGAAGGGGAAAGTCTTTCCCTTTCACAAAAAACTGATACCAGGAAAAGCCACACAGCAAATACTTACAAAAAGGGCAGAAAAGTATAACACATGAACAAAAATCAAATGCAGTACGCGTTTGGGCACTGACAAGCTGCAAACGAAACCAAATGAAAGAGATTTAGAAGAGCGGAGGAATACAAACCTAAAACAATGGTTGCAGTGCCATTTCTGCACCTCTTTGCCAAAGACTTAATGTTCCCCGAAATAAAGGGAAAAATTGTTAAATTGCTAAATACTTCCGTAAAAAATCATTTTCGCAGCAGCTCTGAAAAGGATGGGTGGGAAACCCAACTAACGCTCCCCCAAGATGTTAGATGGAACCGTGGTGGATGTTTTGACAGTAAATCAAAAACTGGCCTATTCGATACAAATTTTTGAAAAACGAGATAAAATAGATGGCACTGTCCCGGCCAAAATCCTCAACATTGGGCTTTAAAAAAATTTGAACATATGCTGACTTCCTGAAAACCCACTCTCAAGCTTTTAAAAAAAATACAGAAAAATAGCTTTTTTATTCGGATCGTTAAATTTGGTAGAACGAGTGAAAAACTTAAAAAAAAACTACACTGGGCAGAATTAAATTACAAGCAGTAAAAAACGGATGGGCAAGCACTGCTCCAGTCATTTTTTGGGAAATATTGTCAATATCCAATATCAGGGCAAAAACCTAGTGCTGAGAAGAGAGTTAGCAAAGACATGGGTACCAGCAATCATCCATCTTTAAAGCCAAATATAAAAAATTTAGAGCTAAGGGGAACCAATCAAGAAATATATGTTTTCTGAAGATATTTTAAGGAAGGTCACGCATAAACTGGGGGAATCACTTTAAACGCTTGGATTTAGAGAAGTTTAAGAATGATTTTTACTTTTAACAGCATAGCTTCTTCTCAGGGGTTAAAGAAAAATTCTCTTCCTTTGGACTCATTCATTTTAAATTGAGAAAACGGTTGGGGAAACCCCAAAAAAAAGCAGAAAGCTTTTTTTTCTTTTCCAGATTTTGAAAAGGGAAAAAGAAAAAGATATGAAAATACGACAGTGAGCTACAAGGACAGCAGGGGCAGTAGATTTAAGTTTTCATTTTCGGGGGGCTCAACAAAATTTTTAAAATATATATATATTTTGTTTACCAAATAATTAACACCAGGGGTTTTTGTTTAAAAAAAATAAATTATCGTAAATTTTTATTTTCAATTTAATAAATTTTATTTTTAAAAGTTATTAAGGTCAGGGTTATTTTTCCCAACCCCAAGTAAAAACAAAAAGGGTGTTCCCAAAATGAATATTAAACCCTTAAACTGGGGGGAAAAAAAAAATATAAAAATGATTTCTAAAAATTTCACTACTTCATGTTAAAATAGCAAAAACTATTTTTGGTAAAACTTTATTTTAAACACGATTTAAATCAACCCTTACGACTAGTGATTTAAATCGTAAATTTAAATTTTGATTTAAAACAGTTGATTTAAATCAAATCCCCCCGGGGGTTTTTACGAAACTAAAATTGAACTGTTTGGCTATAATGAACGTTTTGTTTGGAGAAAAAGGGGGAAGCTTTGGGAACCTAAGAACACCATCCCAACTGGAAACGTGGGGGTGGGGGCACATTTGTGGGGTTTTTTTGCTGCAGGGGGGACTATTCACTTTACAAAAAATGACATGATGAGGGAAAAAGTTAAAAGTGGGAATACGAATAACATCTCAAGACATCACCAGGAAGTTAAAACTTGGACGGAAAAGGGGCCTCGTAATGGACAAAAACCCAAAGCTACGCCAACTGGTTTTCAAAGGGGTTTTAAGATAACCAAGTCAATTTTGGAGTGGCCACCACAAAGCCCCGATCTCAAACTATTGAAAAAGTATGTACAAATTGAAAAGCAGGGGGGGCGAAGGGGACCACAAACATGGGTAGTTGAACCAGTTCTGTCAGAGGAATGGGGGCAAAATTTTTACCAAATATTTTAGAAGCTTGTGGAAAGATATCCCAAAAAGTTTTTAACCAAGTTATACTTTTAAGGGGAAAGCTACCAAAACTGATGAAAGTATTAAATTTGACTTTACAGAAAGTATTAAAAATGCCTTAAAAAAAATTTTCTCCCCATTTTTCTTGCATTTTGGGAAAAATAAATAATTTTTTAATCCTAAACCAAAAACCGGTAAAGGGTTTTTCTGATTCATGTCATATATTAGAAAAACGGGATATTTGGGCTTTTATACAATGTATGCAAACTTCTGGTTACAACTGTACATCACTGCATAGGTCTGTGAATAGACAGAACTAATAGACATTGTAAAGATGATGACAACAGACCCAAGTTATGACCCTAAGATCACAGTAAACACAAAACAACAGTTATGACCTGAACTTATGTCCCCTTCTTGCTTTTGATCTACCTCAGAAGGCAGCAGATCACAATTCCCAAGTTAATCCATCTTCGTCACCATATACAGTGGGCTCTAAGAGTATTCATACCACTTGAACATTTTCTCATTTCTAAAAGTTACAGCCACAAACTTAAATGTATTTATATGTTATGTAATAGAACAACACAAAGGCGCAGAAAGAAATTGGCATTTAAACGCCAAATTTTAAAGTGCAAAAATGCCTAGAATGTGCCTGATTTATGAACCCGGTCTACAGAGGGTCATAAATAAGGCCCATTCTAATGCTGGTACAACATTTCTGGCTCATGTATACCACTTTTAAAGTGGGTTTTCCTGTTTTTCCCGCGTAATGCGCCTAGAAATGCCCAAGCCTAAAGTCCCATACTTTGCTACGGTTCATACGCCCCTCCTCCCGCACGTCCCCAGAAATCAGGTGCGTTACAAAGTGCCGCGGGTGCTATGTAATGCGCCTGATAATGGTGTGTGGGACATTTAAAAATGTAGCGAACGGGGCTGCGCCTGATATCAGGCTGAAAAGACGCCAGATATCTGGCGCCACCCCGTTCATACATGCCGCCCAAAGTAGCAAGTATTTGTGAAAAAAATAATATGTGATTTTCCAACTTTTTGCAAATTAAAAAAATGGCATGTGTATTTAGCATCCTATACTCTGATACCTCTAAATAAAATCCAGTGTAACCAGTTGGCTTTAGAGGTCATCAAATCAGTAAATAGAGTACATCTGTACAGCTGTTTTGTGAAGACCTCAGAGGTTTGTTAGAAAACATCAGTGAACAAAAAACATCATAGAAAACCAAGGAACACACCAGGCAACTCGGATAAAGTTATGGCAAAATGTATTGCAGGGTTAGAATAAAAAAAAAAAAATAGCTCAAGCTCTGAACGTCTCATGGAGCACAGTTCAATACATCATCCATAAATGGAAGGAGTAGGATATAACTGCTTACCTACCAAGACATGGCGGTCCACCTAAACTGACAGCCCAGACAAGGAGAGCACTAATTAGAAAAGCAATCAATAAGCCCAGGGTCACTCTGGAGGAGCTGCAGGTGGAAGAATCTGCCCACAGGACAGCTAGTAGTTATGTACGCCACAAATCTGGTCTTTAAGAAAGAGTGGAAAAAAGAAAACCTTTTTTATAACCAAACTATAAGAAGTCCAATTTGCAATTTGCAAAAAGCTATGTAGGGGACACAGCAATCATGTGGCAGAAGGGACTCTGGTCAGATGAGACCAAAATTCAACTTTTTGGCTTAAATGCCAAACACTATGTGTGGCGTTAAGTCAACACTGCACATCACCCTAAACACACCATCTCCACTGTGAAGCATGGTGGTGGGGGCATTGTGCTGTTGGAAAACTATGCTACAGCAGGGACTGGCAGGATGTATGGAGCTAAATACAGGGGAATCCTGGAGGATAACCTGCCAGGAGTTACTTTATTTTCTACTCAGAAATCCTTCTCCAAATCACATAAACCTGTATATCAGAGAGCACAGCTTCTCTTCCTCCATTATATACTGCTCTCTGGTAGTGTAGGATACACCACCTCACAGGTTTACTTTAAAAGGAAATATTTTTGAAACTTTTAAGAGGTTAATGTGGGTACTTACCTTACTGAGCACCTGCTGCCATTACAACAGTCACCAAGTCATGGCTGTTTACTACCTCGCGGCCCTGGCTCAACACAAAGGAAATCCCACTCAGCCAATTATTGGTTGAGATAAGTCACTAGTGTGGCCAGTGATTGGCATTTCTTATGTGTCAAGATGGGGCCATGAAGCAGTGAAAACCCAGGACCCGGGGACCAGCAGAAAGGTGTTGGCCCCTGACATACGTTAGGCTAGGTTTACACAGCATTATGCCCTACACTGCAGGTATATGTTGGGTACCGTGAATAAAAATACTCCATCAGATCCTGTAACATAGCCGCTTCTGGCCATATATTTTAATAGATAAAACATAATCATATTTGATATATGTTTGCTTGTCAAAGTACATGCTTTCTTTGTGAGACACAGAATGCATATGCCACCAGCAAAGAGAGCACTGGCAAAGAGAGTCCAAATGGAAGTCTATGGGCAGCCATGGCTATGTTGCGGTAACTGTCAGGGAACACCTTTTTACATTACCCTGCCGAATATCTGCAATGTAGGGAATAACCCACAAAAGACTCCAACAGGTTGCAAGGTATGGTCTTTCTTTAATATATAGTGTGTGTGTTGTGTTTTACACTCAGTTCATAGAAAATGTATCCTGATGGACACTACCACACGACCGGGGAGGATCCATAGACTTCTATAGGACAAGCCTAGTTTTAGCTGGACTACATTTGCCCTATTTAGCAAAAGTGTAAGAATTTCTGCATCGGACACCAAAGCATAATAGACCTTACTTTTATGTTCGATGTAGAAACAGTATGCGTTCACTAAATTGGGAAAACATAGAAAATTACTGAGCCTGAGCATTGGATGGACATTTTCAACATTAAAAATATTGGGCCTCATTTCTCAAAACTAATAGTAAAATTGCCTATGTTGCCCATAGCAACCAATTAGAACTCATCTTTTATTTTTATAACTTGCTGTGGAAAAATGAAGGCTGAGCTCTGATTGGTTGTTATGGGCAATAAATATAGACTTACTTTTTGACAGTTTTGAGAAATGAGGCCCATTGTATGTATGACACTATTTTTTTTACTGCAAGCTCAATGGTATCATTAGTGTCCTTCAATAGGCAAAGTCAATGGCAATATTCATGTTTAACAACTGCTCAAGTGACATTAATGATTTATATCTATGAATAATCAATTTTAACAAGCAATAGTTTCCCCATTGTCCCTGGCTATCTATGCACAAGCTGGGCACACAGACAGTGCTGTATGGGTTTTTGTGGGTAGACAAATACACGCTGTCCATACAGCCGAAGTCTCTGAAATGAAAATTGCACACACTATTATTTGTGAAAAACATGCCAGCTGATGTCATAGTTCTCAATGGATGCAGATTAGAAGAAGCCCTCTAAACAGAATTCCAGTACATTCAGATGCAAGGCCTTTGATCTATTATTATTTATTTCATAAATGCAAAAACAGAATTAATTACATATTCCTCCTCTGCCTCGAACAATATATGTGCCGTGAAGACAGCTACAATTTCACACAAGATACAACTACGTGTTAAATATGGTGATTCATTGACGGCTTCCTGGTGTAGATCGGGAATAATAGAACAATAGCCCTATTTAATAGGAAAGCTAAAGTTTGAAACGAGGTCTCGGCAGTAACAACTGTAATCTCGGGTCATTTTCACAGATTACAGCCGGCCACCTGCTAAGGACATCTTGAATAAGAAGGAGGAAAACACATCTACTAATTGTTCCATCATTAGCCTTTGGTCTGTGAACCATGTAGTGTCAGATGGTAATGAATGGACACAGATGTTATCCCAGTGATCCTCACATTTTTAAATTAATATATTTAAAGACTATGATTTTTTCCAATTCCATCATTGCACTCAACAACACATCGTTATGAAGAAGCTCTTGTCTGGCTCAATGATATACAGGACCATATTTCAATTTCATCTGACAAATGTTAGAGATCTACAAGTGTTGAAAAAAACCTTATGATGTTGTGAATATATAGTATACGAACTTAGTTGTCACTGCTATAGTCACCTAATATTTAGTTGTTATTATTACTCCCTGGTACTTCTTTATGATAATAGCTTTATGTATACTGGACAATTTTGGTGACTGCGCATACAAGTGAGCAAGGCAGAGTTTATTTAGTTTATTTACCTAGGCTTGTTCAAATAGGCATTTCTATAGCTGATCATTTGTGGATAAAATATTTTTATGTGGGTGATATATATATATATATATATATATATATATAATATATATATATTATATACATATATATATATATGTGTGTGTATATGTATTTATATGTACATTCACACACATACATACATCCCACAAAATATGTATATATAATATATATATGTATATATATATATATATATATATATATATATATATATATCAGTGTCTTGTTTACCTATAGGCCTGCTCACACAGGCATCCCTATGGTTGAGCATATGTGGATAAAATGTGATTATATATATATATATATATATATATATATATATATAAATAAAATATATATATATATATATGTGTCTATATATTATGGTCTCTCAATGTCTTGTGTGTCTATAGGCTTGTTTACATAGGCACCTCTAAAGTTGAACATATGTGCATGAAGTATATCCATCTATCTGTCTAGCTAGCTAGCTATATATATATATATATATATATATATATAGACACATATTATATATATACCTATATACACACAATATTTATAAATACATACACTTATATATGCATACTGATCTCTTAGTGTCTTGTGTATATATAGGCTTAATTTAGGATACACTACTTTTATATTAGCTGATTTATGGACATTCTTTGTACATATAAGATGCCTTGTGGTTACAAAATTAAATTAATGACTATATCATCTACATTTATTAGATTAGATATCAATGAAATGAATGAATTTATGATAGGTTTACCAGTTTATATGTTCATATCTGCTGGTAAACAAATGTATATATATATATACTATGTTCACCACTATGTACTTATCTCCAGCTCAGTCAAGCCAAGCTTTGGTTCATTGCAGATTTCAGTATCATTCCCTGCATGAAGCTTGTGTGCTATAAATTATCCCCAGCACAGCCCAGCACACAAGGTGGCTCTGCCTGAGTTTCTATCTGTGCATTCATCCCATGTCAATAGGAGCCTGAATGTATTGTCAGGACCCCTCAGAAACCCGAGGGCTCCATGTGCGGCTCTTCCAGGGGAGCTGTCCAGTGCTGATCATCACTACAGCAGATCCCTCACCTCTCCGCACCTGCAATGGCACATTCATCGCATACAAGGCAGCACTGCTGCATATGGCATCACAATGTAGGAAGCAGCTATAGATCTCTGCTGTGTCACATGCTAAGACACAGCTGTCACCCATAAAGCCTGCATTCAGCTTCTCTTTGTGTACGAGCCACCCATATGGAACACTTGCCAATGTGTAGTCAGGCCATTCCGCCTATAGCAAGGATACAGCCACCCATCCTAAGGAAGGGAGGGGGGATCGGGGGAAACAATTCAATGCTCCTCACAGACTTTCAATGCTCCATGCAGTGGGATAGAGCCGCATTGTGCATTACATGCTCGACAAGGTACTGCCTGGCAAGCACCAGGGCACACGGCGATCACCCATTTACTGCAGTGCAGAAGACCTGCTCCTGGGACAACAAGGGGTTAACAGACTAGGCCTACCGCACAGTCAGAATAGGGTACTGTACCTGAATGATAAGTGTCCGGGCAGAATAAATCATAATCCACTGTGCCAGGCTGAGGGCTTACATCCACCACGTGCCAGTCATGACTCTGCAGCAGGAGGGAAGGATGCCAGGCTATCCTCTATGTGTGCAGCAGTCCTGTCATACACGCACCATATTCCAGCACAGACAGCAGATGTGCTATGATGCCGCACACTTCCCCCTCCCTGCACCCTCCACTCTCAAGGTACCAGGGAAGCTGCAACCAACCACCAGCTGCTGACAGGTCCTCCCATGGCCCTCCTTCCTCTCCTCCCTCATGTCCTGCCCTCATGCTACTCATCAGCCCTCCAGCCTGGGAAGGCACTGCTACCTGCCCGGCCGGCTTACTGCTCTGCAACTGTAATAATAATGCCCTGCAAACCAGCTTCTCTACATGTGACTAGCAGTGCCTGCCCTGCACTAAGCTCAATGTATTCATCTCTGCCCATTGTACTGAGTTTCATCTCACCCTCCTCATATATAAGGACCTACTACCTGCCCTGCACTAAGCTCAATGTACTTATCTCTACCCAGAATACTGAGCTTCATCTCACCCTCCTCATATATAAGGACCAACTACCACTACCTGCCCTGCACTAAGCTCAATGTACTTATCTCTACCCAGAATACTGAGCTTCATCTCACCCTCCTCATATATAATAACCAACTACCACTACCTGCCCTGCACTAAGCTCAATGTACTTATCTCTACCCAGTGTCCTGAGCTTCATCTCACCCTCCTTATATATAAGGACCTACTACCACTACCTGCCCTGCACTAACTTCAATGTATTCATCTCTGTCCAGTATACTGAGCTTTATTTCACCCTCCTCATATATAAGGACCAACTACCACTACCTGCCCTGCACTAAGCTCAATGTATTCATCTCTGCCCAGTGTACTGAGCTTCATCTCACCCTCCTCATATATAAGGACCTGCTACCACTACCTGCCCTGCACTAAGCTCAATGTACTTATCTCTGCCCAGTGTACTGAGCTTCATTTCACCCTCCTCATATATAAGGACCTACTACCACTACCTGCCCTGCACTAAGCTCAATGTATTCATCTCTGTCCAGTATACTGAGCTTTATTCACCCTCCTCATATATAAGGACCTACTACCACTACCTGCCCTGCACTAAGCTCAATGTATTCATCTCTGCCCAGTGTCCTGAGCTTCATCTCAGCCTCCTCATATATAAGGACCTACTACCTGCCCTGCACTAAGCTCATTGTATTTATCTCTGCCCAGTGTCCTGAGCTTCATCTCACCCTCCTCATATATAAGGAACCACTACCTGCCCTGCACTAAGCTCAATGTACTTATCTCTGCCAAGTGTCCTGAGCTTCATCTCACCCTCCTCATATGTAAGGACCTACTACCACTACCTGCCCTGCACTAAGCTCAATGTACTTATCTCTGCCCAGTGTACTGAGCTTCATCTCACCCTCCTCATATATAAGGACCTACTATCAGGACCTGCCCTGCACTAAGCTCTATGTACTTATCTCTGCCCAGTGTCCTGAGCTTCATCTCACCCTCCTCATATATAAGGAACCACTACCACTACCTGCCATGCACTAATCTAATTCAATTAATCAATGCCCAGAGTACTGAGCTTCATCTCACCCTCCTCATATATAAGGACCAACTACCACTACCTGCCCTGCACTAAGCTCAATGTACTTATCTCTGGCCAGTGTCCTGAGCTTCATCTCACCCTCCTCATATATAAGAAGCTGCTACCACAACCTGCCCTGTACTAAGCTCTATGTACTTATCTCTGTCCAGTGTCCTGAGCTTCATCTCACCTTCCTCATATATAAGGACCTGCTACCACTACCTGCCCTGTACTGAGCTCATTGTATTCATCTCTGCCCAGTGTCCTGAGCTTCATCTCACCCTCCTCATATATAAGGAACCACTAACTGCCCTGCACTAAGCTCTATGTACTTATCTCTTTCCAGTGTACTGAGCTTCATCTCACCCTCCTCATATATAAGGACCTACTACCTGCCCTGCACTAAGCTCTATGTACTTATCTCTGCCCAGTGTACTGAGCTTCATCTCACCCTCCTCATATATAAGGACCTGCTACCACTACCTGCCCTGTACTAAGCTCATTGTATTCATCTCTGCCCAGTGTACTGAGCTTCATCTCACCCTCCTCATATATAAGGAACCACTACCTGCCCTGCACTAAGCTCAATGTACTTATCTCTGCCCAGTCTACTGAGCTTCATCTCACCCTCCTCATATATAAGGAACCACTACCTGCCCTGCACTAAGCTCTATGTACTTATCTCTGCCCAGTGTCCTGAGCTTCATCTCACCCTCCTCATATATAAGGACCTACTACCACTACCTGCCCTGCACTAAGCTCAATGTACTTATCTCTGCCCAGTGTACTGAGCTTCATCTCACCCTCCTTATATATAAGGACCTACTACCTGCCCTGCACTAACTTCAATGTACTTATCTCTGCCCAATGTACTGAGCTTCATCTCACCCTCCTCATATATAAGGAACCATTACCTGCCCTGCACTAAGCTCAATGTACTTATCTCTGCCCAGTGTCCTGAGCTTCATCTCACCCTCCTCATATATAAGGACCCGCTACCCCTGCCTGCCCTGGACTCAGCTGAATGTACTTATCTCTGCCCAGTGTACTGAGCTTCATCTCACCCTCCTCATATATAAGGACCTACTACCATTACCTGCCCTGCAAGTTTATTTTAGTGATCCCATATGAACCTCTCTATATGTGAGAATTTATTACCACTACCTGCTCTCTTCTGCACTAAGCTCAATGTACTCAGCTCTCCCCAGTATATTGAGCTTCATCTCATCTCTTGCTCTTCATATATAAGGACCAACTACCACTACCTGCCCTGCAAGCTTAAAGGGGTTTTCTCGCTACATTGATTCATCCTACCTCAGTCCTGTTTTCTTGGCTTCATTTTGAATTCAGAGTGTGTTTATTGGCTTCCACTAGGCTGCAGTAAAAGCCAGGTCTGTAGCTATAGCAACCAGTGCTGAAAGCCTATCATGAGATATTGAAAAAGTCTGTAGATATAGCGACCTGAGGAGCTGATGCAGCCCATACAAGAGGGGATATCTAGGAATAGGTAGGACACTGTTAATGGACATATATTGCAAAGTGACTTGTTTTTCAAGATCTTTAACATAAAAAGCAATCCTTGTAGTGAGACAACCCTCATATAGTTGACTATTACTACCTTCCCGGCTGCCCTGTCCTTAACTAAGCTTCCCCCAGTATACTAAGCATCATCTTGTCCTCTGTATATTAAAGGAGCACCTACCACTACTTTCTATCCTGTCCTGCAACAAGCTAACCATATACTAAGATTGGGTTATTATCCTCCTTTTATATAAATTTGTTATGATCGCCAGATGAGCTTCTCTATATGTGAGAATTTAATTCCACTGCCTACCTGACATCTCTTGAATTCTATTCTGAGATTACCTCATCCTCTTATATATTGACCATCTACCACTACCTGCCCTGCAAGTGTTCTAAAGAAATATCAAAATTAGCCTCTCTATATGTGAAAATTTACCACCACTACCTGCCCTGTCCTGCAGTAAGCTCAATATACTCAACTCTGCAGAGTATACTGAGCTTAATCTCAATTACTAGTTTCTACTTTGCAGCTCTGCCAGCTTTTTAGGCAAATATGAGCGAAATGCGCCCCAGTCATTATGGTAATCCACAGTACTCATAGAGAACTATGGATTACGCCTCCTCTCCCCAGGCGTACAATACGATCGTATTGTACGCGCGGGGAGATAAATGACATGCATTGACACGCCGCGAGTAATACATTTCTATGGGGCTGGCGGGCTGCGCTCGGCGCGAGCTCCCGAACACCGGCGTAATTGCGGAGCATACTGTACACCCTGCAATTACTCTGTGTGAACATAGCCTTATAGTGATCGGCATATTAGCCTCTCTGTATGTGAAAATTTACTACCACTACCTGTCCCTCTGTCTTGCCCTGCAAGTAAGCTCTAAGGGTAACATGTATGTACATGCTAATTCTATTTTTAATCAGGTGCACTTCAATATCAGGCACATTACAGAGCGTCCATGGCACTTTGTAATGCGCCTGAGATCGGGAGTAGGGAGGTGTGCTGGAGTTGGGGCGCACTACAACAGACCGAAGCTAAACATTTATGTGTTTAGTGCAGCAAATCCAAGCGCATTTCTGCTGGAACAAGTAGACCACTTTAAAAGTGGCTTATCTGAGCCAGAAGTGTCGCTTTGTAGCTAGAAAGCACTAAAACTATGACCCGCAGTAGAACAGGTTCATAGATTCAGGCGCATTCTATGCTACTAATATGCGCAAAAAAATGGCACCTGGGTGACAAAAATCATGCTTGTCACCCTAAGTACTTATCTCTGTGCTTATTATGCTGAGCCTTTTCTCATCCTCCTCATATATAAAGATCAACTATAACTACCTGGTCTGTGAGCTTAATATAGTGAAGTCCTCTATATTTGTGAGAATTTACCACTACTACCTGCCTTGCAGCTCTGCCAGTTTACTATAGTAATCTCCACATTAGCCTCTAGTTTGAGAATGTATTATCACAACCTCCCCTGCAAGCTTATTATAGTGATCTCCATATTACCCTCTCTATATGTGAGAATTTACTACCACTACCTGCTCGGCTGTCTTTCCCTGCCCTAAGCAAAATGTACTCATCTATGATCAGTATACTAAGCTTTATCTTACCCTTCTCACATATAAAGACCAACTACCACTACCTGCCCTGCAAATTTATTTTAGTGATCTCCATATTAGCCCTTCCAGATGTAAAAATTTACTACTGGTACCTGTCCCTCTGCCCTGCACCTCAGTAAACTAAATGTACTCATCTCTGCTTAGTATACTGAGCTTCATCTCATCCCTTTTATATACAAGGACCAAGAGGTCGTTATAATCAGTGTGAATGTAGCATGTTGGTCTGAATGCATGGTGAATTTGACCCAAAGGTGAGGCATTAGAGTTAGGGACCCACCTAATTAGGTTACCTTGAGGCCGTAGGTGGGCATACACAATTTGATCCAACTGAATGCTAAAAACGTTGTAGTTAATGTATGTATTAAGTATAGCAGTAATGGATATTAAATATTCCATGGTAGGTTTTATTGTCTGCTGTGTACTGCTGTGTTTTGTGTTTGGTACATACAAGGACCCAACCACCACCACCACCACTACCTGCTGCCCTGAGAGCTTAATATCATGATCTCCATATTAGTTTTTCTAGTTGTAATTTACTACCAGTACCTGCCTTCTGCTGCACTAAGTTCAATGTATTCATCTCTTCCCAGTATATTGAGCAGCATCTCACCCTCCTCATAAATACAAATACCTGTCCTGGTGCCCTATTAACTTATTATAGTGATCTCCATATTAGCCCCCTCTATATGTCAGAATTTACCACCAATATCTATTCTGCTGCCCCACAAGATTAATTTAGTGATTTATAACTATAATAATAATGATCTCTATATTAGCTTTTTTAAATGTAAGAATGTACCTGTCCCACTATCCTGTGGGCTAAATATGCTGATTACCATACTAGCCTTTCTAGATCTACCATACCATTACCACTCATCCTTCTTACATATAAGGTCCAACAGTACGCAGCTCTCTCCTGTATATGAAGCTCCAGCTCACCCATATCAAATGTAAGGACCAACTACCACAACCTGTTCTCATCTGCACTGAGCTCAATCTACTCAGCTCTCCCCAGTATACTAAATACTACTCCAATTCTGCTCATCCATATCAAATGTAATGACCAACTATCACTACGTGCCCTGTTCTGCACTCAGCCTAATGTACTCACCTCTTCTCAGTATACTAAGCTCCATCTCATCCATATCATATGTAAAGACCAACTACCATTAAAGGGGTTGTCTCGCTACAAATAATAGCTTTCAAATTGTAGGGAACACAAAATAAAGACATTTTCCAAATATATTGCTTTGTTCCTCTGTTTTCCCTAAGGAGATACAAGTGAATTTATGACCTCCCTGGCTATTTCAGTTCCCTCAGTAACCGACCTGTAAACAATGCTCCCCCTGCTGTTTGTTCAATGAGATAACAGTGAGTGAGTCATCACACAGGTCCAGCAGTGTCCATGCTGCCAGGCAGTAAAAAGCTTGATTTATCTCAAGTAAACAGAACTGTAATTAGGGCTTTTGTTTGAGGGATCAGATAGGAAGTCCTGTTAGTAGTTTGAGAAGCTAATCTGATTTAATTAGCATCTGAAAGCACAACAGAGAACAGAGATCTACAAGCATGGAGCTTATGCAAATTAGTCAGTCTGAACCAGGAAGTGGCAGAGTATTTCATTCATGCATTCCCTGAAACTCTGAAGGGAGACAACTCCTTTAACTGCCCTGTTCTGCACTGAGCTCAATGTACTCAGTTCTCCCCAGTATACTATATACTAAACTCCAGTTCATTCATATCATGTGTAAGGACCAACTACCACTACGTGCCCTGTTCTGCACTAAGCTTAATATTCTTTGCTCTCTTCAGTATACTAAATACTAAGCTCCAACTCATCCATATCATATGTAAGGATCATCTACCAATAACTGCCCTGTTCTGCACTGAGCTCAATGTACTCAGTTCTCCCCAGTATACTATATACTAAACTCCAGTTCATTCATACCATGTGCAAGGACCAACTACCACTACCTCCCCTATTGTTGACTATGCTCAATGTTCTTAGGTCTCTTCAGTATACTAAATACTAATCTCCAACTCAAACATATCAAATGTAAGGACCAACTACCACTACCTCCCCTATTGTTGACTATGCTCAATGTTCTTAGGTCTCTTCAGTATACTAAATACTAAGCTCCAACTCAACCATATCATATGTTGTCATATCATATATCATATCATATCATGTCATATCATATAACATATCATATACCATATGTCATATCATATACCAACTACCACTACCTGCCCTCCCCTGCAATAATCTCAATGTACTAAGCTCTCTTCAGTATACTAAACACTAAGCTCCAATCATCCATATATGTAAAGACCAACTACCACTACCTGCTCTGTTCAGCACTGAGCTCAATGTACTCAGCTCTCCCCAGTATACTGAGCTTCATTTCATCTTCATCATATATAAAGACCAACTTCTATTACCTGCCCTGTTTTGTGCTAAGCTCAAGCTTTCCTCTCCTCAGTATACTAAACTCCAGCTCATTCTCATTATGTATAAGGACCAACTATCACTACCTGCCCTGTCCTGTACTGAGCTCAATGTGCCGAGCTCTCCACAGCATACTGAGCTTCATTTAATCTTCATCATATATAAGGACAAACTACCACTACCCCTTCTAACCTACACCAAGCCCAATGTACTCAGCTTTCCCTTACATACTGAGCTCCAGCTCATTTGTATTATACCGTGTTTCCCCGAAAGTAAGACAGCGTCTTACATTCTTTTTACCCCCAAAAGTCCCACTATGTCTTACTTTCGAGGTATGTCTTATATAGGGCAGGTATAGAGCCAGCTGTAGACAGGTATAGGGCCAGCTGTAGGCCAGGTATAGAGCCAGCTGTAGGCAGGTATAGGGCCAGCTGTAGGCAGGTATAGGGCCAGCTGTAGGCAGATATAGGGCCAGCTGTAGGCAGGTATAGGGCCAGCTGTAGGCAGATATAGGGCCAGCTGTAGGCAGGTATAGGGCCAGCTGTAGGCAGGTATAGGGCCCGCTGTAGGCAGGTATAGGGCCAGCTGTAGGCAGGTATAGGCAGCTGTAGGCAGGTATAGGGTCAGCTGTAGGCAGGTATAGGCAGCTGTAGGCAGAAAAACACTTACCTGGCTCCCCGCTGCTCCGTCTCCCGCGCCACGCCGCCTCCTCGCTGCTCCGGCCTCCCGCGCGCTCTTCTCGGCACAGGCGGGTGATGTCATCAGGCCGCGCACGCAGCGTGATGACACACGCGGCCTGTGCCGGGAGCTCCGGACAGCCGCGAGTCTGCTCGCGACCGCCCGGAGACCACTGCGGGGCAGGGAGCGCTCGCTCTGTGCCCCGCAGTGGTATCCCTTCACCTATATGCGCTCCGGAGGAGTCGCATATAGGTGAAGGGATCGCGGACAGTGCCTGGGCCAGCGCAGCGCCCGGACACTGTGCGCTCCTCGGCACACTACGTCTTACATCACACTACGTCTTGCAGCTACGTCTTACTTTCGGGGTACGTCTTACATTAGGCGACCTCCCTAAGACACCGCTACGTCTTACTATCGGGGGTGTCTTACTATCGGGGAAACACGGTATGTAAGGACCGCCTGTTTCTACCAGCCCTAACGCCCTGTCCTGCACCAAGCCCAATGTACTCAGATCCATCTTAGCCTCATATATAAAAGTGGACTATTACTACCTTCCCTGCTGCCCTGTCCTTAACTAAGCTTCCCCCAGTATAATAAGCATCATCTTGTCCTCTGTATATCAAAGGAGCAACTACCACTACTTTCTGTCCTGTCCTGCAACAAGCTAACCATACTTTAATATACTAAGATAGGGTTCTTATCCTCCTTATATATAAAAGTGAACTACCACTACCTGCTTTATCCCAAGCTTAATGTACTCAGCTCTAACTTAGCCTTTTTATACACAGTTGAGTCAAATTATTATGACCACTAGCTTATATCCAGAATAGTGTGCAGCAAGGACAGCAGCTAGACAGGCTGGGAGTGACTCAGGGAGGTCCTGGTACGTTGTCACAGGTATCTGGAGCCATGCTGACTGCAGTGCATTCCACAGCTGTTGGAGGCTACATAGGCAAGGATGATTAAGGTGGTCCCACAGATGCTCAACTGGGCTCAAGTCTGTGGAATCAGGGGGGTCAGTGAAGTCTCGGTCATGCTCTTCCAACCAACATTACTAGCCTTGTCGCATTGTTTTACTGGAAAATCCCACTTGGTTCAGGGAAGACAGTCAGCAGGTATGGGTGTATCTGATCTGCAAGGATTCAAGTCAATTGAAAGTGCACATAGTGCTTCACAGTTTCCATGCAGCTTATTTGCAATGGCACCATTTTCCACTCACAACACAATGTCACCCCATTTTCAGAAATACACAGTTTCAGTTTCAGAAATACTGCCACCGTTGGCCTCAAAGCCAATAATTATTCCTTTTTTGCAACTCTGATAAATGGTCTCTTTTACCCATAACACCATGTCTGAAGAAGGGAGCTAGTGCTCTCGAAAGCTCACCATCAACTATACTCAGTTAACCTCTAAATGGTATCACCTGATTTCTTCACTATTCTACTACTTTCTATGGCTAACACGGTACAACATTATACTACTACTCATTTACCCATGACAACAATGAAGGATATGATATGCAGATCTCACACCTTTTATACCCACCAAGCGAGCTCACAACACGTGACTTCCTTCATGAACTACGCACAGCAGATATTGAAAGTGGGAAGGGGTCATAACAATGTGACTTGACTGTGTATGTAAAAGCTAACTTTCATAAGTTGTCCTGCTGCTCAGTCCTGTATCAGTTCTAGTATGCTAAGCTTTATCTTATCCTTTTTGTACATAAGGAGCCACCACTATTAGCTGCACTTCTGTCTTGCAACAACAAGTTGAATATACTCAGCTCTGCCTCAGCCTCCTGTTGTATGAAAACAGCCTACCAGTAACTTCCCTGTTGGCTTTGTCCTTGCCCAATCTGATTCTATTCAGTTGTACCTTAGCCTTATTATATGTAAAAACTGACTTCCACTTAGTGCACTGCTGCTCTCTTATGGAACAAGCTCACTTAATGTCAGAGTGGGGTACTTGAGGACCACCAGTGGAGTAGATTCTTGGGCCCCACCAGTGAAATTGATTCTTGGGGCTTCATGTATGAAAACTGTCTAGGTCTAAGACTTTGTTTCCCATAACAATCAATCTGAGCCCATAGTAACCAATTAGCTCCCCTTTCATTTCATATAGTGCTATGAAAAAATTAAAGGGGAGCTCTAATTAGTTGCTATCAGCAACAAAGAAAGTCTTAGACATATACAATTTTAATAAATGTCCCATTTGGAGTCCCACACACAGCTACTATACATGACTGTACATAATACCCATGACTCCTACACTCTGCCTCTCTTTCTCCTCCTTTCTCCCTGAAAATCAGCCCCAGGCCTGCCATACACAGCAGCCCACTGTGGGTTTCTTCTGCTTTCCTGTGGGCCAGTCCAAAGCTGAGCTCAGTACATTGATCTCCACATCATCCTTCCTGTATATAGAGTAACTACTACTAGCTGCCCCGCTGCTCTGTCCTGAACTAGCTAAATATGCTCAGCTCTATCTCAGCCTCCTCATATAAAAGTGCACTTTTCACCTGATTTCCTATACCACTAGTAATACAGTATAATTTAATTTAAAAAAAAGGCAAAGAAAAACCATAAAAGCATGGTTTGGGCGATATGGTATAGGGTAGGAACCAACAGAACACCCAAGAGAAAACAGTCATTACACTGCATCTAGGGATTATGGGCAGCTACGTACAGATGCTCACAATAATTATGAGTCATCTCCTGCTTCTTTTCATTTAGGCATAGACACAATATTGCTATGTTGCTTTTAAAGAACAACTTTTTTTTCCAGAACTGTAAAATGACATAGAGACACACATGAGGACAACACGCAAATCTTAAAAATCAAAAAATAATAAAAAGAAGGCAATTTTGCAAAACTGCTTCATTATACCGACCCTTCCATTGTGTGATTATACTTTCCAGCTATTTAACCCTGTGTTGTCCAATCCTGCAGTCATATTGCCTTCTATCTTCCTACCACTTCTTGCTTACCTATCAAATGTAAGTTAGTGTTCAAGATCTCTGCTTGCAGCCATTAAACAGGAAGCTTGATTGTGCGTATATTGTACAGAATATACCTTCTTGCCCTAGTCAGCTTGTTACTGTAAGGCTATGTTCACACAGCTTAATTGCGGGGCATAATTACCCATTAAAACGCTGTGAATAATTGACATGTAACTTATCTCCCCCTGCGGCGTATTGTACGAGCAGGAGGAGGCGTAATCCATAGTTCTCTATGAGAACTGTGGATTGCCGTAATGACTGGGGCGCATTTCGCCTGCACTTGAGCGCAGTACGGAAATACGGACCGAAATGTGCTCCATTTTAACCCGTGTGAACATAGCCTTAGGCTACGTCCCCAAGGCACTGGTTTTCAGTTGAATTTACAGATTGTTTTGGGATTTGAAAACTGTCTGTAAACCGACTGTCAACCTTTTACATTGACTTAAATGGAAAATCAGTGCGCGGATTGTCTGCCAGACGGTTTCTTACACTGCCGACGTAATGAAAAACTTATAACTTTCATCCAATTTTCGGGCAGAAAATGAACATGTCAATGTGAAGTGGGACAGTCCACAAACCGCCAACAAAAGCCATCCCAATACATGCTAAAAAGTGATACAATATTTTGACATATTTTGTCATTGCTGTGTGAACGTACCCTAAGGCTTAGGTAGCCAGCACAAGATGCACCAATCAAGGACATTTATGTTGATGTCAACATATTAAAAAAAACAATTTATTGAAAGTCATAAAACCATGTCCAGATTACAAAAACACCAAAAAATATGGAAGACACATGAGACCGCTGATGTGTTTCAGACACACGCCCTTACTTATAGGCATGTGCCTGAAACACGTCAGCAGTCTCAAGTGTCTTCCATATTTTTTGATGTTTTTTTTAATCTAGACATGGTTTTATGACTTTCAATAAAAAAAATTTTTGTGCTGAACGGCGCATACTTCCACGACGCGAGGGGAGGGGCAGCGGCAGTCCGCCGGCCCATAGACAGGCATTACTAAAATAAATGAATAAATGACATGTCAATTATCTCCCCGCGCGTACAATACGAGAGGGGGCGTAATCCATAGTTCTCTATGAGAACTGTGGATTACCGTATTGATTGGGGCGCATTTAGCTCGTATTAGAGCGCAGTATGCTCGCAATATGTGGCAAAATATGCCCCAAAATAAACTGTGTGAACTTACCCTGCATGTTTTTTGTTTTATAGTAGGAGCCTATGAGTGACAAATGCGACTGTATGGTGTCGACTGAAAGCATCTGTTAAATGTATAGGTTCACAGCATTACCAGCTACTGTGTTTAAAGGGGTTGACCAGTTTAGAAAATACATTTTCATATACCCATTTAGGGAATTCTGAGATAATCTTGCTGAGCTCACTCCATACACAGTGGGTGCCAGCTGTTAATTACAGCTGGGATCTGCTTTTTCTGGCCGGGATAAGAGACAGCCCTGATTTTGGCCATTTAACCCTTCATCTGCTGTTGTAAATTTAACCACAGCATCTAAATAAATAGAAAATGGGTCCACTGTCCGTTGTGGCCCCTGATCCTTTCCCCATGACATGATCGCAGGGTGCTGTTCAGTTGTCATGGCAGCCATGAACGTAATTAAGGTCTCCAGCCCTGCCATGTTTGTACTCCTATGACATTTTATGGTGCATTAAATTGTACCATTAAAAAATACAATTTGACTTGCAAAATACAAACCTTAATTTGGCTATGTTAGCAGAAAAATATATGATATGAAGAAACTGTAAATGGATTGGACACTAAGGAGTTAATGGGGGAGAAAGTCCTTTGTTCAGTATACTCATCTTATAGCCTGAATGTGTGTCCCTCACTGTGTAGGACTTGCCCTGTCCTGCATTACACAGACATCTCATTGATGTGAATGGGCACTGTGTGACGGCCCATTTGTCTTTTGGAAACACTGCAGGACATTGGAACATTTCCTGTCAAGTTTCCTAACAAATTACAGGTGAACACTGGAGTTCCCAGCACGGTGACACTGTGTGATTAGCTCATCATTAGGGCTTGTTCACACGACGTTTTTGTGATCCGTAAAACGGATCTAACAATTGTCAGTGTGATTAACATTGCTTTCAATGGCAAAAGCGCATCACCGTTCTCACGGGAGATCGCTGATGCGCTTTTGAGGGCTCTCCTGCGCTGCGCTTTTCGGATCCGCTTTAAGAATTGACATGTCAATTCTTCATGCGTTCTACGCAAGTGAAAGCCCATAGGAGATAATGGAGTCCGCTTTTGGCACCTGTCCAAAAGCGCTCCACACTGTAGGTACGTATTGCCGGCTGAAAGCGCATCCGAAAAGCGCAGTGCACAGCTGATGGAGGTGAGCGTGGCTGCAGGGGGATGGATCGTGGGATCGGAGGTGATGATGCTGGGCTTGCACAGCCGTGCTGGAGTTACTGCTGCTAGGTTCGACTGCACCGAGCTGACTGTGCCCCCGCAGCTGGTAAGTTCGGCTGCGCCGAGCTTACTTTGCCCCCGCTGCTGCCCCCGCTGCTGGTGAGTTCGGCTGCACCGAGCTTACCTTGCTCCCACTGCTGATGTCAGCGCGGGTCCGCGCGGCTGACCGTGCTCCCTCTGCTGCGGTCGGCGCACAGCTGATCTGTGCAGGGGCTCGGGGCGCACAGCTGATCTGTGAAGGGACTCGGGGCGCTCAGCTGATCTGTGAAGGGGCTTGGGGGCGCCAGCTGATTGTAAAAGGGACCTCGGGGCGACAGCTGATCTGTGAAAGGACTCGGGGGCACAGCGATCGGGAAAGGGGACCGGGGGCACAGCTGATCATGAAGGGACTCGGGGCGCCACAGCAGATCTGGAAAGGAACCGGGGCGCACAGCTAATTGGAGGGACGGGGGCGCACAGCTGATCTTGAAGGGGAAGAGGATCTCTCTGGGGAGTCTAAAAAAGCACCCGGAAAGGGATCCAAAATCGAAGGAAAAAGTACAAAGGTCCAATAAAGTATCAATCTTGGTTCTCGGATCCCCCTTTTGGATGCGCTTTTCCCCCTGTCAAAAAGGTTTCCGTAAAAAGGTTTCCAAAACTTCGGTGAACAAGCCCTTAAGGGATTCTTCTAATAAGTAGGGATTGTCCAAAGTGGAGAACCTCCTTAGCAGAAAATTTTACACAGTGTAACCCAATACAGTTATCCGATTTATTAGTAAAGTCTGCATCTAGCATTCCTAGATATGGCACATGTGTATAAGGATGTGTATATACTAAACACAAAAATTTTGGTCACACATAAAAAAATTATTTTTTAAAAAAATTTTGGAATTTGGCAAAAAAAGGAAAGCAAACACAAAAAAATTTTCGCAGCACCTACAAGCAATAAAAACGTTCAGAGGGAACATAGGAATTTTTTGGGAAAAGCATTTCTGCTACTTTTAAATACATGAAAATATGAGGTTCTTAATCAGAGCAGTTTATAGTTGGGATATCCTTCCCTAAAATTTGGGGAGGTCTAACAAACATCAAGAGAGGAAAACATATACGTAGTTCAGTATGTAGTATTTTCCATCTGTTTTAGGTCACTTGTGTGGCGATGGGCCTTCACATTTTTGATCAAAAATGTACACTCAGAACCTCAAGTTTTCATGTATTCAAAAGTAGCAGAGATGCTTTTCCCAAAAAATTCCTATGTTCCCTTTACTGTTTTTAAGTGCTTTTGTTGATATTGTATTGGGTGTTTTTATTTTACTTGTTAAGCACCTTCTGCTTTTCCTGAATTTTCTCTCCTTTTTTATGACAGTATCACAAGGATTAGTCTTCTAAACCTCTCTCACCCTCCCCCTTGATCCTCCTACTCCTTTCATTACCAGATACAGCCAGAAAACCAGCAGGGAAGGTGTAACTGCTTTGCTCCCTCTCCTGGGGCACACACTGACTTCACCTAAAACCAGCCTCTGTAATTGGAATCACTTTCCTCTAGTCAGTTCCCATAACACAAAAAAGCGTTGGCACTGAGAGCTGATAGAATCCAGCAGTGCAAGTATATATAATATACCCAACAGCCCATTGTCTTAGCAAACACTGGGAATACTGAACACGACACTGACAAAAAAGAAACAAGAGACAAGATATTTTCTTACAATTTTCAGTACTAATTATTATTAAGATTGCATGCTGATAAATGCCACAAAGGCTATATGGTGCTACTGATTATTGACATTTTTATGCCCTATTTATATCATGTTTTGTGTCTCCACTAATCTGTTCGGAGATCATGGAAAAGGTATTTCAACATATACCACAGAAGAGCCATAGGGGTGTATAAGGCAAATATAGCCACTTGTGGACCATATTTGTTCTATTTTATTATGGTATGTTGTATGCAGGAGGTAGAAAGAAACATGAGGCAAAATGGAAGCTTAAACGGGCTTATACTCATGGCTCAGATCACTTAATACACATATATATATATATATATATACACACACACACACACACACCACAGGGGCTGCTGATAAGTCTTTGGCTTTACCCAGAAAGAAATGAGATAGGAAGATGAAACTTTACATTTATTCCACATATTCTCCACTGATGTCAACACACTTCTTACATCAGTATTCCAAGCTCTGTAAGCCTTGCAAAAAGAAGGATCTCGGTTGTGCCTCAAACCAGTCGTCCGTAACAGCCATGGCATCAGAAATGGTGTGAAATTTGGTACCCGTGAGGTGTTTCTTCAAGTTTGGAAACAGATGATAGTCGGTGGGAGCTAGAATAAAGTGGGTGGTCAACCAGCTGGAAGCCTAGCTCCACCAGTTTTGCAGTGGTCGCTTGTGCAATGTGAGCAGAGGCGTTGTCTTGCAGGAACAAGATTCTTTTGGACAGCTTGCCGCCTTTTGGCCTTCAGAGCTGTCTTCAGTTGGTCCAAAAGTTTGATGTTATACCTTGCATTGATAGTTGAAACATTTTGAATGTAGTCCACTAGCAGCATGTCGTCCTTATCCCAGAACACAGATGCCATCAACTTAGTGACTGATTTTTGCACCCTGAACTTCATTGGATGTGGAGAACCACTGTGCCTCCACTCTTTTGACTGCTCCTTGGTTTCAGGGTCATACAAATAGATCCAGGTCTCATCCATAGTGACCAGTCGATCCAGGAAGTTCTTATCAGTCCGGAAACGCTGACAAATGAACTAGGAAGTTTTCACTCTCATGCTTTTCTGATCTGTTGTCAAACATTTGCAGACCCACTTTGCAGGTAGCTTGTTCATGTTCAAATGTTCATGGATAATGACACAAACACGTTCACGAGAAATCCCCATGATGTCTGCTATTCCTTTAGCTGAAATTCGCCGATTCTCCAGTATGAGGTTGTGCACAGCATCGACGATCTTCGGAACAACAACCACTCTTGGTCGTCCAGGTGCTGAAGTGGCCCGTTTTAAATTTGGCAACCCAGTTATTAACTGTAGAATATGAAGGGCATTGATTCCCCAATGTCTGCGACATATCACCATGAATATCCTCCGCAGACTTTCCTTGCAGAAACAAGAATTTTATCACCTCTCTGCTCTCATTTGCTTTAAATATCGCCTTAGAGTCCGCCATTTTGTTTTCCTGCGTGCCTAGATCACTGTTGCCGTAGGGTACACTAAATTTTGAAAACATATGTTAGACACATAAGGCTTTCATGTGATGCAACATTCGTTACCATAGAAACAAGAAAGAAAACAAAGCCAAAGACTTATCAGCAGCCCCTCGTGTGTATATGTAGTGGCATGGTAGTGGTCTGCAGATAAAGCTGTAGATGGACAGCTAGTCATATTTGAAAAAGAAACCACGCACACACATATATATGTATATATATATATTGTCAATTGCCTCTCTTCTTCTAGGCCAGGGGTGCGCAATACTTTCTGATTCAAGGGCCACATTGTCATACCATATCTCTCCCAGAGGCCTCAGTAGATCTTAGAGGGGTATTATATGTCTGAGACCTTTATGGATTTTCAATTGTGAATTCTTCAAATGATTGTGAAGTCTGGTTCCACTTTAGGGAGTGCCAGAGATCATAATGGCGGGGTGGGGCAGATGTGTTCCTCTGCTTGGTACTCTAGAAAGAGGATACGAGGCGTCTGTTTTCACTGTATTTTTTGGGGGTTACTGAAGTGGCTGAACCACAACTATAACAAGAGAAAACAACACATATTTAGACACCTCTACAACTCATCTCGTCTTTGGAGTACTGAACCTATCAGACACTTTTACGATATATCGTGGCATATGGTATATGCCATAATTTTGTCAGAGATAAATACTCTTTTAAAGGGGTTGTCCCACCATGATTCAAAGAGGGCAGCTTAGAGCAATATAAGATAAGAGAAAGAGCAAGGAGAGGTGATCGATAACAAAAAGAAACTTTGTTTTACACTAGCAGTAAATAAAATCCTCTTTATCTCCTGAACAAAAACAAAATCATAACAGCAATGTATTTGGTTATAGTCTTCATTTACCTTTTCCTACATGTTAAAAGCTAATCACTGTGGTGAGAAGCCCTGTAACATCTTACCAACATATGATGTAACCACACGTCATGGTCGGAAAAGGGGAACCCACAAATCGACGTATGGCTATGTCATCAAGAGCCCACACAATCAGCACTTCTCTGGCAACCCTGAAGCCTAACAAAGGATTCCGGATTACCTTTGATATCACCACACCGATACGGTCATGCATGGTGATTGACAGTTGTTGCTACATGATAGTACAGTGAAGTTCTGCTAAATATTGTACCAGTGATTTAGTATATCGCTGAGTCAAGTCTTCTATGGGGACAACTAAAAAAAAAGAAGTAAGAGTAAAAAAAAAGTAAACAAGTCTATTAATCAGCTCACTATGAGAAAAGTTTAGGCAAATACCTTGATCGAAGCACAGCACGGAGACTCCCAGTCAGCTCCTTCCTGGGAGAGTAGTAGCAGCAAATTGTAGTATGGATGCTCCAGCTTGCAGGCTGTCGCCGTGAAAACCTGGTCTTATTGGGACATATACCTGCCTATGGGGCCATATACCTGCCTATAAATGCCTATGGGGGACATTAAACTGCCTATGTAATTTTATTGGTATCCATTTTTATTTTTAAAATTTACCAGTAGCCGCTGCATTTTCTACCCTAGGCTTATACTCGAGTCAATAAGTTTTCCCGTTTTTTGGGGCAAAAGTAGGTGCCTCGGCTTATACTCGGGTCGGCTTATACTCGAGTATATACAGTAATAGATACAGGAATCAACCTTGGACCTATTTCTGAGAAAACGGCTAATGATCTATGCATTGAAAATCCAATTACACCAATAATACATACTCTACCCAAAATTCATAAAAACATCTTTCCTCCTCCATTAAGACCCATTGTGGCAGGGATAGGTTCCCTTATGGAACAACTTGGAGCATGGGTGGATGCCTATCTGCAACCACTTATTTCAGCTATACCCAGTTATCTTAAAGATACAGGACATACTATTTCTGTCCTGGAAAATTTTGCTTGGAATCCACAATCTTTATGGGTATCTTGCGATGTAGAGAGCTTATATCCATCCATGCTTCATGAAACCTCCCTACATGCTCTAAAAAATTTTGGGGATCGATACAGTAATTACACCAATTGTATTAAGGAATTTTTGATTGTATCAGTAGAGTTCCTTTTTAAAACACAATTATTTAATGTTCGATGGTATTTTCTATCTCCAAAAAAGAGGAGCTTCTATGGGGGCGAAATTGTCGCCCTCATTAGCTAATATTTACATGTGCCTTTGGGAAAGTCAGTTCCTGTTCTCGGAGGATAATCCGTATTCCTCCCATATCAGGTGGTATGGTCGCGTTATTGACGACCTCCTCCTGATATGGGAGGGACCAGAACAGGATGTAGTACAGTTGATCAACTACATGATCAAAAATTCTACGAATCTATTTTTCACTCATAAAATCCATCCAACTAAAATTGTTTTTTTGGACATCACCTTAACAGCTACTGCAGACCAAATGGTGACCATTACTCCTTATTGTAAACCTACAGTGCAAAATTCGTTGCTATTAGCAACGACGTGTCATCCGCCACACGTAATAAAAAATATTCCTGTAGGTGAACTTGTGAGAATAAAAAGAAATACTACAGTATTTTTAGAATACAAAAACCAAGAGCAGTCTACTATATCACGATTAAGAGAAAGAGGTTATGGTGATGATATACTAGAAACAGCAAAATTAAAAGTTCTAAATTTTACACGAGAACAACTTTTGAATACAAATAAAATAAAAGCACATGATAATACAGAAAAAGACAATTACATTTTCCACCCATTATTCTCCACAGTAATCTAAAATTGTTAACATTATTAAACGACATCTACAAATTTTGTATAGACATAACAATCTATCTATAATCTTAAGTGAAGGAGTAAATTTTGTTTCTAGAAGAGGACCTACAATTGGCTCTACTCTATCACAAAGCCTCTATATATCAGAAGATAAGCATCCAAAAAATAATTGGTTACAATTTAAAGGTAGCCATAAATGTGGTCATAAAATCTGCAAAGTATGCAAACATATGCAAAATACAGACCACTATATGTTATCTGCTACAAAGAAAGAATATCAGATCTATCAATTCATCAACTGTATGACAAAAAATGTAGTATATTTGATAACATGCACTAAATGTAACTTACAATATGTAGGTTGCACTAGCTCACATTTAAAAACTCGAGTTAGACGCCATTTATCGGAATCACATAATCCTATATGGAAAACAGGAATGTCAGCAGTAGCAAAACATTTTATTGAGGTTCATAATCAAGATACTACATCTATGACTGTGATAGGAATAGAGAAAATAACACAATCTATTAGAGGAGGAAATATTAGACAGAAACTCCTAACAAGAGAAGCTAAATGGATTTTCACATTAGCAACAAGACAGCCAACAGGCTTAAATATACGCCATGATCTATACTATCTGTACTAAGTGTAAGACTCTTATGATACCTATAGATATTGTTAAAAATGTGTATGTAAAAAATATTCTTTCTATTTGTTTTTAGACACTTTCTATTTAATGATTAAATATACACTGTTTTTTCTGTTATAGCTTTGGTAAAGCAGGAGTTAATCTTTCAGAAATCCACCTATATAAGGTGTGGTTATCTGAAGCTAGCTATCTGCACAATGATTAAGACTGCCTAAGTCGAAACGCGTAAAACACAAAGTAAAACACATAAAAAAATTAAAACACGTACAACACCCCTTTCCCATTAAAAATGTCAATTTGCCCAAGAAAGATCAAAAATAAAAAGTACACATATTTGGAATTACTGCATGCGTAATGAACTAGCCTATAAATCTGTCATGAATGTCCTGAAAAAAAAACAATAAAAATTACAGAATTGCAATAAATTGAATAAAAAGCGATCAAAAAGTAATATAAACACCAAAGTGGTATCAAACAAAACATCAATTTGTCCTGAAAAATAAAAACTCTTACACAGTTGTGTATATTAGAAGATAGCTGTGCTTAACTATTGCTTTACACAATAAAAACACTTTTAAAAAAAAAAAAAACTCAAAAAATCCAGCTCACCCGCAACAGATGCACAGAAAGTTAGGAGCACCAGCAAGAAAATACAAAATTAAAAAGATCAAAATCCAGCGTCTTGAGTAAAGACTGTCCTGTGTTTTAGTTTGACCATGTTTTGCATTTTGGAATAAATCTGAGTTTTACGCAAGGCGCTGGATTTTGATATTTGGATTTTGGACTTTATGCTAAAGGTGCTACAACATAAAAAAAAAACTATATAAATTGGTTATTGCTTATTTTTTTTACCTATTTTTACGGCTCAATGCTAAAAAAAACTGTGAAATGACTGTGGGCCCAAAATGCATAATGCACCTATAGATGAATTCTCTGACGGGTGTTTAATCAAAAATGTGGTGGTTTCTAGAAGGTTTCATATGTTCTGATACTTGTGGGGCTTTACAAATGCGACATGGCACCCACCAAAATCTGCTTACCAAAAGACAGATAACGTTCCCTCCATTGTACGCTCTGTCATGTGCCTAAACAGTAGTTTACACCCACATATAGAGTATTTTCAAACTTAGAAGAAATTGTGTGATAAATTTTGGGATGCTTTTTTTTTCCAGGATTCATTGTGAAAATGAAACATTTTCAGCTAAAGATGGATATTGCTTGAAAAAATTAAATTTTCCATATGCATAGCCTAATGGTAAAAAAATCTGTGAAACACCTGTGAGGTCATTATACTCACTACACCCCTGCATATATTCCTTAAGAGGCATGGTTTATCAATAGCAATTTTGCTTTATTTTGTATTCAATATAATATGTCATTTTAAACATAGGCTGAGGTATATATTTGTTGACTTGACAAAATTACCCTATATTGCCTAGGATTGGGGTGGACAACATGTGCCCCAGGAACCACACACGGCCCCAAAAACCCTTTGTGCGGCCACCAGCCATCAGGATAAAAGCCTACTTTGTCTCTGTCAGGTGCGTAACTAGAGAAGCCAGGGCCCTATAGCAAACTTTTGGATGGGCCCCCACCTCGCCTCCCCGACCATGAACATATACCGGGACTTCTTAAGTCATGCAGTTACTAGATAATACAAGGAGTGAATATCTCACCATAGACATCACATCATACATAAGGATCTGATTATACTGCCAGAACACGACCATAAATTACCACCAAATAGTGAATGAATACCCCAATACTATTACTGAATATAGATCAATATTACTGCCATATAGTGATATATACCAGTGTACACAGGTGCCCTAAAGACTGTATATTAAACCACCATACAGTGACCATATAGTGGTAGATATGTATACACAGACTCTGCAGACATATATGTGATTACAGTGCAGTTACATCTTGTGACTCACAGGTGACGTTTCTCTGATACGTCGTTGAGTTTCCCTTTTGTTCTGCATCCGATCCAGACCACCATAATGACTTCTCATCCCTGCAGACTTGGACACAAATATCTTCACTTTTTCTGCACCTCACTCCCTGCCCCCCACCTCTGTACAATCTTCCCAGGGTTGGAAGAGCCATACAGGCCATAGGTTAGAGGCCCAGTCTCCTAAAGTGGAGGGATTCACCCCCTGGAGATTGTGTTACAGCTATGGCCTGTACCCCTCTGAATCATATTACCAGGTAGACCCCCATTAGATAGGTTAGTAGGCTCCAGGCAAGGTTTTAGGTGGGGTTTAGGGGCTATATAGATAAGTTGGCAGGGTTTGGGTAGATTATAGGGGCTATATGGGTAGGGTGTAGGGGCCATATAGGTAGGTGGACAGGGTCTTAGGTAGCTATAGGGGCCATATAGGTAGGCAGGCAGAGTTTTAGGTAGCTATCGGGGCCATATAGGTAGGCAGGCAGGGTTTTAGGTAGCTTTAGGGGCCATATAGTTTTTAGGGAGGGTTTTAGGTAGCTATAGGGGCCTAAGTAGGTAGGCAAGGCAGGGTTTTAGGTAGGATATAGGGGCCATATAAGTAGGCAGGCAGGGTTTAGGTAGCTATTGGAGCCCATATTGGTAGGCGGGCAGGTTTATAGGTAGCTATAGGGGCCCATATAGGTAGGCGGGAAGAGTTTTAGGTAGCTATAGGTGCCATATAGGTAGGCAGGCAGGGTTTTAGGTAGCTATACGGGCCATACAGGTAGGCAGGCAAGGTACTACAGTACGCGCCGCAATACATCGTGTGTTTTGGGAGCTCACGCTTATACGCGTGTACACTCACAGCGCGGGGGGGCTGGCAGACCGCCAGCCCCATAGACATGGATTTCTCATGGCGCATAAACATTCAAATTCAAATAACAGTGGCACACTATGGACTAAGGAAACTATCGAAAAGGACATAGGAAATTTGGAAAAAGCATTACTGCTAACTAGGATACATGAAAAAATTTGAGGTTCTTAGTTCACACTTTTTGCCAAAAATGCTTAAGCCCACCTCCGCAACTTCACCGGGACCTCAGTACAGGTGGGTCCTGCGCTATTGTTACCTCTCTATTGGGTCCTGTTGAGACCAGCACACTTCAGGGAGCGAAGATACCTGCTTCAAAGAACACTGCACTGATTTAAAACCTGAGGAAGTGGGTGGGGTGCAAAAACCAAAATGGAGTCGGCCACTCCTCCCTACATATAATCAGAAACAACACTTGGTTTTGCACATCAAAAAACTTTGTTTGAAAAAACAAATGCACACTGGTGTGGCAGCAATACATATAAACATTCAAATTCAAAAAACAGTGGCACATCATGGACTAAAGAAACTATCAAAAAGGACATAGGAAATTTGGAAAAAGCATTACTGCTAACTAGGATACATGAAAAAATTTGAGGTTCTTAGTTCACACTTTTGGCCAAAAATGCTTAAGCCCACCTCCGCAACTTCACGGGGGCGCATATTCGCCGCAAATAATTGACATATCCCTTAACTCCCCGCTCGTACGATACGATCATATTTTACGCGCAAGGGGACGAGGCGTAATCCATATTTTTCTATGAGAGCTATGGATTACCATTATTGCGGGATGCATTCCCCGCATATTTAGCACAGAACACCGCGAAATGCGCCCCAAAATAAGCCGTGTGAACATACCCTTACTTCTCCCATGCACCAATGCTTTGTCTGACATCACATAACATGTGGTACATTTTTAAGGTGGCAGTGACATAACACACTACAACATTAACAACAATTTTAATAATTCACATGATTATACACAGATATCTATAACCGTACAAATTATATAAATGCACCACGTTGGTATAATGGCCCTATCACTCTACACATATGGTCACACTATGTCTGCTGGAACTGGAGCTGCTGTTTGCTGTCGTTCGCTGCTCATTTTCATGGGGGTGTTCTGAGAAGTTTTGTTTCATCTGTGAACTTTGTCGAACATTAAAGCCAATAAAACGTATAAAAAGTAACAATAAATTTATATATTTTCTAAACATTCTTTCAGACAATTGGCAACTAATAAATTAAAGGGGTTCTCCAACTATAAAAATAAAAAGAACAGCACATGTAATAAAATCTAACATATTCCCCTTTATAAAATAATTTAAAAGCACCAGTCACGTGTTAAGTCAGCATTTGCTTCAAGTATTGAGAATTGTCTCAGGCTAAAATCTACTAGAAGTACTAGCAAAAAAGGTAAGTTACTGATGACCATATTTTTCAGACAATAAAAAGGCTACAACTTTAGGGCACGTTCACACGACATATTTTGTACCTGTACGCACTACAATAAGCCTTAATTTACGCTGTTGAAAGTGCACACTGACCAGCTATCTGCCTCATATACCCTGCTATTTCACAGTACACCAGTCACTTATTTTTATGGGCGTACATTGCGTGCTGAGAAATACGATCTTAAAATCACCGTCATCTGGGTGATGACGATGATTTTACTAGTAACGTTCTTTTTACCATATTTATGGGGCTTAGTTCGGCAATTAGGTGCTGAAATACGCCCTGCAAATACACAATGTGAATGCACCCTTAGGCCTCGTTCACACGGCTTATTTCGCCGCGTATTTGCCGACGGATTGACGATCGTCAATCCGTCGGCAAATCCGTCCGAAATAAGTCACAGCCTATTTTCTATTGATTTCAATAGAAAATACGGCTCGTCGTTCACACGACGCATAGTTCCGTTCCGGATTGCCGCCGCGGATTGACGACGGCAATCCGGACGGAAAAACAATTCACATGTCAATTATTTCCGGACGGATTCACCATCTCCAATCATTGTAGGTGGTGAATCCGTCGTTAAATCAGTTACAAATACGTATTTGCAACTGATTTTCAACTGATTTCAGAACGTATTTACATCGGAAATCCGTTGTAAATACGTTCTGAAATAAGCCGTGTGAACGAGGCCTTAGTGTGTCTTATATTTTGCATGTGGGTGTCACTTACTGAGCACGCTCAACGGCCAGCAGGTAGCAGCAGGACCAGGACCGGCCACAAGTAGCCAGGATCAGAAATAACTGATTTCAGCCCACAGCATCTGTGTCTGAAAAACTGGCACCGTTCCAGTGGCTCAGCAGTCCCCCTCTTCTCCCATACAGCGGTTGGTTGTTATGGGAGCCAAGGGCCTCATGAAGGCCTCCTTGGCTGCCATTTAACTACTCCTATTATACCCTGCCTGAGGTAGGCAATTAACATCTGAGAACAAACACTGTGAAATCATTGGAGGAAGAACACAAGCTGGTGGTGGCTCTTATGGTGTAGAAAATATTTTTGTGCCATTCTCTGGGCCACTCATCCATGTCAAAGGCACTCTCAACTGATTTGGGTATAGAACATCCTTGCAGATCACACAGATCCATACATTCTGTTTGTCTTCCCTGGGCGGGATGGAATCTTCCATCAAGACAATGTGACAGGTTTCAGAGCTAGAAAAGTCCAACACTGATTGGAAAAGCATGACCATTGCAAGTTCTATGCTGTCCCCCTAATTTCCCAGTCTTGAACCCAATTGAGGATCTGTGTTCGCTCTATGGATCCTCCTCCAGCAGCTGTGGGATGCACTGCAGTCAGCAAGGCTCCAGATACCTATGACAACCTTTCAGGACTTCTAGCACATCTAGCTACTGTCCATGCTGCACACAGCGGTTACTCTAGATATTACTGGTGGTCAATATAAAGTGACTTGAGTTGTATATACTCATTCTTCAAAGACATACTAAAAGCTTTGGCTCCTTTTTGGAGCAGTATAATGAATCACAGAAAACAACTCCTTGAAACAAATGAAAGGCAAGAAGCAAAAGTCCAGTTTTCACTCCAACTACTGCAGCAGTCACAAGCTGACACCTGTTTTCTGCAGCTCACTGTGTAGATTAAGACAGTATTAGCTTTAGCTCTATTGTAGTGCTAGAGGCCTAGATAAGATAGTAACATACCAATAAAGCTTTTTATGCTTTTTCTTGTTACCCCCTGGTCCCAGGGGGAGAGGGCTGTGCTCCATTACTTCCTGGAGACTATAATGATCATTAACATTTTTCTGTCTCTTGATTATATCCATTGCAGCTGCCATACAGTGCACACACCCTGCTGCACCATCTCCACTAATATCACTGGCCCCAGTAACGTTTTGAAAAAAATCAAGCTTCAACATGAAAGCACAAACACATTATTTATACAGACGTACATCTAATTATTGAAATCGCAATTACAACATTCTTGCTAACTTTTGAAAGACGCCTTCAGAGAGACCTAGTGCTGCTCTTTTTTATCAAGCCACATCCCCTTTACAAAAGGTCACGTCTACTACATACAACTGTGTAACAGCTCTGGAAGAAAGCTTAATCAGGGGTTTGGCATCACCTAGCTTTCCTGGACATTGGATAGCCTATTCAGCTTCCAGGAGAGCTGGGAGATGCTGCCAAACTGTGCCTGAACTTAAACCATTATACTACAATCAATATTACCACCATACAGTGACCATATAATGGTAGATACCAGTGTACCCAGGCACTGCAGACTGTATATTACCGCCATACAGTAACCATATAATGGTAGATATCAGTGTACACAGGTTCTGCAGTTAAAAATAGGTGATTACAGTGCAGCTACATCCAGGCAGGGCCTTACTTTCCACTAGGCACCCGTGGGTGTACAACTTTTTTTCGGCCTCAGAGCGCCCCCCTTCCTCCCTCACTGAGCGGCCGGAGGGGAGGGAGGAGTAAGGGGTTGCGGCGCCAGCATCTGCCTTTATATTGGTGGCAGCAGCTATAGAAGCGGGAAAGTTAGATGTCGGCTTTCTCTGCCACCACTTCCTTGTGACAGCATTGGCATTGGACTTATGCTGATGCTGTCCGCTCTGTAGCGCAGTCCCAATGCACTACTGGGAAAGGAGAGAGATGGGAGCAGCACTGCCACTTCCACTCTCTTCACCAGCCCAGCGGCAGGAAGAGCTGACGACTCTCCAGCGCCCTGCTCTTCAGGAGAGGTAAGTGAGTGGAGGGAGGGGATTTAGTTAGGAAAGGAAGGAGTAAAGAGATGTGGGGTGTTATGGGGGGAAGATACATGTGGGGTGTGAGAAGGGGGAGGGTTATATGGGGTGTTGGGGGGAGAGTCATATCGGGTGTGGGGAGCGGGAGAGCCATATAGGGTGTGGGGAGAGCCATGTGGAGTATTAGGAGGGGGACGAGCCGTGTGATGAGTGCCATGTGGTGTGTTAGGAGGGGAGAGCCATATGGGATGTGGGGAGAGCTGTGTGGGGTGTTAGGAGGGGGAGAGCCATGTGAGGAGCGGGGAGAGCCATGTGGGGTGTGAGGAGGGGGAGAGCCATGTGGGGTGTGGGGAGAGACATGTGGGTGTTAGGAGGGGGGAGAGACATGTGGGGTGTTAGGAAGCCTGTCCTGTGTTATAATACATGCTATCTAAGCCTATCCTGCGTTATGGTACCTTCAGGCCTTGTGTATCTAAGCCTGTCCTGTGTTATAATACAAGCTGGACCTGGTTATCTAAGCCTATCATGTTATTCTGTCTGCTGTAACTAAGCCTATCATGTGTTAGTCTGTCTGCAGGACATATGTATCTAAGCCTGTCATGTGTCATTCGGTCTTCTGGACCTGTGTATCTAAGCCTACCATGTGTGATACTGTGCTGGATCTATGTATCTAAGCCTTTCATGTGTGATATCTTCTGTTGGACCTGTGTATCTAAGCCTCTGAGGTACTCTCTATGAGATAGTGTATCTAACAATGTGTGATAGTATCTGCTAGACAGGTGTTTATAAGCCTTTCAGGTGTGATAATATCCTGTGCTATAATACAAGCTGGACCTGGTTATCGAAGCCTATCATGTTATTCTGTCTGCTGGACCTATACATCTAAGCCTGTCATGTCTTAGGTTAAATTCTCATGGCGTCTTGCGGCATATAGTGGGGCTGGCCAGCGCATACGTCTCTAACACTGTGTGCCGGCTCCCATAGACTTTCACATGTCATTTTTTTTCCCCGGTGCGCAAAACGTGTTGGGGAAAATGGCAGGTAATCATAGCTTTCAGTGAGAACTATGAATCACCATATTTGCGAGCCGTGTGAACATATCCTTATTGCATCTGTTGGATCTGTGTATCAAAGCCTGTTGTGTGATACCATCTGCTTGGACCTGTGTATCTAAGTGTATGATTAACTGTATATGAGCTAGTGTATCTAATCATATATGATACTATCTGCTGGACCTGTGTATCTAAGTGTATGATTAACTGTATATGAGCTAGTGTATCTAATGATGTATGATACTATCTGCTGGACCTATGTATCTAAGTGTATGAGAAACTGTATATGAGTTAGTGTATCTAATCGTGAGTGATACCATCTGCTGGACATGTGTATCTAAGACAACCAAGAACTGTCTACTGAGCTACTGTATAAGCGATACTGTGTCAGTATATCTAAGTTTATGATATTGTAGTGTAAAACAAAAAGGAAGAAAAGTCAGATGCTCTTAAGGTATGTTCACACGGCATGTTGGATCTGTTTTGGATCAAAAAACGCATTCGAAATCACTGTGTAAATTGCATCCAACACATATCCAACACGCAGATGTGTGTTTGGATGCGTTTTAGCTGCAGCAGGAATACACCCTATAGTTTTATTTAAGGCTCCTGCTGCGCCTCTCGGATCAAGAAGTGACATGACAATTCTTTGAACAGATCCAAAAGACACAAGTAAACACGCATCGGTGATCACTCTTCTGAACACCGATGCGTGTTTTACATTGAAAGCAATGGGAATCCTGGTGGACAGTAGACGTAATTGTAGCAGCCAGTGTCAGGCAGCAGCAACCAAAGCAAATAGGATCATGGGGTGCATTAAAAGGGGCATAGATGCACATGATGAGAACATTATTCTCCCATTATACAAGTCACTGGTTAGACCACACATGGAATATTGTGTACAGTTTTGGGCACCAGTGCACAGGAAAGACATTGTAGAGCTTGAACAGGTACAAAGGCGGGCAACAAAAATAATAAAAGGACTGGGTGGACTACAGTACCCAGAAAGATTAGCAAGTTTAGGGTTATTTAGTTTAGAGAACAGAAGGCTTCGGGGGGACATAATAAATATGTTTAAATACATCAAAGGTCAATATAGAGATCTCTCCCAAGATTTATTTATACACAGGGCTGTATCTAGAACAAGGGGGCATCCTTTACGTCTTGAGGAATGAAAGTTTCTACATAAACATAGAAAGGGATTCTTTACTGTAAGAGCAGTGAGACTATGGAATTCTCTGCCAGAGGGACTTGTCATGGTGAATTCAATAACCGAGTTCAAAAAGGGTTTGGATGCATTTCTGGAGCGTAATAATATAACAAGTTATAGTGACTAGGATTCAGGAGAGGGGTCATTGATCCCGGGATTTTTCTGATTGCCCGATTGGAGTCAGGAAGGAATTTTTCCCTAAAATGAGGACAATTGGCTTCTACCTCATTGGGGTTTTTGCCTTCCTCTGGATCAACACCTTAGCACAACAGGCTGAACTAGATGGACGACTTGTCTTTTTTAGCCTTACAAACTATGAAACTATGAAAAGCAAATATGTTGTATGAACTTTCCCTAAGTTGGGGGGCATTTTCTAGCTCAGTGCCTAGGGCAACCTAAGCTGTAAATATGGCCCTGCATCCAGGGATTCACCAGAGATGTCTTCTGTGACTGTCCCAGACAAAGAGAGTAAACAGATCGGCACCAGCCCATGATTCAGGAGAAGCACAGTTCACCACCTGCGGTGACTTCGTTCTCCAGCTCAAGAAATTGGTTAAACCAGATGACCCCTTAAGGCAACAACAATGTGGGATGTGCTCATTTTGTAACTTGATGAAAACAGATGGTACTATACAACTACATCACTCCCACCCATCTCTACCCCCAACACTTTACCTGCCCCTTCCCCACTCTGAATCCCCACCACTCTAATCCCCTTCTCACCTCTCACTCTAAACCACTTTCCTCACCCTTCACTCTAAAAAACACCTACCCCACCACACTTTAACCCCCTCTCTCAACCGCACTCTAAACCCCCATCCCTCTCGCTCCTCTCTAAATCACCCCTCCCACACACCACCCTGATCCTCGTCTCCCACTCTAACCCCCCCCTCTCCAAGGAAATATACTAACCAGTCTTTTGCCACCATCCATCTGCAGATTAGTCCATGCACTGATGGGCGTGGCCACAGATCCCCTCCATCCACACCCCCCATAAAGTGCCACCAACGCCAAATCCAATCTTGTGGGGGAAGGGTTCAAATGGTGGTAATAGCGACTGTGGGGAGAGGGGTAGAAAAAAAAGCCCTTCACCCCAGCACTCAGTGGCATCAGGTAGTGTCACATGGGGCTGCTTGATGCCACTTGTATTTAAAGAACCTGCCTCAGCCAGCTGGCTACAGAAGGTTCGCCACCAATCCTGGGAGTGAGGGAGGTCTCTCCTATTTGTGGGAGTCTCCCACACGATTCAGGATGGTTTTCAAGTATCACTTACAGTGGTCCTTCAAATTACTATATATATGACCATTGTATGTTGAGACCATAACTGTATGTGACTGATTATTGATTCCATTGCCTCCAAATGTCATCAACATAAAGCAAAGATAAAAGAAAATTAATCAGATAATTAATGTATAAATACAACGTATATTAATTATATTAATATATTTCTATATTTGACATAAAACTCTCACCAGTAACAACCCATCCAATCCACACAGGCAAAGAAATCAAAGCATAGACGTCCATGAATTATGTGTAATAATGAGAAATGACACAGGGATAAAGTATCGAACACATGAAGAAAGAGAGGCGCAAAAAAACATGGAAAGCCACGACACCAGGTGAAATCTATTAGTAATTACAAAGCAATTCTGCCACTTAGTGAACAATAATATCAGCTGGTTCAACTGATAGCCTTTAAAAAGGTGTCTCATTAACAAGGTGCCACACAACAAACATCTCATGATGGGTAAAATCAATGAGCTGTCACAAGACTTTCACAATCTTATTTTTTCAAAATGTAATGATCGCATTGGTTACAGAAGAATTTCTAAATTACTGAAGGTTACAGTGAGCACTGTTGGGGCCCTAAACCGAAAATAGAAAGAACATTATTTCACCATAAACCAGCCATGACCAGGTGCTTCTCGCAAGATTTCAGACAGCGGAATGAAAAGTATCGCCCAAGGACGCTGTAAGGGTTCAGTGGATTCGCTGGACCACCGCAAGCAATGATAGTTAAGCCACGCCAGGGAGCGGGCCACTGCAGGACCGCTGAAAGTACCCTAAGAAGGGCAAGGAGGTGCATTCAAACAGGCATTTCTCCAGTTTGGCATAGAGCTGGTGGGTACGGAGACGTCTGAGCACCTGGCAGACGTGGTGGCGGTGAGTCTCTAGATCAGGAGAGAAGATTAAGATGTCATCCAGATAGACTATGACGCAGACGTAGAGCAGGTCGCGGAAGATCTCGTTGACGAAGTTTTGGAACACAGCCGGAGCGTTGCAGAGGCCAAATGGCATGACGAGATATTCAAAGTGGCCGTCACGGGTATTAAAGGCCGTCTTCCATTCGTCGCCTTCCCGGATACGAATCAGGTTGTAAGCACCGCGTAGATCCAATTTGGAAAAAAATTTTGCGCCACGTAGGCGATCAAACAGTTCTGAGATCAAAGGTATCGATTTTTTATGGTGATTTTATTTAGGCCATGATAATCGATACAGGGCCGGAGAGTTCCATCTTTCTTTTCAACAAAGAAGAATCCAGCCCCCGCAGGCAAGGAAGACTTGCGTATAAAGCCCTTACGGAGATTCTCCTGAATGTACTCCGACATCGCCTTGGTTTCCGGGACAGAAAGTGGGTAGACTCTGCCTCGGGGAGGCGTAGTACTGGGTTGCAGGTCAATAGGACAGTCGAAGGCCGGTGCGGAGGAAGAGTTTCGGCCTGTCTTTCGGAAAAGACGTCGCAATCGGTATGGAGTGGCAACCCTGCAGACTCGGACTTTGCAGAGGCAGGCCGAGAACAGGACTGAGTACCGGAAGCATCGTGAATGGCACACCGGACCCCAACGGACAATCTCGCCTGTGTTCCAGTCTAGGGTCGGAGCATGCTCCTGTAACCAAGGAAGTCCCAGGACGATTACTGAAGAGGAGCGAGGCAGAACGAGGAGTTTCAGAGTCCCCTTGTGTAGAGCGCCTATCTGCAAGGTGAGGGGCGCTGTGCAGAACCGAATAGCATCCTTGAGGCATGCGCCACTGACAGAGGACACGAACATGGGTTTCTGCAGAGGGGTCATCGGGAGACGGAACTTGGAGACCAGCGCGTGGCTGATAAAATTACCAGCGAACCCCGAGTCAAGGAAGGCGGTGGCTTGAAAGGTGCTGTCCGGAGAAATTCCACAGAGTACAGGAACGGTCAGACGGGGAGAGGCCGCACTGACACCTAGGGATGCCTCTCCTGCGAGCCCTAGGTGCGGGCATTTTCTGGGTGCACCGGACAGTCCCCAATGAAGTGGCCAGAGCCGCCACAATAGAAACATAGCTGCCTCAGACGACGCTGTGAGCGTTCCTCCTGGGTCAAGAAAGCCTTTTCGACCTGCATGGCTTCATCCTCAGGAACTGTTAGCGGAGGAAGTGGAGGTCATTGAAAAACAGGAGCTAGACGAAGTAGCCGGCGTGGTCGGGTGACCTCCCGTAGGAGGCGGAGCTCTTGTTGTCTCTCGGCAAAGTGTATGTTGATTCGGGTGGCCAACCGAATCAGTTCGTCCAGAGAGGAGGGCAGATCCCGACCCGCGAGCTCCTCTTTAATGCGCCCCGAGAGGCCTTGCCAAAGGTTGCCACCAGCGCCTCATTGTTCCAGTCCAGTTCAGAGGCTAGGGTGCGGAACTGCACGGAGTAGTGACCCACAGTGGAGTCGCCCTGACAGAGACGAAGCAGAGCTGAGGCAGCGGAGGAGGTGCGGCCAGGTTCCTCAAAGACCGTGCGGAACCCCTGGAGGAAGGCTTGCAGATTAGCCCCCAGCGGATTTCCTCAGTCCCATACGGAGTGGCCCAGGCCCGAGCTTCGCCGTGAGTAGGCTAATTATAAGGCCACCTTAGCCCGCTCAGTAGGAAATTGATGCCCCAACATCTCGATATGGGTGGAGCAATGACTGATGAAAACCTCTGCACTTCTTGGGGTCCCCATCATAGCGAGAGTGGGAGCGGCAGGTGCAGAGAAGGGCCCGGTCATTGTAGCAGGTTAGCGCTAGGTGCGACGCAGAGTGCAACAGGTGAGAGTGCGGAAACAGAGCGAAACGCAGAGTGGGAGGTAGACGATGCGCGCAGGTTCTGCATAGCCGTGCAAGCTGGCGAACGCTGCTCTGTAGCGACGGCCATCGTAACATCACGGATTCGTGCAGGTACCCTGGCGGAATCCATGGCCAGATTTGACCGTAAGGTACGGTGGATTCGCAGGACCACCGATAGCGATGATAGTTAAGCCACGCCAGGGAGCGGAGTCTAAGTAGCCCCCTGTTTTCACCAGAGCCGCAAAGCGGGATGGACTTGCTGCGGCGTGAGGCTACCAGGTCGCTACCCCTGGCGTGACTTGCTTGCGATGGTGGCCGGGGTACGGCGTGGTACAAAATCATAATCCAGAGGCGTAGTCAGGAACAGGCAGAAGGTCAGGGCAGGTGGCAGAGGTTCGTGGTCAGAAACGGGCAGACGGTCAAGGCAGGCGGCAAACTGGCAAGGTCAGGAAACGTAGCGGAACGGACTGGTACACAGGTAATCAAAATGGACTCCAACACTTTCTAAAGACAAGGTACACACACCAACAATCTGGCAGAGACTGCTGGTGGCGTATTCCATATATAGGACCAGTGGCCATCAATAACCAATTAATGGCGCGCTGGTCCATTAAATCCAGACCAGCCGTCGCGCGCGCGCCCTAAGCAGCGGGTACGCGCACGGCGGCCGGGACAGGCAGGAGCGGCATTCACAGAGCATGGGCAGGTAAGAGAACTGGCGCCAGGGACTGGGCAGCGGGGGCATGGACGCGGGGAGCCACGGCACCTGCGCCGGACCCCTGCGGGCAGGAGGGCGGCCACGGGGCACCGCGGCACCCGCGCCAGCCCCCATGACAGACGCCTTGTGTAGAGTTACTGGAAGACCTAGAATCAGCAGGTATATTTGTTTTAAAGTAAACAATAGGTAAGGCACTCAACCTCCATGGCCTGCATCCACGCTCACCACACAAGACTCCATTGCTGAACAAAAAGCATGTTCAAGTGCATTTAAAGTTTGCTCAACAATATATATATAGACAAGCCTGTGAAATACTGGGAGAATGTAGTCTTGTCAGATTACACCAAAATTGATCTCATTTGATGTCATATTACACATCTTGGAGTGGAGGCCAAAAGGCAGTGCATATTACCCCCAAAATACCATACTAACAGTGAAGTTTGGAGGCGGGGACATCATGATGTCGCACTGTTTTTGAGCATACAGAACTGGCAAACGTCATATAATTGAAAGAAGGATGAATGGACAAATGTACTGAGATATCCTTGATAAAAATCTGCTACTTTCTATCAGGATGATGAAGATGAAACAAGGGTGGACATTTCAGCAAGACAATGATCCCAAACACCCAGCCAAAGAAACTCTCAATTGGTCTCAGAGAAAGGAAATAAAGGTGCTAGAGTGGCCCAGCCAATCACCTGACCTGAATCCAGTAGAAAATATATGGAAGCAACTAATGCTCAGAGTTCAAAGAAGGAGCCCACGGAAGCTTCAGGATTTGAAGAGTGTTGGTTTGGAAAAATGGTCCCATATCACAGCTAAGCAATGCATATGACTAGTTTCTCCATATAGGAGGCATCATGAAGCTGTCGTCACCAACAAAGGTTTTTGTATGAGGTATTAAATACATTTCAGTAAGCATGTTCAATACTTTTTCTGTGTCATTTCTCATTATTACACATAACTTAATTTATGCACATCCATGGTTTAATTTCTTTGTATGTGTGGATTGGATGGATTTTTACCAACATCTGGTGAGAATTTCATATCCATAGCATTAAGAAATATATTTTCTTAGAAAATTGCTGACATATTTAATACTTATGTCACCTGCTGTAACATCAGCTACAGGAGGCTGGAAATCACTTTCTATTCTGAGGACAGGAGTTTCTTTGGGTCATGTACTTTATACACAATGTACCATAAAAAAAGAAAATGGGGCCAATGTCACATGGTGCACAAAGGAACCGCTTGTCCTAGCACATGTGAAGAGCAGTACAGGACATGTAGTTAGGCACTGTACTGTAGAGAGGCGCTTCTAGACTGCCAATCCCTGCATGTGCTTCCCTATTACAGATGTTTTACAAGCAAAATGATCATGATAATTTGCTGGATTAGTGTCTGGAACATTGCATCTTGAAACCAGACTCAACATATAATGTCCCAGGAAAGACCATTGTATGTTGAAATATTGGATCCTGAAGCCATTGTAACGAGGTATCACTGTTAGAGATGGGCAAATCGATACTAACGAAGTGGAATTCATTTATAATTTCAGGAAAAATTCGAATCTGAACGAAGTCGAAGTTTTGGGTGATTCGCGGGAACGAATCGTGTTTTTAATTGATAAAATGGCTGCAAGCACATGGCATTACATGGGGCAAAGGACTCTGGGAGGAAGAAAGGAGTACCCTAAATGACATGTGCAGAGATGAAGCCGATCAGAGACCGGCGGGATTCTGTGACGTCACCGCACTATTCAAGTCCGGACGCGACGCTCGATACTCACACTGCTCTCGTTGTGTCGTGTTGTAGCTGCTGCAGCTCCAGTAGCTGAGATCTCACACAAAAGAAAGAACTTTTATACAGCGATTTTTTTGGGGGTGTCACAGCTTTTCTCAGAGACTGCTTCTCTTACATTCTAATTTTGATTTTCAGCTGCATATACATTTTAATGCTATGTGCTCGGTTCTGGAGCACATTGAATATCCAACGGTTATCTAAACCTGTTTTTGCTGTTGTATTCAGTTAAAGAAACAGCGTTTTTACAATCCACATAGCTGATAATTTTTGGCAGCTCATTTCTTTTGCGCAATTTATATCCAAGGGTTAATTAAGTGTGTTTCTGCTGTTGTAGTCAGTAAAAGAAAGGTTTTTTTTCAACGCCAAAGAAGAAATTTTGCCTGTAGCATAATTCATATCCGAAGGTTAATTAAGTGTTTTTCTGCTGTTGTAGTCAGTAAAAGAAACGGTGTTTTTCAACGCCAAAGAAGAAATTTTGCCTGTAGCATAATTCATATCCGAAGGTTAATTAAGCGTTTTTCTGCTGTTGCAGTCAGTAAAATACACTTCGTTTTAACACGCCACATAGCTGTTAATTTTTGGCACCTTATTTCTTTTGCGCAATTTATATCCAAGGGTTAATTAAGCGTTTTTCTGCTGTTGTAGTCAGTAAAAGAAACGGTGTTTTTTTCAACCAAAAGAAGAATTTTGCCACTGTAGCATAATCATATCAAAAGGTTAATTAAGCGTTTTTCTGATGTTGTAGTCAGTTGAAAATACAGTCGTTTTAACACGCTACCATAGCTGTTAATTTTTGGCAGCTCATTTCTTTTGCGCAAATTTATATCCAAGGGTTAATAATTAAGCATGTTTTGCTGTTGTTTGTCAGTAATATACACGTCGTTTTAACACGCCACTTAGTGTTTATTTTGCCACCTTTTTTCTTTTGCGCAAATTTATATCCAAGGATTAATTAAGCGTTTTTTTCTGCTGTTGATAATAAGTAAAATAAAACAGTGTTTTTCACGCCATCAAAGAAGAATGATAATTTTTCCCGTTGCATAATTTATATCGGAAGCCTGTTTGTTATTTATGCCTGTTTTGCTTTTATATTCTGTAAAATACACAGGCTTTTAATGGCACATTCTAAGTAAATTTTTCCTGGCCTTTTGTGGATGCCAATTTTATATCCAAGGGATTACCACAAGCTTGTTAAGGGTTCATTTGGAGTCAAATTAGGGTGTGTATTTATCATATCAGTTTTCTATTAAACAGAGGTCTGTTACTTTTTTGACAAAAAGTATGTCTGTATAGAGTGGTGGCAGCTCATACATGCCCAGTGGCTAGGTAGCACGAACATTCCTGGAGCAGCATGGGTCTAAGCCACAGTATTGGGTCGTCGCAGCCAGGGGGTGACTCGGTGAGGCCAGAACTGCCGGGTGTCATGTAGCGGCAGTGTGTTGATCAGCATCCAAAAGGGTTCTTGATATGGTTGAGTATGTCATCAACTTACAAGATGACATCTGACAACCCTTAGCGGGGGGCTTCGTAGATACAACTCTTAGTTGGCATTGGCCCGGGGAACAGGGTCAGCGGCCATCACTTGTCATCAACCCCGCCTCTGTCCCTTTCAGGTCCTCTCAGCAGAGTAACTAGTATGTGGTCTGGGCTCAGGACTCTTTATAGCGTGATGAACAATTTGAGGACAGTCAGCAGCTACTTGGCAACGAAGAGGTGGGGCAGACAATACCCCTTGATTACTTGTAGATTGATGTGGAGTTAGTGGGCAGAATGGGTGGTTTTTTGGCGAGCGGGTTCTGCCTGCTGCATACCAAGATTCGTTGAGGAGGCAGCAGTACGAAACATACACTCCATTGAGTGTATATGGTAGTGGTTTGAATCATTTTCTGCGTTATACCAGTTTGTTCAAAGCACTGTATGGATCTTGGAAAATGTAGGAGACCTTAACTACAGGGAATGTTTTTAGTTCTTATTTTGCATTCTGTGCCATTTGTTCATGGTATTCAGTACAAAACTGGATTTCAGAACAAAAAAAAGAATGTAAATGCATATGCTGCAAAAATGGCTTTGTATGAAACTTCTTCAGTAATTAAGAATGTGTATTGTTTGTCCAATACAGAAACTAAAAACACAAGTCCTTTGGAGGCCATCCCTGTTCCGGTGGAACAAAATACTTCCACACAGATTTCAAGTGTTAAGAAAGCAGTTGATTATTTAAAAAGTTCTTTGTTCAGAAAGATAACACCGGTGATAATGGAACAGTTTGCTGTACTATATCCTGGTTGTCCAGATTGGGAAAGCGTGAGATATCCTTTAGCTGCATTTGTACATGGAAAAAGGTACTCACACACCGCCTCCCTCCAAGACTATAAATTAAAAATACTAATAGCATAATTTTTAGAAAGCCTATAGAGAAAGAGTCTCCTTCAGGCATCGTTTGTCATTTCCGTGTTACTGTTACCTCTTGCACTGTCCTTTTGACCATGATCCTTGCCGGCTGTCTGTCACTTTTCACTTGTCCCCAGACTCCGAGTTTGCTTATGATTTTGTACCATTGCTACACCTTGGCTCTGCCTCACGCAAGCAAGTCTACGTCTGGGGGGGGGGGGTAGAGATGCCTGGTAGACTCCCGCGCACAGCAAGTCATCCCAGCTTTGCGGCGGGCTCTGATGAAAACAGGGACTATTAGAGTCCGCTCCCTTGGAGTGGCTTTATTGCCATCCGCTGGCGGTGGTCTAGTGGATACAACGACCGCTGTCCATGACACCATGAAGCAGTGGAATGACGTTTATTCAATACCAGTTAGGTCCTGGCGACTGACAAATAAGCATATTGATGTCCGCATGAAAGGGCCTTTGAGCATCAGCAGGTGCTCAGCAAAAGTTACGCATGGGTGTATCTGCTGTCCCTTGGATCTTCAATTATCATTTAATTTCCTTTCTCTTGTTCATAGAGGTCGTTCCAAAATTTGGAGGCTGGAATTACCAATGTTTGGACAAATGTCACATATCAGCCTATGTATGGGGGAGGCCGTGTCCCGGTCTGCTGCTGCAGCTATGGAGGATGTGCTTGGCGTGTAAGAACAGTTGAAGTGCATGCAAAGTTTCCTGGCCCGTTTTAGAATGTCTTGCAGATGGAGATGTAAGACTTGAATAACCAGATTAAACATGTATGCCATGCAGGGAAAATGGCTCAGCCCATCTCCTACACAGCGCGGACACCATGGTTCTAATTTTCAGTTGTCTCAGAGAAAGCCACAAATCGATGACAACTTGCATGAACCTGGAGCATTTCCTCCCGATGTGTGAAACTTAGTTCACCCCAGGGGAATACTCTGTCCACTTGAATCAGCATAAATCGTTTAGATGGTCCTTTCTCGTTCATAAATTTCCCCTGTTCTTTCTATGTCCCCCTGTTATTATATTTATTCATGTTCATAATTTCCCCATGTTCATTTATTTCCCTGTTAATATATTATTCCTGTCATCAATTTCCCCTGATCAATTAATTTCCCCTGTTAATATATTTATTCCTGTTCATCAAATTTCCCCTGTTCAATAATTCCCCCTGTTAATATATTCTATTCATGTTCATCAATTCACCCTGTTCAATAATTTCCCCTTTTAAAATATTTATTCCTGTTCATTCATTTCCCTGTTCTCAGTCTGTCTGCACGTTGTACCGACCTTTCTGCTACGTTACTGACTCGAATATCCGCCGCCTAGGCCGCTGAACTGGTTGGCCTGACCTTTGACTACGGTTTGTCTTACGATTCGTACCTGGCTGCGCCTCGGCTGCCAACGCAAGCTAGTCGCGCCAGTGATAGCGACCTGGTAGGACCCCGCCGCAAAAAGTCATCCTGCTTTGCGGCGGGCTCTGGTGAAAATCCGGGGACCTACTTAGACCCCGCTCCTGCGTTGGCCGCTGTCTGCCTCCACTTACAGTGTCGTGAGGAGCCACTTCTCATGTCTTACAATGCAGAAGTGAAATGCAAAGTTTCCTGGCCGTTTCTTGAATGGTGCAGAGCTCCAACAAACTTGATATGGGGAGGGGACTGCAGTACCACAATTGGACAGGAGGCACGGTCAAAGCTTCTGCACTTTGGGGATGGCTTTGCGCATTCGGCTGTCTCTTGGCAATGGTCGCGGGGGTTTGAAGACTCTGCTGGCACCAATAGAGTGCCAGGTGAAGGAGTATTGAACAAGTAGGATGATGGAAAAGAATGGGTGTTGTCCTTCGGACTCGTGGTGGTGAAGCCTTGACTGCCTGAATTGGGAGGCGTTGCCATGGGTGCTGCAGCTGTTGGGACAGGAAGGACCTACAACATCTGAAACTCATTTGGTGGACTCTGCATGATTTATATGCAGGGCCGTCTGGTTAGCCAAAAGTTAGGTCCCCTGGTCAACGCATTTCTTTCTGCCATACGATTCTCCAATATAGTTATGGTTAAACCTCCTCTGGGGGCTCTTTTTCTCGTCAGAAAAACTGGCACACCGGCCGAGTTTGTGATTTTACCACCAAATCTCCTGAATGACTGACTGTTTACCGCCGCTGACCCAGAGTGTGCCCCTGTGACACTACTTTCTGGGTCCTGGCAATGTGGGTTAGTCTAATGTGGCGTTTGGCTCCCAACCTCGCAATGCTGACACCCTGCTGACTCCTGGCCACTCTAGCCGACTATGTTCTACGCCATCTGCCTGGAATTAAACACGCAAGCTTCCGATCTTTACTCCCAATGATAATATGAACCCTTGTACACTGTTGGTCTGGGTCAGCTGATAGCCTTAAATGGCTTTCTAAAATCCACCAGTATGCTGATGTCATCCCACTTTACATCTCAGGCCCAGACATTTTACTATCTACTGTAAAGATCCCAGATTTGCCTGTCGTCCTCCAAATCCTCCTTCTTCTCCCCCGTCTCCTTAAACGTAATGTAGAGGAAAACGGAAGATTCCTGGCAGGGGACAATGGGTAGTTCGGAGGGTAGGCGATCCGCGTTAGGGTGCCTCTTCATCAACAGGGAGAAAAGGGGGCATCAAGGATGCTTGGAGTGGGCTGAATATTTAATTTGTGGGCACTTTATGCCTTGTTTAAATAGGGCACCAGAATAGCTTGTCCAGGCCTTGCTTGCTTCGCCCGGCTCCCAAGTGCGATTGGCTACATCGATTAGTGTTTCCCTGTCACCGCCGTCCCCTCAACGGGTGTCGCTGAAACAAAGCTGACCACTCGCAACAAAACCCCCCATTGCAACTCTCCTCCTCACTACTTGCCGCTTCTGCAAGAAGCAGCGAATGTCTTCCCCACCTCTTTGCTGCCCACTGTTCTCAATATTTGGTCCTAATGTTAGTGGCCCCAGACCCAAAAGCATAGTAGTTCTCTGTCTGTGGAAGCGAACAGGACAGAGGTGGGTTGAGGACAGGTGAGAGCCCCTCACCTGCTCCCGGGCCATGCCAACTAGGGGTTGTGTGTGTCAAACCCACCGACTCTTGGCTGGGGTTGTCAGATTTCATCTGGGAGAAAGTGTATGACCTAGTATGTGGTCAACACATGGCAGGTAGATGACACCGGATGCTGTGGCCTCGCAGGGTGACTCCTGCTGTGACGTCCCCTTACTGTGCTGCAATCTGTGGCGGCTCTGGTAACCTACTACGGTGTTCTTTGTGCTATGGTAGGATCTTAGCCCTCAGCTTGTTTTTTCCCAGCTGGCGCTGCCATGACTTTATCAGGCTGCATTCCCGCTTCAGTTTTTTGGTCAGTTTTGCCCCCGTAAGTGCCCAGGGAGTGGAAGGGTGAAGGGATTGTAATAGCGTCAGCAGTCATGTGCGTGTCATACTAAAACACAGCATTGTATGAAGACCAAACCAAGCTCCCTCTGCATATTTAAGCATGGCACAACATTCTACAGCATCCTACAGGCTCTACAGGCTCTGTGCAGCGAAAAAATAGCTGTTTTTTAAGATTTTTGAGAAATTCGCCCAAGTCTAATCACTGTACATAGTTATATAGTACAGTTTAAAAAAGAGGTCGATAAATGGGAAGCAGTATAAGTCATTTTTTCCCTGCTCATTCCAAGAGGTGATCAAACTGCATTAATGTTCTAAACAAGAATTCTGTATCTCTACATAAGCGTCAGTATTATTTTTTTGCAAGAAATTGTCTAAGGGCGCGTCCCCACTGCACAGGACAAATAGGTATTTGTCCTGTTTTGCGGCCGTCCTCACGGTCCTTTGTGGCGATGAGCGGAGAAAAGCCCTCCCCCTCCACATTGACATGCACAGATTCCGTCCGAAAACCGGACGGAAGAATGTGCATGTTCAATGCTCTGCAGCCGGACCAGGGGCGGAAAAAACGCCGGACGGTAAACCCGTGCAGTGGGGACTGCTGCACGGGTTTTCCATAGAGCACCATTGTGCTAGTTGTCTGAAAAACCAGCCGAAAACCCGTGCCGTGGGGACATGCCCTAAGACTTTTTTAAAGCCTACAATTGTTTCTGTTGTTACCAGCTCTATTCCACAGATTTACATTTCTTTTGGTTTTACCTATTCATGTGATTTAGAGAATGTTGTCTTGTGGCACATTGTGCTTTAAGTTAGTAACAAATTTTCGACACAAGCCTTGTTTATTTGTGGAAAAAAATCAAGATTGGAAAAATTTGCCATTTTAAAAATGTAAAAATTTCTAATTATACCATACAAAATAGTTTGTAACTAGCATCTACCATATGTCTACTTTATGTTGGATTCATTGTCTTTTTTATATTCTTATGGCATAAAATATTGAAATCTACATTTAGGAAGTTTGTGTATTCCCTATGCGTTTCACGGGAATTAAAGCAAAGTGGGGGTGAAATTAAAGTGGAAGTGTTTCAATCCATTTTTTACTGTAACACAGTAGATGTTAACAGAGAAATACAACTGAATATTGATTCCCTTTATTCTGCTGTTTTAAGTACTATCCCATATGTGTCATTTCAAGTTTGCAGGTACTTTAAGGCGCTTTAACTTAAATTTAACTTTAAGTGAAATGAAGACTTTTTCTAAAAACATTGGTCAATGGATTTTACTTTAGTCATGAGATAAGAGACATTTTATGTCCTCTGAGTGCACTCAGGTCTTTATAGTTACCTGGTTCCCTGACCATAACTCTGTTATCAGTGTAACAGCTTAGCTACTTACAGAGACGCTGGACATGCTAATCACTGCTTTAAAACCACACACAGCCTGAAGAGCCACCATAAAGGCATGTCCCCACGGCAGAGAGCAAATACCGGTCGTATTATCTGACTGGTATTTGCTCTGTTTTTGTGGTCGTGCACACGGCCGCAGCGGGACGGCTTTTCTCCGTGGTTTGTGGAGAAAAGCCCTTCCCCTTCACATTAACTTGTTCATATTCCACCCGAAAACCGGGCAGAAGAATGAACATGTTCAATGTTTTTCGGACCGCCGGCAGTCTTAAAAAAACGTCCAGTGGAAATTCCGTGCAGTGGGGACCGCTGCACGGATTTTCCTTAGAGGTCCATTCTAAGGGTTGACAGTGTTTACAGACAGTTTTCAAAACCTAAAACGGTCTGTAAAACTGTCCAAAAACCCTTGCTGTGGGGACAAGCCCTAAGTGTAAAACTGCTTGTGAAACAGTTTAGTGAGAAAACCCCTTTAATAAACACCCTTAAAAAGACCTCATTTTGTAAACTACACTTATTAAGGAATATATGCAGTGGTTTAGTGAGTATATTGACCCCACAGGTGTTCCACAGATTGCTTTAGCATTGGGCCATGACAATTAAAAATGTAATTTTTTTTGCAATATTATGCAGTTTCAGCTGAAAGTTTTTAATTTTTACAAGAAATTCTGTAGAAAGATCACCCCAAAAAGTGCTACACAGTTTCTTCAAACTATGGCAATAGCCTATATGTGGGTGTAAACTGCTGTTTGGGTCCATGGCAGGGCGTACAAGGGAGGGAGCGCTATTTGGCTTTTGGAACTCAAATTTTAGTGGGTGTCATGTCGCATTTACAAAACCCCTGTAGTATCGGTACAAGTGAAACTTGAATTCCCTCACCTGTAGGGAATTCATAAGAGGCTGTAGTAAGCTTTTTGGCCGCACATGTGTTTCACAGATCTTTTAGTGTTGGGCCATGAAAATAGGAGAAAAACGGCAATTCCTCCTGGGTTTCATTTTACAACCTTCGCTGTGCAGTACAAATGACATAATAACGTTACTATGCTGATCGGTACAATTACAACAATATCAAAATTATATATTTTTTTTCTTTTTTTTCTCTTATTACTTTAGTGCTTTTTTTTTCGAAAGTTGTGTTTTTATGTTGTCATATCCTGAGAGCTATGTCTTTTTATTTTTCTGAATACGGAGCTGATTAAAGGCTTGTCTTTTGCGGGATGAGTTGACCTTTTCATTGGTATCATTGTGGGGTTCGTATTCTTTTTTTCAAGGATTTTGAGAGGCGGGGTAAATAAAGATACAAAAACCTGAATGGTGTTTTTTATTTTTATTTTTTACAGTCTTCAATATGTGGTATAAATGACATGTTATCTTTACTTAGCAGATCAATACAATTACAGCAATACAAATTTATATTTTTTATGTTTATCTACTTTTACACAACAAATACATGTTTTTGCCATGTTCTGAGAGCCCTAACTTTTTTATTTTTCTGTATACGGAGCTTGTTTTTAGTGGGATGAGTTGACATTTTCATTGGTTTCATTTTGGGGGACACATAACTTTTTGATTGCTTTTTAACCTGTTTTTCAGGAGGCAGGATGAAGAAAATACAGCAATCTTGGTAGTTTTACTCTGTGGGCCAGTGCAATTATAGCAATGTGTAACTTATATAGTTTGTTTTAGTTTGTAGCACATTCTTTAATTTTAATTGTGTAAAACAATGTTTATGCATTGCTGTTTTAATAACTTTTTATTTTTCTGCTGACGGAACTGTGTAAGGGATTTTTTTGCAATATGAACTGACATATTCATCCTTACCACTTTGGGTCTCATATGACATTTTGATTGCTTTTTATTCCATTTTATATGCAACGGGCTAAACAAAAACCGCAATTCTGACATTGTTTATTTTTTTACAGCATTCATCATGCAAGCAAAATAATGTGCATAGGCTGTTATGCAATACAAAATACGTGTACATTTTACAATCTTTTTTGGACAATTGGCCTTTGCAATGGGAAAAGAGTGGTTTGCATGTTTTACTTTATTTGGCTTGTTTGTTTCTTTTTTACTTATTTACTTTTCTTTTCATCTTCTCCCTCATTTGATTGCTAATATAGCTGTATTGCTATACATTATACAGGGGCCTGGCATGATGATATCACGGTAAGTTCAGAAGCCTTTCTTTAAATTGGTCTGCATGGCTGTCATCCCAGAAGGAAGCCTCTTTTAAAGATGATGCACAAGAAAGCAAACAGCAGACTTAGGACATGGATTACTGAAACCATGTCCTGTGGCCACCTTGTGAGGAGTACACAGACAAGTGTTTGTTGCTTATGTAGTGACCCAGCACTGAAGATTTCTTTGTTCCATATTTTGCTGTATTCTGTCACAATGTTTCAGTGCAGAAAAGAAATCATAATATTGCAGTCTAAAGTATTCTCTAGGTCGCCCTCTGCTGTTTGGTTCCTTGTTATAACATTTGCCTATGTATAACATGTATATCTGCTGATTGGCTGCATAACCTGTCGTTCAAAATGATGCAATAGCTCTCTGACATGTGACCCCTCTGCTACCATGCCAACACCAATGGCTGGCCAGAGGCAGTTAGGCAGTGAGGCAGTTAGGCAGTTAGGCAGTTGGTTAGTTAGTCTCTGCTCCTCCATCGGGAGGTGTGCGAGGTCTCCGGCAAGTCAAGGTGTGTGTGTGTTGCTCCCTGGCTAACCTCAGCCATTCTGTAAGGCCCCTAGCCTACCTCAAACCTGTCCTTAATTCTCCTACCACCTAAGGGACTCACACAGGATCTCCAGTGCTACTCAGGAGGGTGCAAGTCCAGTCAGAAAACCTTCTGTCCAACCGTCTGGGAATAGAGGGTCTCCCACCGCGGTCATAGTCTTCTCTGGCTTCAAGTCAGAGATCCACGCATTCTCATGCGTCAAGTGTGCGGAAGTAGCTTCAGTCTGTCCAAAAGGACAAAACA
>JAODAL010002438.1:0-196194 GCA_025379985.1 Phyllomedusa bahiana | reverse complement strand
TGCAATGTTACTGTTTTGCTCCAAAATGTTAATTGTTATTATTTTATTAGTATTTGGGAAATCCACCAATACTGCCTGTATTCTTCTGGGCTCTGGATCAGATTCAAGCAGGTCTTGACTAAAATCTGATCCCAGATCTCTTCTGCACATTACCAATGTTTGTGCAGACTGGACTTGGATACGAATACAGCTCTTTCTTCAACTCTACCCACAAGTGTTCAAAAGATCAAAACATTGTTACCCTTTTGCTTGTCAGTGTCTGTTCTACCTAAATAGCTTGGATTATTGTATCATAAGGTGATAAACATCCTCATGTTACCATTTTACTAAAGTTAAATTATCACTTAAACATGTGCCATGTATGAGGAAGTCGGGAGTCGGAGTCAGGAGTCTGAGTCGAGAGTTGGAGTCGGAGTTTTGGGAAATTGAGGAGCCGGAGTCAGGGCTTTGGCTTGCCGACTCCACAGCCCTGGTAGTAGGAGTGTAATGGTTTGGGGCTGTATGAGTGCTGCTGGCTGTGGGGAGCTACAGTTCATTGAGGGAACCATGAATGCCAACATGTACTGTGAACATAGCACGATCCCCTCCCTTTGGAAACTGGGCCGCAGGGCAGTATTCCAAAATGATAACGACCACAAACACACCTCCAAGACGACCACTGCTTTGCTAAAGTAAATGAGGGTAAAGGTGCTGGACTGGCCAAGTATGTCATCAGACCTAAACTCTATTGAGCATTTGTGGGTCATCCTAAAATAGAAGGTGCAGGAGCTTGGTGATGTTGTCATGGAGGAGTGGAAGATGAGGTCACTGGCAACCTGTGAAGCTTTAGTGAACTTCATACCCAAGAGAGTAAAGGCAGTGCTGGAAATTAATGGTGTCCACATGAAATATTGACACTTTGGACACAATTTGTCCATTTTCAATTATGGGTGTACTCACTTTTGTTGTCATGGGTTTAGACATTGATGTCTGTGTGTTGAGTTATTTAAGGGCACACAAAATTTACAAGCTGTACAATGACTACTTTATATTGTGTCAAAGTAACATATCTTCAGTGTTGTCCCATGAAAAGTTATATAATACAATATTTACAAAACTGGGAGGGGTGTACTCACTTTTGTGAGATACTGTATATGATCCACGAAAGACATAATGCCGCATGAACCTAGCATTATACACATTTTTTATGGGAAAAGATTCATCAGAAAAAAAAATGTATTAAATTAAACCTCTATTCATACTGGGAGTGATTGACAGTTATCTTTGTATGCAGAGTAGGACCACCCACTAAGCTCCTAGTGCCACATAGGGTGATATTGTACAGAAATCGGTATAGATCATCAGAAGGAAAGGTTCTCTCCTATTGTTGTTGTTGTGTTACGTCACAGCAGCAATAGCAATGTATACATATCCAACCTTAAAGATGCCGCCACAAGGAACAATTTGAAATGCTTTAACAAACAGGTTAGACAGCTACTTATACTGCAAACCAATTCAAATAGTAAATGGCATTGACCTTCGTTCAACATAAATGTAAAATACTGTATATCTGTACGACTTTGAGTACCAGGGCTGTGGAGTCGGAGTCAGTGTCCATTTTGGTGGAGTCGGAGTCATTATGAAATTGACCAACTCCCAAAATATATAATTGGTCCAGTAAGTTCAGCGCAGTACCAAGAGCAGGAGGAATTGGGTCTTGCCAATGCTGCTGCTCCCATATCTTCAGCCTCATCAGATGGGATAAGAGGAGTCCATTTAATTTTGAAAAGTATTTGACATGGAGCTGGCAAAGCGTTGCTGGAGGGGAAAAGACTCCGCTCCCATAGCAAACAGATCGACCAGATTTCAGCAAAATATTTTACTTGCTCTCAAAGAAGTAGAAGAGTTCAACTGTTCATTAAAACTGACTGTGCCTGAGGCAATTCCTTTATACCTTGACATTGTTAGAGATGTGGCCCCTGTGGTCACCGCTTTGCCCCCAACCCAAGTTAGTGTAGAGAAGCCGTTCTCTAGCCTGGAAATAATGAGCTCAGATGTGAGGTCATCTATGAAGAAGGATCTGATGGAGGCGATACTATTTCTCAAAACAAATTCATAGACTCCACAATGTGAATGTGAGACTACCATCATTTTATAGAAAATTATTTTGCCTATCTCATAGCTAAATTTGACTTGCAACTGTTTAGAATCTATTGCAGGTTCTTGCCATGTAACTGCATTGTTACTGTTTTGCTCCCGGTGGTGGAACAATCTTTTTCTCCTTGTTACTACAAATTACAACCTTCTCTCACATTCCTTAATAGCTCAGTGTGTTATTAGGTTGATTTACAAGCAAAATGTCACTGGTTGGAATCGAAGAAGATTTCCCAAGAAAAGAGAGGCATCATCATCCAGCTCATTGATAGCATCTCTGGGCTAAGAAAATTGCCAAACTGCATCATGTGAGGCCATGACAGCTGGATGAATATGAAATGAAGTTCACCCATCCATTCAAAAGCCAAGAGGTGGACGTCGAGGCAAAATATCAGAGTCAACAAGTTGGCTCATCACAAGTTTTTCAGTTCAAAAGGACAGACATGGCAAGGGAAGGGGGGGCTCGAAAAAGCTTCTTAAAGTGAGATCACAGCCCGTCCATGAAAGCCCATGAAAACACATTCACAGGTCGGGAAAATTTTGGAGGGAAAAAAGTTGAAAAAGGGCCTAAAATTCATTTCTCCCCCATAAAAAAGGGAGATTTCAAAAAAAGTATAAAAAGTAGAAGATTAGAAAAATTTTTTGATTTGCAGAAAAGAGATGAAATAAATTTTAGACTTTTTTTTTTGGGGGGCCCCAAAGGGGGTTTGGAAAAAAAAAAGGGGAAAAAGGGAAAAGTAACGGTTTCGGGGAAATTTGAAGAAAGCCTGGGGGTATAAGATTGTTTCACACCAAAATAGTTTTGGATACTTGATTTGGGATCGATGGTGATCCAATCCCTGAGCTTATGTGAGTCCCCCAAAAAGAAAAATTACTTTCCTTATACCCCGGGTACGGATTTTAAAAAAAGGGGGGGCTTTGTATTCCAACAGGACAACGACCCGGCAAAAGGCGAGATTGGAAAAGAAATGGTTAAATTAAAATAAAATTAGAGTTGCTGTATTTGCCTCAAAAAGCCCCGAGCCCCAAAACCCCCTATGGGAAACACTTGTTGGTAGATTTGAGAAAAAGCGTTTTTAATTTCCCAAGTAAGGACCATATGCATTAACTTTGGGGGAACGTGTAGAAAAGCCCTTGGGTTAAAGTTTTTTTGGTGGAGAAAAGGTTAAATCTTTCGAAGAGCCCAAAAGATTCAAAGGTGGTTTTTTTAAAATACTAATAAAAAAAATTAAAATTAAAATTTAGATTTTTAGGAGAAAAAACGTAACAAATACAGTTACATGACAAAAATTGCTTTAACTAACGGGATGCTAAATCCCTTGCAAATTCAACTGTTTAGTTTGGCTAAAATGTTGACTAAAAAATTGGGGGTTTTTCCGGGTTTAAAGCTGTAGTGGAAGGTGAGTTTGGAGCCTGAAAAGTAAAAAGTTAAAAAAATTTTTTTAAATTCTTGTTTCCCAGGGGGATTTTCCCTAAATAAGCTTGATTTTTTTTTCTTTAAGGGGGTTAAAAAAAATTTTTCCCCTTTTTTCAGTCCCTTTTTAAAGTTATAACTTTAAAAACATTGCGGGTTTTGAAACGGGGGAATCCCGGGTTACAAAACGGGTTTTTGGGCATTTTAAGGGTCATTTTACTTAAGGGTTTTTTGTAATTTTTTGGGAACAATATATTTAGAAATTTTTAGGGGTGTAATATTTTTTGGGTTAAATTATAGGCAGGTTTTTTCCCCCCAAAAGAGGTTTTAAAGGAAAGGTTGTTTGCCCCCTAAAATAGGCAGGTAATTTTTTCCCCTTGGGCAAATTTTAAAAAAGGTTTTTTATGTCCCCATAGCGGGTATAGGCAGGAAAAAATTGTCCCCCAATAGGGGGGGTTTATAGGCGGGGTTTTGGGCCCCCCAAAAAAAAAAGTTATTTTTTCCCCCTTTAAGGCGGGTTTTAAAATGTGCCCAAAGGCATAAATGGGGCCCCATAGGCAAAATTGGGGCCCCTAAGCAAGGTAATAGGCAAGGTTATTGTCCAAAAATGGGGGGGGGTTTTTTGGCGGGGTTTGGGGCCCCCCAAATAGAAGGGTTAGAAGGGGTTAAGGAAACCTTTAAAAGGGCGGGAAAGAAAGGTTTTTTTGGGTTATTTTTCCCCCCTTCATGGGGCGGTTATAAAGAAGGAATATGCCCCACCCTTTGCGGGAAATTTGTCCCCCAAAGGCAGGGTTTATCCCCCCCAAAAAAAGAAAGTAAAAGGTCCCCCCCTAGGCAGGTAAAAGACAGGTAAATTTTAAAAAAAAAAAAAAATACTACCTCACTCCCCCGCACTCCGGGGCCCAAAACCCGGGCCTTTTTTTGTGCCCTTCTGGAAAACCAGGCCGGGGGGTTCATTAAAAGGCCGTGCAGGAAAAAATTTTTTGGGCATTGGGGGTCCCCTGTCCCGGAAAGATCCGGAAGGTTGAAGGTTTTCTGGGGCCCTTTCCAGAGTTTTTTTTAATTTGGGGACCCCGGGGAAAATTCCCCCCCCCCCCCCCCCCCCCCTCTCTACTCTGAAATAGAGCCCTTCCGCTGTATGCGCCCGGGGAGGAGTCGCATACAGCCGAAGCATCCCCCCCCGGGTGCCCGGGCCATGGCGGGTGCCAGGCGGGGATTTGGAAATTCAGCTGTATGCGCCCCCAGGGGGAAAGCTGCACTACTCATCTTCGCGTAAGTGACCCCCCAGAAAAAAGGGGGCAGTCCCGGGCTTGCGTGGGTTCCCGAAAGCCCCCCGTTCGTAACTAGGGGACAAAAGTAAGCCCCGGAATGACTTTAATTGGGGGGACTCCCTTTGTATAAGGGGGGGAGGGGGGTTTGTTGTAGTCGGATTTTGGAAAGAATTGGCTTACTGACCCCAACACCTTTTTTTTGAGTACTTTTGAATTTTCCCACAAGTTTTATCAAAATTCTTTTAATTTATTATTACAGATTTTTGTTGAAATTGTTTTAAAAAGCGTTATCTAGCTTTATAAAATTGATGGTCCCAATTTTAAAAATTGGTCCCTTTTCTGTCTCCCAGCATCCTTGTCAATCAGCTGATTAAAGGAGTCACAGTGTTTTCTGCGGTGAAGTAGCCCTTTCTGTGTTTCCCTTTTTTATGTTTTTTATTTGAAACCCCCCATACCTTAGTAGTGGAAAAATAATACTTCAGTCCCCTTCCTATTCGTTTTAAAATTGGACGGGGCCCTGAAGTTATTTTTTTCATGTACAAAAAGTGTTTACAAGTTCAAGCACATGTAATCATGGAAAAGGCTGTAGCATTTACAAGAGCGTCATTGCCCCTTTAAAACAGTTGCCCCGTAGTTTTGCCGGATTTTGGTCCCCTTAATTTTATTTTTGGGAAAGGAGGTTAATCCCCTTTAAGTAAAAAAAGACATGGAAATTCACTAAAAATTGGGTTCGCATATTGCTTGTTCCCAATAGAAATGTTAGACATCTTTCTTTTCCTTATGCAATGTTGTGGCTAACCTAGTTTATAGCAGTATTTTTGGCACAAAACCACAATATTTGGGCATCCCAAACCAAAACACGTTCTTTTTGCTTAATGGATCATTTTTTTAGCTACGCATTTTAATTTCACAAAAAATTTAAGTACAGAATTTTTTTCTTTTTTTAAATATAGTACGTATAAAATTTTATGACAAACCAAATATATACATTTTCATAGTTACTTATTAAGAAAAATTGAAAAAAATTAAATTTTTTATTAAAATTTTTCACCCTGAAAAGTTAGGGGCCCCAAATGAAATTCTAATAAAACCATTTTAAAAGAGGAATGCCTTTATATTGGAAATATTGCCCAAATGTGTGACAACAACATAGGAAATATAATATTTGCTAAAAAATTAATACAGTTTCACCTGTCAAATGTATTAGCAGTTTATTTTGTAAGAAATTACAAATCTAGATCCAACTCTTTCAGCTAACAAAATTAGTCATATGAAAATTTTAAAAAATTTGGGCATGAAAAGTGAATAAATGCCCTTGCAAGACCTTGGGGAAAGTTTTTGTGTTTCCCAATGTTTTCCTTTTCTCGGGATAGACCATGTCCTTTTTTTTCTGGTGGTAATGATAATAATAAAAAATAAAAAAAAACTTTTTTTTTAAAATAGGCCAAAAAATTTCCGCACACTTTACAATGTATGGGGAAATTTAAACAGAAAAAAGAACAGACATGACACAATAAAAGAATTTACAAGGTGTGAGGCCCGGGCTCCAAGAGCAAAACAGTCTAAAAGGGGTCCCTGGGGGAGACAACTGGGGAAAATGTGCTAAGTTTAAAATGGTCCGGGCCTTTGGGTTTTCCAAAAAATTTAAGGGGGCGGTTTAAATAAAAATTTTGGGATGAACCTGCCCCCATGACAGAAAACATCTATATACAGATAAGTCCCCTGGGGAAGTGCCCTAGTGTAGGGTTTTTAAACAAAAATTTGTGTGTGTGATAAAAAGGGGGGGGGTTTAGCAATTAGGGATTTTGGGAAGGGGTGACCCTGCCAAAAAGAAATGTTTTTTTCAGGACCCCTAAAACAAAAAAAGGGTTAGGAATTTCGGATGGACAAAAATTGGGATGTTCCAGAAAATTTTGGGGGCAGAAACATGGAAATCTAAAGACAGATCGGAGGTTTCGAAATGATTGTGGCTTAGTTTTGATATCCGCCAAACAGCGGAGATTTTCGGGTGGGTGGTAGCCCAAAGATGAAGGGGGAGTTTAAGGGGTTTGCAGAACTGTAGAAATTTTTAGGGGGTGAAAGTGATTATTTTATGCTGAAATTCTGTACTGAATTGGGCAACCAGTGCAGGGACTAAACACGGGGGAAAAGGAAACAGTAAAAGGGGCGGGAAAAAGAAAAAAGGAGCCTGGCTGCTGCACCGGAAGATTTGGAGGGGAAGTTTCAGAGGGAAGAAAATAAGCAAGTAGTTTACAGTAGTTAAAAACCAAAGAAAGAATAATACCCCAACAATGAAAAAAAAATAGCAGATGGGGGGTTGGTTTTTTTAGTTTGGGCGGAAAGACAAAATTTTCATTTTTAAAGTGGGGTTTTAAATTTTTGAGATAAAAAAGGACATGATATCAGGGGCCCAGCAACAAAGGGGTCACTGGTGTTTTGTGGGCGGGGCGGGAGGGGACGTCTGGGGAAGAGGTTAAAATTGGAAACATCAGCGTAGAAAAAGGTATTTGGAAATTTTAAATCTACTGAGGGTTTTTTGGGGCCAAAATGGGTTTGTAAAAATTAAAAATGGGAAAAGGACCAAAAACCCCAATCCTTGAGGAACCCCAACAGCAACGGAGAGGAAAAGAAGTAGAACCTGCAAATAGACACTAAAGGGAGCGGTCTTAGAAGTGGGATGAAAAAACCAAGAGAAAGCATTTTGTCCCGGGGGCCCCAAGGCCCCGGGAAGCATGCGGGGAGAAAAAGGGTTTAACAACATGTCAAATGCAGCAGAGAAAACCAGAAAAAACGAATATTTGCCCGGGGAAATTTACCCAGTGGGGAGAAAAATTAGAATTTTTAGCTAAAAGCATTTCCCTTGGAAGTGCAGGGGGGGAAAACCCTTTGTTTTGGTAAAGGTTTCGAGAACAAAATTTTATCAGAGAGATAGCGGATTAGGGCGAAGTAGACAAGCATTCCAGGATTTAAAGAGATAAAGGGGAAAGGGGTTGGGAACCGGTGGTAGTTGGGCAGTGCGGGCGGGTCCAAGGGGCTTTTTTAGTAAAGGGGGTTTATAAAAAATAAACCTTGTTTTAAAACGAAGTTTGGAAAAATTTTCCCAAAGTGGAGAGAAAAGAGGTTACAAAATTGTGGGTGAGGGAGAGATGACGGGCTGGAGAAACGGAAAAGGGTGAGAAAAATGAATGGGGCCCACTAGGGGCGGGTTTAGTGGGGCAGCATACAAGAGAAGCCTGGATACTTTTTCCTCTGTTGTTGGGTAAAAAGGGCCCTGAAAAGCAACAAAGGGGACTTGCGGGAGGGACGGGATGGGTTTTACTTGGAAAAATTTGAAAAATCCCAATTTTTTGCCAATATTTTTTTTTTTGTCTTTAAAATTTGAGTGTTAAAAGGTCTTCAGCCCAGAGGCATGCCCCGGGAACGAACTTTGGGCCCCTGGGGGGGGGGAAGGGGAAATGTCAAACGGGGCTTTTGGGGTTGTTGTTAATGAAGAGAAAGGGGGGTAAAAATATTCTTTTTTTTCAATGCAGGGCAGAATGGTTGGGCCCTGCCCATAAAATTTTAAATAGTGGGGAAAGTCTGCATTTCTTTGACTTTCTCAAAATTTTGCCCCAGCACACATCTGGAAACCAACCCCTGCAGAAAGCGAGTCAGAGGGCTCTGCCTACCGAGGGTTTGCAGTGGGGAGGGGGTGACAAAATTTCCAGGTTTTTGGGAGAGAGTTTTCGTTGCAATTTTTAAAACACCCCAGGTCAGGACGGGGAGGGGAGGAGTTTGGGGCAGTGAGTACGTTTTTGGTGTCTATGATGGTGATGGGAAGGGGTTGTCCCAAAAAGGGCGGGAAAAATTAGTCATAGGGGAAAGAGATAAAGTTAAAAATCAGAAGAGCATAATGAGAAAAGTGGGGTTTTAAAATTTGTTGAAGATGACAGAAAACCAATTAAAAGAGTGCCCACCCTTTGGGGGGTTGGGAGGCCCTTAAACTGCGGAGGCCAAGAAAAGAGGTTATGAAAAAAAACTGAGAAATGGAAGAGGGCATGGGGTCAATCAATGGGGTTGTTGAAATCACCCTTTAAGAGGGGTGGGCATTTCAGAAGAAAGGAAAAAGGGGAGCCATGCAGCAAAAAAAATCCAAAAACTCGGGGTAAACCGGGGTCTATACACAACCTTTCCTGAGAAAAAGGGGGCAAAAAAGTCTGGGGATGTGGACCTAAAAGGAAAGGGGAAAAGGGGGGGAGGGTACAGAAGGAATGCCCTTTGGTGGGGCCCCGGGTTTTGGAGAAAGGTACACCGACTCCGCCACCCTACCTTTTTCTCAAAAAAATCTTTGAGGGTGGGGGGTGAAGTGAAAGACCCCCAAATAGGTGAAAAAGCACAGGGAAGCCTTTTCCCTGATTCCCCGGGAGCCAGGGTTTTCGGGTTAGAGCTGGCGGGTTGGGATTTAAAGAAAGGAATAGGTCATGATTACAGGGGGTTTTTAACAGACATTTTAATCCCCGGAAGGCCGTTTCCACAAAGCACAATTAAAAGGAAACAGGAAAAGACGTAAAAAGCAATAGCAAGCGGGTTTACATTTTTTTCCTATGGGAGGAAAAGGGAGGGGGTGGGGTGAGCAGTAAAGGGGGGGTGGGCCGGGGGTTTGGGAGAGATGTCCCCTGCAGCGAAAAGAATCTATCACTTCCAACTATAGCAGTTCCAAATGTAGCACTACTATAGATGGCAAATTGACCAATGGTCAAAATTGACCTGAGCCCTCCGACTTATACTTTGCTATGTCACATTTCTCATTCACCCTTGGAAAAAACCCCCTTTTAGCTTTATTTTGCTTTAAAATACTCACAAAAGGGTTTTAAAAAATTTTGATAGTTTTTTTATTTAAATTAAGTTCAAAGTTTTCACTGACTTGGATTCAAAATAAAAAAAGTCGAAACAAAACCAAATTTATTTATTTTTAAAAAATTTAAAAAGTAAAAACATAGGAAGTCCCGGTGCTGGGTGACAATTTAAAAAGCTGAAAAATACTTTTCTTGAAAACATAAATAAATAATTCTTCATTTAATTCTCTCTTAGAAGTCATTATTTTGTTACAGATCGACTGTCGCCCACATTACTTTATGATTTGCAGCCATAACAGATAGAATAAAATATTTAAGCTGGAATCTCAATAGTTTATGACATTTCCATGCATAACTTTGGTATTATTATAGTTTGGCGTGGTAACTCATAGTTATAACCCACCCAAGACTTGAGGAAAAGTTTTTCTGAAACTGATAACTCTCAGCTATATTTAACCATGTTTTCCATGAGTAACCTGCGCTTCCTGTAACACCTCCCATGTGCCTGCACTATGAGCAGCCAGCTTCCTACATCCACTCTGCTTTATTCGTTATCTTCTCAGCAAATGATTATTTTCACCAGAGAAAGTCATGTACACTTATTAAAATAATTTCAATTAGACATCACTTACATAAACACATTTTTGTAGAAAGTGACAAAAATGACAAAATTGCAATTACTTTTAGTACATTATTGGTATGAATTGTCAAGAACACAAATGCCATCATAACCATTAAATTACAGTTAAAGTGACCCTATACACATTTGCGCAAGTGACAAACAAGTTAATAAAATTTGAAAACAAAATTACATTAAAAAGTGCTTAGTCTGTGTTCCTGAGCCTGCCCACCTCTGCACTGAGCTTCCTGTAACTTGAAATCAGTTCAAGATACAGTGCCATAAAAAAGTATTTCGTCCCTTTTTTGTCTCTCCCACTTTTGTATATTTTACATTCTTAATTATTTTAGATATTTGGACTAGATTTTATATAAGACAACTGAAGTAAGTACAAAATACAGTTTTTTAAATGTTTATTTATTAAAGTAAAAAGTTACCCAACATCAACTGTCCCTTTGCAGAAAAGGAAAAAAAATACAACCCAACACAATCGGAGATCAGTTTTTAGTGTTGTTGCAGAGGGATTTTGACCCACACAGCCACATTGGAAGAATTCTAAATGTAACCTGTCCACATCTGGCCACAAATTCTATATGTGGTTTAGCTCAAAACTTTGACTGGCTAATCCAAAACTTTTTCTTGCTTCACAATTGTATTGCAAATTAATGGCTGACCATGTAAAAGCCTGTCAGAATTGGAGCCACTCTTTGTTAGTATTTCTCCTATGTTAGTAAATGAGAGTTTTCACAGGCAGGGGACTCTGCTCTGTTGTCTGTACGCACTACTAAAGCATTTGGAAAGCGCCTGTCTTGTCGCTGTGACAAACAGCAGTATTAGGAGCTTCAAAGCTTTGCTATATTATTTCTTTTTTTAGTTAGCAATATAGAATTTATAACTAGTTCAAACTCCTATTTTTAAAACGAATCCAGGTCATGTCAGCAGTGAGTATGACTCTTCTGGGATTTCAGATAATTGTGTCACACTTTGAATTCAATGGAGAGGGCAATGACAGAAATGTTAAGCTTTTTTGTGGGGTTCATAATATGTAGTAATATGTAATCATAGATCAATACAATTCAGTATCATTCAGTGTGATTTTGAAATACCATTAATGCACCCCAATTAATAAAGTATTCCAGCTTTTTGCCTTTATAGTGCAGCATAGGCTATTATTAAAGAATAATGTGGAGGGTCTTGTTTTCCCTTGTGTAAACCTGTATTAACACCTCACCGCTGCAGACCCATTTTTAAATCAGACGTGTCACTTTAATGACTTTAATGCTTTTACCATGTGATTCAGAGATTGTTTTCTTTTGACACATTGTGCTTTAAATGGGTTTTCTCACTACAGTGATTAGCTTTTAACATGTAGGGTCAGGTAATTGAAAATTTTTTGTAAGTAGGTTGCTTTGTTGATTTTTCTTTGGTCAGGAGATAAAGATAATTTTATCTCCTCTCTATTTACCAACCATCTTCCCACCTCTCCCTGCTCTCTCTTATCTCTTATTACACTAAGCTGCTGTCATTCTGATCATGTTGAGTCACTTTCTGCATAGTCTGATCTCTAGCTGTGGACTATGTTTACTTAAGTACAGTTAAAACCAGAAGTTTACTTTCACTGTATAAAAAGACACATATGTATGTTTTTCTTACTATCTGACATGAAATCAGAATAAATCTTACCAGTTTTCTGTCAATTAGGATTACCAAAGTTATTTATATTTGCCAAATGCCAGAATAATGAGAGTGAGAAAATCTTTGAAGGCATTTTTATAACTTTTTGCAAAGTCACAAGTTTCGATACATTTCATTAGTATTTGGTAGCATTGCCCTTTAACTGTATGACTTGGGTCAAACATTTTGGATATCCTTCCACAAGCTTCTCCCAATAGATGGTAGGAATTTTAGCCCATTCCTCCTGACAGAACTGGTATAACTGAGCCATGTTTGTAGGTTGCCTTGCTCGCACCTACCTTTTCAGCTTTGCCCACAAATTTTCAATAGGATTGAGATCAGGGCTTTGTGATGGTCACTCCAAAACTTTGACTTGGTTATCCTTAAGCCACTTTGTAACCAGTTTGGCAGCATACTTTGGGTCATTGTGCATTTGTAAGACTGCCCAAGCTTTAACTTCCTGGCTGATGTCTTGAGCTGTTGCTTCAGTATTGCCACATAATCTTCTTTCCTCATCTGTTTTATGAACTGCACTAGTCCCTCCTGCAGCAAAACAACCCCACAGCATGATGCTGCCACCCATGTTTCACAGTTGGATTGGTGTTCTTGGGCTCCCTTTTTCCTCCAAATGTAATGATGGCCTTTATGGCCAGACAGTTCAATTTTAGTTTCTTCGGATCACAGGACATGTCTCCAAAAATGTAGGTCTTTGTTCCTGTGTGTATTTGCAAACATTAATCTGGCTTTTATATGTTTATTTTGGAGTAATGGCATCTTCCTAGCAGAGTGGCCTTTTAGCCCATGTTGATACAGTATTCGTTTCACTGTGGATAATGACACAATCTTAGCAGCTTCTGCCAGCATCTTCACAAGGTCTTCTGCACGTCAGACTAAAGCACATTCATTTCTGAGACACAGAACCCGTCTCCTTCCTGAGCAGTATGATGGCTGGACATTCCCATCTTGTTTGTACTTGCATATAATTGTTTGTACAGATAAATGAGGCACCTTCAGGTATCTGGAAATTGCACCCACGGATAATTCAGACTTGTGCAAGTCCACAATTCTCTTCCTAACATCTTGGCTGATTTCTTTAGACTTTCCCATGATGTTACACACATAAGCAGTGTGTTTCTGGTGTGCTCAAAATACATCCACAGGTATAGATTCATAGTTTTTAAGGCCGAAAAAAGACAAGACGTCCATCCAGTTCAGCCTGTTGTGCTAAGGTGTTGATCCAGAGGAAGGCGGCAAAAAACCCCAATGAGGTAGAAGCCAGTTGTCCTCATTTTAGAGAAAAATTCCTTCCCGACTCCAATCTAGCAATCGGAAAAATCCCTGGATCAATGACCCCTCTCCAGAATCCTAGACACTATAACTTGTTATATTATTACGCTCCAGAAATGCATCCAAACCCTTTTAACTCTGTTATTGAATTCACCATGACAAGTTCCTCTGGCAGAGAATTCCATAGTCTCACTGCTCTAACAGTTAAGAATCCCTTTCTATGTTTACGTAGAAACTTTCGTTCCTCAAGACGTAGAGGATGCCCCCTTGTTCTAGATATAGCCCTGGGTATAAATAAATCTTGAGAGAGATCATTATATTAACCTTTAACGTATTTGAACATATTTATTATGTCCCCCCGAAGCCATTTTTTCTCTAAACTAAATAACCCTAATCTTGCTAATCTTTCTGGGTATTGTAGTCCACCCAGTCCTTTTATTATTTTTGTTGCCTGCCTTTGTACCTGTTCAAGCTCTACAATGTCATTCCTGTGCACTGGTGCCCAAAACTGTACACAATATTCCATGTGTGGTCTAACCAGTGACTTGTATAATGGGAGAATAATGTTCTCATCATGTGCATCTATGCCCCTTTTAATACACCACATAATCCTATTTGCCTTGGCAGCTGCTACCTGACACAGGATGCTACAATAAAATTTACTGTCCATCAGGATTCCCAAGTCCTTCTCCATGTCACTTTTACCCCGCCTTTTTCCATTTAACATGTAGTCATGTAATGGATTTTTCTCCCCATGTGCATAACCCTGCATTTATCTGTATTAAACCTCATCTGCCAGGCCTCCAACTTATCCAGATCCCTTTGAAATAACACATTATCCTCTATTGTGCTGATTACTTTACAGAGCTTAGTATCATGTGCAAAGATCGATATTCTACTGTGTAATCCCTGTGTAAGATCATTAATGAAAATGTCAAAGAGGATAGGGCCCAATACTGAGCCCTGTGGTACCCCACTAGTAACAGGGATCCAGTCTGAGTATGCACCGTTAATTATCACCCTTTGTTTTCTATCAGTGGGCCAGTTGCTTACCCACTTGCACACATTTTCCCCCAGTCCAAGCATTTTCATTTTATTTACCAACCTTTTATGTGGCACAGTATCAAATGATTTAGAAAAATCTAGATATATGAGATCCAATGCTGACTTCCTCATAGAAGCTTATGAGATTAGTCTGACAGGACCGATCCTTCATAAAACCATGCTGGAATGGCGTTATACATTTATTTTCAGTGAGATACACCAGGATAGCATCTCTGAGAAAACCTTCAAACATTTTACCTACAACAGAGGTTAAACTTAACGGCCTATAGTTTCCTGGATCACTTTTTGACCCCTTCTTGAATATTGGCACCACATTTGCTATGCTCCAATCCTTTGGGACATACCCCGTTATTAGACAGTCCATAAATATTAAGAATAGGGGCCTATTTATGACATCACTTAACTCCCTTAGGACACGTGGGTGTATGCCATCTGGACCTGGGGATTTGTCTATTTTACTCTTCTAAAGACTGAGCTGTACTTCTTCCTGGGTTAGACAAGAAACTTTTAAGTTGGAGTTTACCTCATCCCTCTGTTCAACAGGAAGCTCATCCTCCTTGGTAAACACAGTGGAGAAAAAAGTGTTTAATAGGTTTGCTTTTTTCTCATCGACCTCTACTGTCTCTCCCTCAGTATTTTTCAAAGGTCCAACATTTTCTGTTTTAATCTTTTTACTATTTATATAGTTAAAAATATTTTGGGCTTAGTTTTACTTTCTATAGCAATATGTCTTTCCGTCTCCAGCTTTGCTTCCTTTATCTTTATTTTACACATTTTATTTTTTTCCCTATAGCTTCTTAGCGCATCTTCATTACACTCCTGCTTTAGTAGGTGAAACGCTTTCTTTTTGTTATTTATTGTCTCTTTTACATCTCTGTTGATCCACATTGGGTTTTTCCTGTTTCTAATTATTTTGTTACCATAAGGTATGTACCTCTCACAGTGGGCGCCTAAGATGTTTTTAAAAATATCCCATTTATTATTTGTTCTGCCATATTTAAACACATTGTCCCAGTCAATACGGTTTAGGGCCTCCCTAAGCAGAATAAAATTAGCCTTCCTAAAATTCTGTGTTTTTGTGGCTCCTTGACAAAAAAACTCTATTGAAGGATAAACGGAAATGGATTATATTATGGTCACTATTTCCTAGGTGCCCCTCAACCTGAACCTTTGTTACTCTGTCAGGTCTATTAGTGAATATTAAGTCTAGAAGGGCCTCTTCTCTAGGCGGCTCCTGCACCATTTGGAAAAGGTATTTATCTTTAATTATTGACAAAAACCTGTTTCCTTTATGAGAGCTACAGGTTTCAGATTCCCGATTGATATCTGGATAGTTAAAGTCACCCATAATAATAACCTCATTCTGATTAGCCGCCTCATCTATTTGCCTGAGGAGTACATCTTCCATGGGTTCTGGTATATTTGGGGGCCTATAGCAGACCCCTATTAGTATGTCTCTAACTCAGATGTTGCCAATAAACCTATCAGAAGCTTCCAAAGACGTGACATCATCATATGGGCTGTCCCAAATTGTTTAAAGGCATAGCAGTTCTAGTGTATGTAAACTTTTGACTTTGCAAAAAGTAATAATGCATTAAAAAATTCTCTCAGTATTCTGGCATTTGACAAATATAAATAATTTTGGTAATCCTAATTCACCTAAACAGGTAAGGTTTATTCTGATTTCATGTCAGATAGGAATAAAAACATGCTTATGTGTCTTTTTATATAGTGTATGTAAACTTCTGCTTTCAGCAGAACAAAAGAGAAAAACAGAGGGGGTGCTCTGTGGTGAAGTACGTACACACAAAAAATGATAAGTGGTAAGGTTGCTCAACTAGAGTAGTTGTGCTTATAATATAGAGGCACAACACTCATATGCACGTGGACGACTCTATCTGAGCCTCGGAACGGCAGCCGCAGGTCTCTTACTCCAAAGCCAGATGACGGCAGCGGGCTTCAACAGTGAAGACGAGCTAGAAAGAAGATGGACCCGGCGCCCAGTTCAGAAATAAAACTCTTCTTGAAGTCAAGGATATTATTAAAATAAAGGTTTTTTATTCCAATAAAATTGTGGTCAAAATAGTGTTAACCTTTTCCACCAAATAACACAATATGACGCGTTTCACGCCAGTAGCGGCGCTTTGTCAGATAAAAGTGTTACATCCATGTTATAGAACTATAGAGCCTGAACAGCATGTGTTTCTAAAGCTGGCTGTGGCCCTGTCAAAGTGCACGGTGAGAAAACCCCTTTAAAGGGGTGTTATCGTTTCATTAAATGGTCTTCAGAATAAGGGGACAGTGAAAACAAGCAACGGGGCAACTGGGTGTCATTAGCAAAGCTGCCTTGTTCTCACAGTGTCCCTTATCTTGTGTTTTTATTTACACTGATATCCAGTGTGGGTCTAATCCCTCCTCCTTGCATTTCACTAGCTGAGAGCTCATTTACATTCTGTACAGCCCGTGAATCGACCCAGGGGCTGTACAGAATGACTCAAGAGTTAGGGGCCGTAGCATTTTTCGGTCTCCACACCTAGCAGAAACAGACTGCAGCAGATTGTACAATGAGAAAACATGACAGTTTTGACCCTGTGCCTAACTCTCCTGCATACATGCAGATATGTGCCGTTCTTAGAAAGCTGTAATACATCTCCAGCTGTGAGAGGAGATCAGTGCTCAGATTAGATTGAATGCAGCCTGTGGTATGTATACAGCTCTTATAAAATAAGACTGCATAGAGAGAGACACAGTGATATGTGGACTCAGAGATTGGGAGGGGGGGGAGACTCAGGCCAGCAGTGAAGGGGGGATGATGTCATCCAGCTGGGAGGGGAAGAAACGTCCGTGCATTCACAGAGCTGGGAGGCTAAGAGCAGTGTGACTCAGTCGAAGTAAGGAAGCGATACATCCCCTTTAAGTTAGTAACAAATTTTGCCATTTTCAAAGTTCATAAATTTCTCTGTTTATGACAGTTAGTTATACCACACAAAACAGTTTATATTTAGCATCTATATTTGTGGTTTATAATTTTAGTAGCAATTTTTCTAATTTTTTAGAAAATTTGCAACAGGTTTTTTTGTGGACCAGTCCAGTTCTGATGTGGCTTTGATGAGCCTGTATGTTAGACACCCCCATCTAAAAAAAAAACTGTACCCCTTAAAGTATTCAAACAGGATTTAGGAAGTTTATTAACCTTCTAAGTGTTTCACATTAATTAGAGAAAAGTAGAGGTGAAATGTCAAAATTTCACTTTTTTTTTGCAGATTTTCAATTTTAATCCGTTTTTCACTGGAACACAGTAGATGTTACCAGAGAAACACAGCTCAATATTCCCTTGCTTCTGGCATTTTTACAAATATCCCATATTTTTGCCATAGTGAGCTATTTGACTCAACCACAAGACTCAGAATGGGAGGAGCACCTACTGGATATTGGGATCTTATTTTTATAAGGATATTTTTTAGGCAGCATTTCAAGTTTGTGTACACCCTAAGGTGCTAAAACTTAAAAGGGTATTCTAACCCAGCGGTTTCACGGAGCAACAGCCAGCTTCAGGGTCACACTTCCTGGTCAGGCTGTGGGTGAGTCTTTAGCAGTGATTGGCATATCAGCTCTGCTATTCCTAGTTATTCAAGTTACAGTGACAGGACTGCAGGAGGTTTATAATCTGTAGTGCACTAAACTACAGAGCTCTAAGGGTTAACGCTTGTCATTAACCTGGATAAACATGCTTCTGCGTTAGGGTATGTTCACATGGCGTACTGGATCCGGTTTTCATTACATGAAAAACGCATTGAAAACTGCATCCAAATTGCATCCAAAAAACATATCCAAAAACGCATCTGCAAATGCATTTTTGGATATGTTTTGTATTCAAATTTTAATCCAACGCGTTTTTCAGATGCAAAAAGCACATCCAAAACGTACCCAGCTCCAAAAACGCACTCCAGTGTTTCCTATGGGAATTTCACTTGTGTAAAACGCAAGTAGAATTAACATGACAGTTCATTAAAGGGATCCGAAAAACACATAGAAAAGACACAAGTAAACACGCATCGGCGATCACTCCTCTGAACGGCAATGCGTGTTTTACATTGAGACTAATGTAAATCACACTGCACATTGTTAGATACGTTTTTTTGGGTCCGAAAAGCGGATAAAAAAACATCTGAAAAATGCCGTGTGAACATACCCTTAGGCTATGTCTACACTGCACAGAAAAGCATCAGTTTTTTCAGCATTTTTTGTTTTTTAAAAACGCTGGAAAAACGACTGTAATCATCTCCCATAGACTTCTATTGTAAAACCCTCCTGCTGTCTACACTGAGCTTCTTTTTTCTGCTCGGTTTTTTTACTTGTCATGTCTTGCAACATGTTCTAAAAAACGCCAGAGCAGGGCAGAAAATTTACTACAGGAGTCTATGTAAAGCGCCGGACGTCTTTTGGCGCGTTTTTTGGCCCGTTTTCGCTGCGTTTTTTGCTGCAATTTTGCAATGAAAACCCTCCCAGGAGACCCAAGTTCCACCTATAGTCGGTGTAACAAAAGTTATACATTCTGAAATCTACATACAAGTGTCTGATGTGTCCTTGTTTGTACCTTTCGTATTAAAATGATCATGCTTTGGTCGCTAAAGAATTTGCGCAATTCATATATTTTTCGCTAAAAATACGTTTTTTTTATGGATTTTGGCGTCAGAATCCGTTTTTTGCGGATTTTGGTGATAAAGTCCTTTTTTTAACATATTTTGGCGCTAATAAAGTTTTCTCGCTTCTGACGCCCCAAAAAGTTTTTTTTACGGATTTTGGCGCAAGAATCCGTTTTTTTAATGGATTTTGGCACTAAAATACTTTTCTTTACAGATTTTTGCCACTAATAAAGTTATCTAGCTTCTGACCCAAAAAATACGGTTTTTTTTACGGATTTTGGAGCCAGAATCTTTTATTTTACGGATTTTGGCGCTAAAATCCTTTTCTTAACATATATTGGTGCTAATAAAGTTCTCGCTTTTTTCCCAAAAAATACGTTTTTTTGACGGATTTTGGCACTAAAATCCTTTTCTTTACAGATTTTGGCGCTTATAAAGTTATCTCGCTAAAAATAAGTTTTTTTACAGATTTTTGGCGCCAGAATCCGTTTATTTACAGATTTTGGCGCTAAAATCCTTTTCTTTACTTTATTAGCGCCAGAATATGTTAAGAAAAGTATTTTAGCGGCAAAATCAGTAAAAAAAACTGATTTTTCCGCCAGAAGATTTAAAAAAAAAAGGATTTTTGCCGTCAGAAGAGAGATAACTTTATTAGCGCCAAAATTTGTTAAGAAAAGGATTTTAGAGCCAAAATCCGTAAAAAAAAACGGATTCTGGTGCCAAAATCCATAAAAAACGTTTTTTTTTGCGTCAGAAGCGAGATAGCTTTATTAGCATCAAAATCCGTAAAAAAAAATGGACTATAGTGCCAAAATCCATAAAAAAACGTATTTTTGGCAACAAATGCGAAATAACTTTATTTGCGCCAAAATTCGTAAAAAATGCAGATCTTAGCGCCAAAATCTGTTGAAAACATATTTTTTGCCACAAACGTGAGATAACTTTATTAGCGCCAAAATTCGTAAAAATGCAGATCTTAGTGCCAAAATCCGTAAAAAAACTTATTTTTGCCGACAAATGTGAGATAACTTTATTAGCGCCAAACTCCGTAAAAATGCAGATCTTATTTCAGGGCTGGTCAGTGCTCGGCTTGCAGGGAGGAAGAGTCTGCAGCAGCTGATCATCGACCCCACCCTGATAGACAGTCTGCTGGGAGCTGTGTGAGTGACAGAGGTCCAGCCACTCCTGACAGGTGGGCGTGTCGCACCAGCCAATGGGAGAACCCGGAGGCCGCTCCAATCAGATGCAGGGGCGGTATCTGGGAATCACATTTAAACTCCCTGCTAGCTGAGTTGACAGATTTAGTACCATTTTGGGGTTCATATGACACTTTGATAATTTTTTATCAAGGATGTTGGGAGTTGGGGTGAACACTGTACAGCAATCCTGGTGGTGTTTTTTATTTTTATTTTTTACAATGCCCATCATGTAATATAATGATAACTTTACTCAGCAGGTCGATACCATACAGCCATACCTAATTTAGATCCTTTTTTTAAGGTTTTATTGCTTTTACACATTAAAACCACTTGTTTGTAAAAAAGAAAACACATTTTTGCATTGCCATATACTCTGAGGCACAACTTTTTTTTATTTTTCTGTATACAGAGCTGTGTATGGGATTGTCTTTTGCGGGACGAGTTGATGTTTTCATTGGTACAATTTTGGTGACTTTTGATCACCTTTAAATCCATTTTTGGAAGGCAGGGTGAAGAAAATACAGCAATTTTGGTACTGTTTTTTATTTTTATTTTTTACAGCACTCACCGTGCAGTATACAAGACGTTAGTTTTGCTTTGTGGGGTGATTACAGTGATATCAAATTTGTTTCGTTTTTTTTATGTTGTAGGTTGTAGCACGTAAAAAAAAGGGTTTTTAAAGTGTAAAACAATGTTTAAGCATTGCTATATTCTGAATAGGCATAACTTTTTTTTATTTTTCTGTATATGGAGCTGTGTAAGGATTTTGTTTATGGTGCCCCCACCCAGCTTTGGGTCTGACTTATAAAGACTGATGTGATGACATCATTATGCTTGCCTGTAATCAGGACGGGGCTATGGGGCTTTTAAAGGGGTTGTGTGAGAAATAAGAGCATATAATGGAGGAACACTAAATATAACTAGTAAATGTCTGCCACATTACAGTGTGTGAACGACTTACAGATGCTGTTATATCATATATTATCGCCATGTTGAATCTCTCTCCTCACTGGGCTAGTGGGCGGAGCTACAGTTGCTAGGTGAGCTCTCTGAAAACTACATTTCCCACAACAGCCGCTTCCTCCCAGCTGAGCTATAGATTCTATATAATATATTCACACCAAATGATTTATTATATTTATATGTGTGTACAGCTTTCAGTCTCCTTTCTACTCTGCAGAGCTGTCCCTCACACCACAAGTCTGTCGGACTGACTAGCACAGCACACAAGCTTGGTTATGTCAGTCAGTCTTACCAGGAAGTAACTCATAGAGCCTGTCCTACTTCCTGTAGGATAGGTTTCTGCCTAGGAAGGAGCCCGGCAGCCATTTTCTTCTGCTATAATGATTATCCCGTAAACAAAACGAGCAGACTTTTCAAATTAAAGCTATTTATGATTTTTTTCATTATGACATGTAGTTTATTTTGTTTTCTTCTTTTCCTGGAGAACCGCTTTAAGTCTCCCTTCCCTAATTGTGAGCGGAAGCAGCAGACAGTGCATATGAAGGGTCTATAAAGATATATGCCCTCCCCAAAATAATACATTTGATATAAATAAAAATATATAAATAGCTATAAGACAATGTTCTACATATAAAACTTCTAAACATAGGTCATATAGTTACAACCTCTATTTGCTCTGTTGTTCTCCATGACTCCGCATTATAGATGTCATAGTACCATTTTTCACAGTATCCCAACAAATACCATGGATGGAGACAAGACTAGGTGTGGACGACTCCTAATAAATGTGAAAATAATTTTTCCATTTTAGAAGTGTTCATAGTTTTTATACCGGCTTCTGTATTCATACGGTTGGCAGGAAACTCCAACATAATAATGTCATCAAAGGGATGTCCTGTTAAGTAGGGTCTTGCAGGCATGCAGAAAACAATTGATCTGCATGTCTTTTCATGACTGTGTATACAGATCACTGATAGCAATGGCTTAGTGGGATTTTGTCTACAAATTCACTATTAGTAATTTGTTTAAGGGGACTGCAGAAAACTGCATATTAGCATATTATCACCATAGTAGACAGATATAGTGACAAATATAACTATAACACACAATTTTATTAAAGTGTATTTCATACATAAGTCATATACAGTTAAAACCAGAAGTTTACATACACTATATAAAAAGACACATAGGCATCTTTTCTATCGACTTTAAAACAGAATAAACCTTACCATTTTGGGTAAATTTAGTTCCCAAAAAAATATGTATATTTTGCCAAATGCCAGAAAAAAATGAGAGAAGAGAATTTTTTAAACACATTTTTATTACTTTCTGAAAAGTCAAAGTCTACTCTTTCATTAGCTTTTGGTACTTTGCCCAAAAACTTTTGACTTGGGTCAAACGTTTTGGATATCCTTCCCCCAGCTTCCACAAATTTGGTAGGAAGACAGTGTAACGAGCCATTTTTTGTAATTGCCTTGCTGCCCCTGCCTTTTCAGTTTTAAACCCAAACATTTTCAATAGGATTGAGAACGGGGCTTTGTGATGGCCAATCCAAATATTTGACTTGGTTACCCTTTAACCCCTTTTGTAACCTTTTTGGCATATGCTTCGGGTCTTTTCCATTTGGAAGCCCCTTTTTCCACCCAAGCTTTAACTTCCTGGCTGATGCCCTTCAGAGTTGCTCAGATTGCCAGAAAATCTTCTTTCCTGCCACATTTGTCAGGTACCTCCCCCTGCAGCAAAACAACTACATAACATGATCTCCCAAAACTCCCATTTTCACAGTTGGGGAAGGGTTTCTTAGGCTTCCAAAGTTCCCCTTTTCCCTCCAAAACGAACGAGGGTCTTTAAAGGTCAAACAGTTCAATTTCATTTTCCACAGCCCACAGGACTTTCCCCAAAAAATTTTATTCTTTTTCCCTTTTTTTCCCTTTGAAACATTAATCGGTTTTTTTATATGTTTCTTTTGGTAAGGGCTTACCGGCAGAGGGCCTTTTCAGCCCATTTGATATAGTATTTTGTTTCACTGGGAAAATGACATATCTTAGCACTTCTGCCACATCTTCACAAAGTTTTTTTGCTTTTTTCTTGGTTGATATGCACAGTCGCACCAAAGATATTCATCCTGAGACACAAACCCATCTTCTTCCGGGCGGTAATGGCTGGACATTCCTTTTTTGTTTGTTTTTGCATAAAATTTTTTTGTACAGATGAACGAGCCCCTTCAATACGAAATTCCCCCCCAAGGGAGAACCAGCCTGTGCAAGTCCACATTCTTTTCCCTGAAACTTGGCTGATTTCTTTAGACTTTCCTTCATGTTACAGAAGCATTTTTTCGGGATATTTTAAAAAAATCCCCCAGGGTGTCTCTAATCAAACTTCCAAAGACCAAGAAGACATCATCATATGGGCTTCCCAAATTTTTTAAAGGCAAAAATCCTAGTTGTAAAAACCTTTGACTTTTTCAAACATAATAAAAATGCCTTAAAAAATTCTCTCACATTTTTCTGGCATTTGACAAATAAAAAATTTTGGGTAACCTAATTGATCAAAAGGGGAAGGATTATACTGATTCATGTCAACATGAAAAAACATGACAAAATTTTATAAAAAATGGTATAAAAACAGAAAATGTGATAAAAATGAAATTTACAGAGTATTTTAGATCAAGTGATAAATTTAAAAACAATCACCCCCAAAACTAAAAAAATCAAATTAATTAAACAAACATAATATGAAAGAAAAATTATATGCCACCTTTAAAACACATGTGGGGCCCCCAGAGGATATATTTCACCAGGGAAAAAAAAAGCAACAAAAGTGCGTTTTGCCACCCAAACTTTCTCAAGGGCTGTCTTTTTTTGTATTATTAAAGAAATCGAAATCGTTTTTGGCCATGGCAGACTGGGATCTAGGGAACCCTCAGCTTCATCCTTTAAAGGGTTTCTCCTATAAAATTATATCTGTAATGAGGGGACAGTAAAAATAACACTTTTGCAAATTGGTTTTTTATTATCTTAACATTTTTCTAAGCACTAGAGCTATCGCACTTTTTTTAGAGCTATTTTCTGCAGCAAGGGCACCACACCCTTTGGTATTTGGGTGCCATTTTTTCATTCAGCCCGTTGGAAAATTAAACCCCTTTGGCTGGGGGAAGCACCCTGTTTCTTTTTCCCATGGCGTGTAAAAATGAAAGGAAAATGGGTGCTGTCCGTGTCTGTGTTCCATTTTCTTTCACAACCCTGGCTTGTAATAAAAGGCTGCCTACCCCCTATTTCCCCCCCAGTGATAGCTCTTGTTTGAAAAAGGGGGGCTTTAAGGTTCTGTGGAGTTTTAAACCTCTGCCCCCTTTTAAAAAAACCTTTCACAAAAGGGGATTCACAGCTCTGCAGACCCCCTGGCAATGGTCAGTTCCAAAAGACTGCACCCTCCCACAAGCTCCTTATAACTAAAAACACTGCATTGCTGAAACAGTTCATTGATCACTTGCGGGAGTCTGCAAGCTGTGTCCTTTCTCCCCAGTGTTTCAACAAAAGGTGATGTTACCAGTCTTCGGGAGGGAAGAAAAACGCCAAATGGGGAAGTATGCCTACTGGGAAAAACACCCCCCGGATTTAAAAGCTGTAGAAAGAGAGAAAGCTTAAAGCCCAAAACCCTTTAAGAAAACCCCTTTAACCCAAACAAGAACAAATAGTTTTTTTTTTTGCAGGAAGACATCGGGTTGCATTTTCCGAACAGTAAAAATTTTTGAGCATATGATGAGGAGTAGTATCAATTCAAATCGTTCTATTTTCCAAAAGGGCAGTAACAGGCCAGAGGACAAGATGGGATGCAAGGGTAAGAGCCGGCAAACACCACTATAAAAGGTTTTTTTTTTTCTATATGACTCAAAGTTACACAGTTAACATTTTTTACTCATTTTCACTTAGTTTTAATGATTTTTTTTGGAGATAAAGATTATCTGAAAAAATTACCTTAAAGAGAACCTGTCACATAGACTATGCCCCCCTTTGCTGGGGGCAAACAAGCATGTCAGACCTGCTGTTTTCACGCGTGTCCCTTATTCGTAAGGGGGGGTTTTCGTGTATTTAATCTTAAATCTCATTTTCGGGGAAAGAGAATTCAAAGAGCCTCAAAGAGTCATTTTTTTTTAAAACCCCCAAATCGTGGGCTAGCCCCCCCCACCTCACGATAAACCTTTATTTTAAAGGAAAACTTTTGAAAAAAAACTGTTAGTGGGCGGGGCTAGCCTTTGTGGGGGGGCTAAAACCTGCTATGAATAAGATTTGAGCTTTAAAAAACCTAAAAAGTACAACCTTACAAAAAGGACACAGCTTGGAAACACGGCTGACACACTTTGCTGCCCTCGCAAGGGGGGCATAAAACTATTGACAGGGTTTCCCCTTTAAAGCAAGCATAAAAAAATTTGGAAAACTAGTGTTTCTGTTTCTATTTTTCTAGAAAAACAAACAAACTCTAAATTAACTGATGTCTGCTCCAATTTTAAATAATAATAAAGCTCTATGGGCCTCATGTATCAAAAATGTCTAGGTCTAAGACTTCCTTTGTTACCCATTTCCAAAAAATAGAGCTCCCCCTTTATTTTTTTAGAACAATATAAAATAAAAGGGGAGCTCTGGTTTTTCCTTTGTTCTCAAACCCAAAAACTTTTATACTAGGCTCATTTTTAAAAAATGACTAAGTACAGAATAATTTGCTTTTTTGGGTATGTCTACAGGGTTTTTCTGCGATTTTTAAGCAGATTCAAATTTGAATCCCAAAAAACCAACGTAAACCATCCCAATAAACCTCACAAAAATCCGGCGTATAAAACACAGCTTTTTTTTGGGGGAAAAAATTTTCCCAAAAAAAAAAAGTTTTTTTCCCCCATATTTCACTTGAAAACAGCAATGTAGTATTGTTCAATTGAATGGGACAGACAAAATCCAAAAACTGTGGCAAAAAAAAAAAAGGGACAAAAACCAGTACGAAAATGTTGTCCTCTGCCATGTGCATGTAGCTTTAAAATGCTGCATACAAAAGGTGAAACCAAAGTTTCAGTCATGAAATTTCTACTGATTACTGGCTGCAGAATTTCTGAACAAGAATTATTTGATATTCTGCTAGGTTTTTTCTAAGAAACATAATGCTCATTAAGAATTTTAATTAACTGGGGAAAAACACCATCCTTTGTTCAGATAAAGACATGTGAACAAACATCATTTTCAAATGAAAAAAACCTAAAACGGAAAGCTCCAACGCCAAAGCAAAAATGGGGCTTGCGTAAAATGGCAGCGTGATGCATTCCAGGTACAAATTTTGGGAGTGGCCATTTCAAGCTTAAGTGCTCCCATGCTGGTGGTCTGTGGGGTTTCTGGCACCTATCCCAGATGTTGGAAATAAGATTTTATAAAATCCCATTCATATGGTGCAGTGTAAAACGTCCTTGTTTTTAGACATGCTGGGGCTTGCTCTGTTGGTGGTGGTCACGCTTTGTTTTATTTAATTATTTCTTGCCATAGGTTTCTCCATTGAGACAGCACTGCACAATTTTCTTATGAGAACCCAATAAAAAAGATGCAGTGGTGGCTTATTTTGTTACCATGGTTTTCATACTGTCTGCCTGGTTCTCCATCTTTACACAACATGCCTAAGTTCACTTATGTTTAAGGATTTTTATCAACTCATAGAATTAAACTTTTTAGACTTCATTGTGAGCCACAGTTGTTGCCATACAGCTATGGGTCAGAATATGCAGATAATATTTACGGGGTGTTCCCATCTCACAAACTGATGGCATGTCAATAGTATATGTCATTGTTGTGTGTATCATGAGTCACGCCGCAGCCTCTGTCTTGGACTGCGACATGTTTGTGCCTGCTCTGGGTCCCCGCTAGTATACTTACCCGCCACGGTTCCTGTCCCTGCTGTGGCAAGCGTACGTGTCCGGCAGCGGTGCCCGCCCGCACTTGGTACTCACCAACCCTCGCTCCTGCTTCCTGACGTCTTATGTGCGCTCCTTCACCCCCTTCACTGGCACGTACGCGGCACTGCTCTGTCATTTAGAGGGACAGTGTCCCAATTACCTGGCCAGTGACCGTCGACCTTTTGGGATATAAGGAACTTACTGCCCTTGCTCTAGCATCAGTTCATTATTGTCTGTCAGAGCTCCTGACATACTCCTGGGTTCTGCTGTTTCAGAGTTAACCCCTGAGACTTCTGGAGTCAGTTCATTATAGTCCATCAGAGCTCCTGACCTCCAGGCTGCCATTCACCTGTGTTTATTCCTGTTGTTCCTGCCGTTGCACCAGCCCAGTTATACCTGCTGTATTCCTGCCATTGCATCAGTCCATTAATTCCTGCTGTTGTTGTTGCTGTACCAGTCTGCTACTCTCCTGGAACCGTTAGTCCTCCTACGGCTATACACCTGTTGTCACAGGGTAGCCATATCAAGGGTAGCGACTTGGGGTTCCCCGCAGTGAAGTCCGTTCCAGACCCTTAGGCTATGTTCACACGGCTTAACTGCGGGACGTAATTACGTCCCGCAATTACGCCGTGTGGACGGGGACGGGAGCGGGGGGGAGAGCGGGGGGCGGCACTTCGCCGGCCCATAGAAAATCACTACTAGCGGTGCGTATACGCCGCTAGAAAGTGACATGTCAATTATTTCCCTGCCTGGCAGATTCGCCGAGCAGGGAGAGGAGACGTAATCCATAGGTCTCTATGAGAACTGTGGATTACCGTAATGAATGGGCCGTTTTCAGCCCGTAATTTGCGCACTTCGGCGCGTAATTACGGACCGAAATACGTCCCATTTTAAGCCGTGTGAACATGGCCTTAAACTCCGCCTCTGGCGTGGTCTTCATCTTCGCCTGTGGTGATCATAGTGGATCCGTAACTGTTACCCGCCGATCGATGTGTCAGTGCCTACTGTCACCGCTGGTCGTTACAGTGTGGCATATCAGGGGGCCCACCTCTGGGACTCACACCAATCTTATGAGCAGGCCCCCAGAATCCTTCTTTCAGAATGAAGAGCAAGTCATGCAGTCTGTTCTATGGGAGTTCCGAGCACAAGCAAATACACTGCTCGGCTGTACGTTGAACGTCCATAGAAAATAATAAAGAGAAGAGTGCAAGTGCAATTAGCTCTCTTTTCTAAATGGATACTTTCAGGGGCATGTTCCTAAGATATGTGTAGATTCCAGATGTGGGAGCTGCAGCTTTTACATATTGATGGCATATTCTATGAGATGGCAACACCACTTTAAGAAATAAAATGGGTTACAACATGCTGTTTGTGTGTAGACTTGTGGACAATATGTCTTTGGCACTCTTCAGTTAAGGGCGGGTGCACACCAAAAAATATGTCAGTCCTTTGTGTAAAAGGTTGCACACCGACACTGTAATTTTCAATTCATAGAAGAAACTTTATGGAGCAATATATTAGTAACCATCCGGCTTCATAAAACATATGGTCAGTATACTTTCATTTTTAAATATATATACGAATCTAATTATATTTAAAAATGAAAGTATACTGACCATATTTTTTATTAAGCCGGATGGTTACTATTATATGCTCAATAAAGTTTTTTCTATGAATTGAAAATTACAGTGTCGGTTGTGCAACCTTTTACACAAAGGACTGTGTGTAGACTTGTGGCATGGCCTATGACCAAATCAAAGCTTGCGTCAAGGTGTGCTACAGTTAATAAGAGTAGACGGTGGCATAAGTATGATATAGATTATTATAAACATAATAATAATTTGTGTCTAATTAAGTATTGTCTATACATTTGTTAAAGGGATTTTCCAGTTCCTTTAAAAAACAAATAGGGAGCTGCAGGTGGCCAAATAAAAAGAAAACTATACTCACCTTCCTTCGATCCTTGGTTTCAGTGCTTCGACCATTTGAAAGTGAACAGCTCCGAACGGTGATGTAATTAGGTGACACGAGTCTGCTGCAGCAAATCAGCAACAATGACGTTTCTATTCAGAAGTAGAAGACAGTTAAATGGGTGTTCCCACTAAGGAAGGTCTGCTGCACAGCTCAGCTCATAGCTAGCTACAAGCCAACTATTTATAAGAATGAGGAAGACAGTGCTGATAACCTTCCTCCCTATTCTCTTCTATGGAAGTTCCGAATATAGCCGAGAATCCTCACTTGGCTATATTCAGAACTCCCATAGAAGTGAATGGGGAGCATGGCCGTTAGCACCACCCTAATTCTCTCACACATTTGGCTCATAGCCAGCTATGAGCTTACCTGTATTGTGGATTGTCCTTTGTGGGAATACCCCTTTAAAAGAAAGCTGTCAAGACCCAGTGCTGTAACCGAGGACCGGTGAACAGTCTGTATAGGCATCTACAGCTTAATGTTTGTTTGTATTTAAAGAGGTTGGACAACCCTTTTAAACTTTATATATGGCGCAATAGGTTCTAAACCTGAGTATGACATTTCAAAATATGGATCCGCAGAAAATGTTGAGTAACTTTGCAGATGACTTGCTTTACGTATCTTGTACTAATTGCTACTCGGTGCTAAAATTGGAGCCAATTCACCAAACTGGCCAAATGCTAAAACTCAACTTTTATACAAGTTTGAAAGAATATCCACAGTAGGCTATTTCACTGAAACAGTGCTCCAATACTTTAGGTCATGATTTCTTGGGTCACTAATTGTCTAATGAGAGGTAGATACGGTAGAATAAACAGTAGGGTTCTCTTTTTTATGCCTAGCACCCACCTTAAAGACGGCCTGTCATAATTTCTGTAATATATTTCTAAAAGGAATGACAGATGAAGAGCAGAGCACTGAGTTGTAAGAGAAAATGCTACAAAATGGTTATTTCACAAGGAATCAAGAATTTACTAAAACGCACATATCAGGAGAGCCAACAGGACCTAAGTCCTCTTTAAAAGCAAATTCATGCAATGCTGCCCCTAGCTGTCCCCATACTATATAACCCCAAAATAAAATCAGCATAAGAGGCAGTATGCCACAATAGTGTTATACTGCCAGCATAAACCGATCCGTAAGTCTGCAGCAGATTTTTCGATGTAAGAACACACCCTTAATGGTGTTGAAAGATTGACATAATTCATACCTCAGGTACGGCAGGCACATTACACCTATTAAAATGCAGTCAGTGAAAAGTTTAATTAAAGGGGTTTTGCCATTATAGACATTGATGGCATATTGATGGCATATCCATTAAGGTGATAGGTGCAGGTCCCAGAGGTGGCTTCTGCACCTATCTAACATTGATGGCATAGCCTATCAATATGCCATCAATCTCTGTAATGGCAAAGCCCTTTCATAGAAATTGCATCCAATTTAAGTGGTTGCTAGGCATTAGAGATAAGCATTGAACACCTTTTGGTCATGGATGGTTTCCAAGGTTCTGTATAATAGGGTTAAATAAAAAGTTCTGTGTAAAAGAGACTTTATAAACCCAATACAGTGTGATCTCAAGGATCTACTGCAGATGGTTGCTTCATACAGATGCTTTCAATGAGTAAAAGTATGCACATTTTTTAACAATGTCATTACATTAAGAATTTAGGAGAATTTATTTCCTGCAAAGTCTTTCTTATAATACAGATTATTGCAGCATTTTTACACCGAAAGCACCAGAAAATATTGTGGAAATATGTAAGGTGCTTTCAAATTGAGCACATTTTGTCCTGGAAAACATGCAGTGTATTACAGTTTTAGCAAAATGGGCAAAAATCATTGTAAAAAGTCTGCACAGAATGTACTTATAGGTTAAACTTTTGTCAGTTTATGTTGTGGTTTTGCTGCCGATGTATCGTAGATCTTTCCCATTGACTTCAGTGAGGAAATCTAGATCTGCTGTTAGGGCCGTTCCTAGGCTAAATTTCACTCAGGGCGAGGTGAAGAAATTTCGCCCCCCCATGTAACATAATGTGCCATAATGAAACACAGTGCATCACCATCAACCAAAGCCAAAATATACAGAAAGCTTTACCACAATGTGCTACATATAAAATTACTAGATAATAGTCATACCGTTACCAAATAACATTGCTACACAAAACCAGAATCCCAAGACCACTAAGACCACATATCACCAGCACACAGTGACCGAATAATACTACCACACCATGACCACATATCACCACATAGTGACCAAAAACAGCAACACCGTGACTACATATCACCACCACATAGTGACTGAATAATACAAACTGACCATTACTGAATACAAACCATTATACTTCAACCAATATTACCAGCATACAGTGATGGATACCAGCTGTACACAGACTCTGCAGACATATAAATGGTTACAGTAAAGTTATATCTAGTGACTCACAGGAGACGTCTCTGAATAGTTGGTCTCTTTCTCTTCTTCTTTTCCATCTCTCCCAGACGCCATGACGACTACTCCCGACTTTTCACTGTAACATTTACAAAACAAATATCTTAAGACTCCTCACTTTATCAGCACTTCCCAACCAATTCCTATCTCGATACAAACTCCCCATCTATAGCACCTCATATGTTAGCCATGTAATAGCCCCTGTAGCCATGTAGTAGCCCCCTATAGCCAGGTAGTAGCCCCCTATAGCCAGTGATGCCCCCTGTAGCCAGTAGATGCCGCTGTAGCCAGTAGATGCCCCTGTAGCCAGTTGATGCTCCCGTAGCCAGTTAATGCCCCCTGTTATCAGTAGATAGTGATGCCCCCCTTGTAGACAGTGATGCCCCCCATTTTAGCCAGTGTGCCCCCATTGTAGCCAGTGTGCCCCCCTTGTAGCGAGGATGCCCCCCTTGTAGCCAGTGTGCCCCCCTTGTAGCCAGGTCCCCTTGTAGCCTGATGCCCCCCCTGGAAGCCAGTGTACCCCCATTGCAGCCAGCATGACCCCCTGTAGCCAGGATGCCCCCCTTGTAGCCAGTGATGCCCCCTTGTAGCCAGTGATGATCCCCTTGTAGCCAGTGATGCCCCCCTTGTAGCCAGTGTGCCCCCCTTGTAGCCAGTGGTGCCCCCCTTGTAGCCAGTGTGCCCCCTTGTAGCCAGGGTTCCCCCATTGTAGCCAGTGAGGCCCCCCATTGTAGCCTGTGTTGCCCCCCTTGTAGCCAGCGTGCCCCCATTGTAGCCAGTGATGCCCCTGTAAGTAATTCTAAAATAACAAAAAAGTACTCACCTCGGTCCGCGCGTCCTGGTCCGGAGCTGCTCAGCGGTGGGAGCTGCTGAGCGGTGTAAGCAGCATGACGTCATAACGCTGCTTACGCAGCACGTAGCTCCCAGGGATCTCCTCGGCGGCAGAGCTGCCAGCCGAGGAGATCGAGCGTCGAAGGGGGCGCGTTGAAAACCGTGCGCCCCCTGCGACGCTGTGTATGTATCGGCGCTCAATGTGCCCCGATACATACAGGGGAGGAGGCGGGACGGGAACGATCTGTCCCGCCTCCTCCTTGTACCGGCAGCTGCTTGCTCTGCGCGACTGTTATAAAACAGTCGCGCAGAGTCAGGGGCGATCCTCAAGGCGGGCAGGGTGGGCGGTCGCGGCCCCCCCCGCGGGTGAACGGAGCCTCGACGCCCCGGGCGATCGCCTGCCCTGCCCGCCCCTAGGAACGGCCCTGCTGCTGTTGTTGCAGGATTTACTGATTTTTGCTGCAACACATCGGCTTTACAGTGCAACAGTAGATTTTTAGCACAATGATGGTATATATATTATCTGCAATGGCAATTTTCGCTCAGATTGTGAAGTTATTTATTTGTCATTGCTTCTCTCCCTGACAGGTTGGTTGATGACAGATGTGTGGTGGAGCCTGCTGCAGGAGATCTAGACAACCCACCCAAAAAATTCAGAGGTGAGGATGACATGACATTCACCCATATTTGTTTCAAACTGTTTTTAGGACAATTTGAAATTTTCATACATTTTTTAGTGTCAAAGCACTCTTCTGTAGAGCTAAATACATTGTATGCCCACATTAAATGTCAGCCTGTATCTTAAAGGGTGTACTTACTGATGCAAACCTTTGTGTGGTTATTTATCATACTTTTTTCTTTTTAATATAGATGCCTACTTATCTATATTTACTTTCTTTTCTATAGACTGCCTTTTCAAGGTGTGCCCTATGAACAGATATTCTGCCCAGAAGCAATATTGGAAAGCTAAGCAGGCCAAACAGGAAAAAGAAAAAATCTCAGATGTTCTTCTTCTGCAAAAGCTTCAGGTAACATGCAAACATTAGGTTGACGTGAGGCAATTACCTTAACAAATTTTGCTATATTTGTTGGGCTCAGCCAACTAATAAAGGAGGATTATAGAACTCTGTGTGCTTTAGTTTTTGCTGAAGTGTAGTGGAAGTAGGTCATCCAGTGCTTTTGCTTTTGTTTATTTGGGATTTAATATTTTTGAACAACAATTAGTGAGAATGTCCATGTGTAGTATATGATATTAACTCTTTACTCACAGACACCATACAGTCCTCACTGCCCCCAATCACCGCACTCTCCTGTCCTGACCTGGCTGTTAAACATTACAATGAAACTCTCAGTACCACCCTGGACATATTGGCACTACTCACATACCGCACCACCAGAGTCAAACGCCGGCAGCCTTGGCACACGCCTCAGACTTGCCATCTGCAGCGCTGTTCCAGGTGTGCTGAGCGTCTATGGAGAAAGTCGAACCTACCTGCAGACTTTCTCCACTATAAATTCATGCTCAGGACTTACCACTCTGCCCTTCATTGCGCCAAACAAAAATACTTCACCTCCCTCATCTCAACCTTACACAACAGCCCAAAATGTCTGTTCGACATCTTCCACTCCTTCCTCAGGCCTAAAGCTCAGGCTCCGGTCACTGACCTCTGTGCTGAAGACCTGGCCACTCACTTCCAAGACATTATTGACAGTATCCGGCAAAACATCACAAAACAATCCCCAAATGACACCCATCCTGTCCCTCCCCGCACGTCCTCTAATCTGCTTTCAGCCCTTGACCCGACGTCAGAAGAAGAAGTTTCCAGGCTTCTCCTGTCTGCTCGCCCCACCACATGCTCTAGTGACCCCATTCTCTCCCACCTTCTCCAGTCCATTTCTCCAGCAGTCCTCTCTCACCTCACTACAATCTGTAACCTCTCTCTCTCTCTACTGGGATCTTTCCATCCTCCTTTAAACACACTGTTATAACTCCTTTATTGAAAAAGCCCTCTCTGGACCCATCCTGTGCTGCCAACTACCGACCAGTCTCTAACCTTCCCTTCATCTCTAAACTCCTGGAATGCTTGGACTACTCTCGCCTAATCCGCTATCTCTCTACTAACTCTCTTCTTGACCCTCTGCAATCAGGTTTCCATACTCTACAATCCACAGAAACTTCTCTAGCTAAAGCTTCAAATTATCTCTCCACAGCAAAATCTCAGGCCAACTACTCGTTGCTGCTTCTTCTTGATCTCTCTGCAGCATTTGACACTGTTGATCACCACCTCCTCCTCAACATGCTCAGTGCCATCAGTATCCAGGACACCGCTCTCTCTTGGTTCTCATCCTACCTCTCTAACCGCTCCTTCAGTGTCTCATTTTCCGGTTCTACCTTCTCTCCTCTTCCTCTTGCTGTCGGGGTTCCTCAGGGATCCGTTCTTGGTCCTCTCCTCTTTTCACTCTACACAGCCCCCATTGGACAAACCATTAGCAGATTTGGCTTCCAGTACCATCTCTACGCTGATGACACCCAATTATACACCTCCTCCCGAGACATCACTCCTGCCCTGCTACAAAACACCAGTGACTGTCCGCTGTCTCTGACATCATGTCCTCTCACTATCTTAAACTAGATCTCACTAAAACTGAACTTTTAGTCATCTCACCATCTACTAACCACCCCTACCCTGCTATTTCTCTCTCAGTATGTGGCACCACCATAACTCCAAAGACCGCAGGCCTGCTGTCTGGGGGTTATACTAGATTCTAATCTGTCTTTCACCCCCTATATCCAATCCCTTGCCCGCTGCTGTCACCTGCACCTCAAGAACATCTCAAGAATCCGTCCTTTTCTCACTGTGGAAACAACTCAAATTCTCATTGTTGCTCTCATTCATTCTCGTCTTGACTACTGTAACTCCTTGCTTGTTGGTCTTCCTCCCTGTAAACTCTCCCCTCTCAAATCTGTTCTGAATGCAGCAGCCAGGCTTGTCTTTCTTGCCAGCCGTTATACTGATGCCTCTACCCTGTGTCAGTCTCTGCACTGGCTGCCTATTCAGTACAGAATACATAAACTCATTACTCTCACCCATAAGGTTCTCCACAGCGCTGCATCCCCCCTACATCTCCTACCTCATCTCTGTCTACCACTCTGCCCGCTCTACTACTGATCTAAGATTACACACCTCACTCATCCGAACCTCCCATGCCCGTCTCCAAGACTTTGCACGTATTGCACCAGTTCTCTGAATCATGTTACCCCATGTGATCAGGCACACTCACAACCCTCGCAGTTTTAAGTGCGCTCTGAAAACTCATATTCTTAGACAAGCCTACCATTTGTCAGTACCTCTTTTATAATGTAATGTCTGTTTTTTTTGTGCTTATACCTCTATATTGTAAAGTGCTGCGGAATATGTTGGCGCTATATAAATAAAGATTATTATTATTATTATTAATTAACAAGAGCTCTTGCCTCTGTTCAATAACAGAGAGAATGTGAGAAGAAAATGTGTAATTTAAAGGAAAACAAGATAAGCATGGGCACACCTCATAAGAAATGGGGAGACCTCATGAAAACATTGGGAGACCTTATAAAGACATACAGATACCTCATAAAGACATGGGGAGACCTCATGAAGACATACGTATACCTCATAAAGACATGAGGAGACCTCATGAAGATATACGGATATCTTCATAAAGACATGGGGAGACCTGATGAAGACATACGGATACCTCATAAAGACATGGGGAGACCTGATGAAGACATACGTATACCTCATAAAGACATGGAGAGACCTGATGAAGACATACGTATACCTCATAAAGACATGGGGAGACCTCATGAAGACATACGGATACCTCATAAAGACATGGGGAGACCTCATGAAGACATATGGATACCTCATAAAGACATGGGGCGACCTCATGAAGACATATGGATACCTCATAAAGACATGGGGAGACCTCATGAAGACATGTGGATCCTCATAAAGACATGGGGAGACTTCATGAAAATATACGGATACCTCATAAAGACATGGGGAGACCTCATGAAGACATAAGTATACCTCATAAAGACATGGGGAGACCTCATGAAGACATAAAGATACCTCATCAAGACATACGTATGCCTCATAAAGACATGGGGAGACCTCATGAAGACATACGGATACCTCATAAAGACCTGAGGAGACCACATGAAGTTATACGTATACCACATAAAGACATGGGGAGAACTCATGAAGACATACAGATACCTCATAAAGACATGGGGAGAACTCATGAAGACATACGTATACCTCATAAAGACATGGGGAGACCTCATGAAGACATACGATACTCATAAAGACATGGGAGACTCATGAAGTATACGGATACCTCATAAGACATGGGAGACCTCATGAAGACATACGTATACCTCATAAAGACATGCAGAGATCTCATGAAGACATACGTATACTTCATAAAGACATGGGGAGACCTCATGAAGATATACGTATACCTCATAAAGACATGGGGAGACCTCATGAAGATATACGTATACCTCATAAAGACATGGGGAGACTCATGAAGATATACGTATACCTCATAAAGACATGGGGAGACCTCATGAAGACATACGTATACCTTATAAAGACATGGGGAGACCTCATGAAGACATGGGATACCTCAAAAGACATACGTATGCCTCCATAAAGACATGGGGAGACCTCAGAAGACATACGGATACCTCATAAAGACCTGGGGAGACCTCATGAAGATATACGTATACCTCATAAAGACATAGGGAGACCTCATGAAGACATACGGATACCTCATAAAGACATGGGGAGAACTCATGAAGACATACGTATACCTCATAAAGACATGGGGAGACCTCATGAAGACATACGGATACCTCATAAAGACATGGGGACCTCATGAAGACATACGTATACCTCATAAAGACATGGAGAGAACTCAAGAAGACATACGTATACCTCAAAAAGACATGGGGAGACCTCATGAAGACATACGTATACCTCATAAAGACATGGGGAGACCTCATGAAGACATGGGGAGACCTCATGAAGACATACAGATGCCTCATAAAGACACGGGGAGACCTCATGAAGACATACGGATACCTCATAAAGACATGGGGAGACCTCATGAAGACATATGGATACTGGCCGCAAAGCCAGAAACGTCCTGGTACAGGGGATCCACAGGGCCCACCGCAGGCAGAGATGGTAATACCCGCAGTGGGTAGCCGAAGTGCAGGGCTGGATGCCTGGACACTGGAGGCTGATAAACGGATGCTGCAGCAGTAAACAGATGACACAGTCCCAGACAGGTGAAAGAATATATTCAGCAGCAGGAGACAGCAGGGAGAAACTGGAGGTCAACACGTCAGAAGACAGCAGGGAAGACAGGTGCGCTGGACAGCGCAGGGTAATGCAGACGTTCAGCAGAACCACTGGGAACCCGAGGGTTAGAGGTCTAGGTCTAACGCCGTGTTCACACGGCTTATTTCGCCGCGGACTGGCGCCGTACTCCACGCCGGATTTGCGCTGCAGTACGGCGCCAATCCGTTGGAGTAATTACGGTAATCCACTGTTCTCATTGAGAACAGTGGATTCTGTCGCTCCTACCCGCTTGGCGAATCTGCCGGGCGGGGAGAAAGTGACATGCACATTATCCAGGCGCAATACGCGCCGTGGATAATGGCAGTCTATGGGGCTGGCGGGCCGCGCCCCCGCACCGCCCCCGCACTCGCCCCTTATTCAAGCCGGAATTGCGAGCGCAATCCGGCTCGCAAATCCGGCGTGAATAAGCCATGTGAACGGGGCCTAAGAATGAACACCAACGAACTGACACTGAGTGCAGGGAGGAAGTTCCTTATGAAGGCCAAGGTCACAGGCAGGAAGCAGGAGCACTGTGTCTATAAATGTACTCAGGCTTGCGCGCGCGCCCTATGGGGTGTGCACACACGCTGGAGAAGCCACAGAGGACGGACACACGTGGAAGCAGGACCAGGTGAGTAGCGCTGAGCAACAGGAACAGGTACAGAGCATACTGACACTGCCCCTGTAAGCCCCGCACATGGAGCCACAGGGGCACAGACACGACCGGGGTCCAAGGCACGGGCCGCGGAGCGATCCGTGACAGATACCTCATAAAGACATGGGGAGACCTCATGAAGACATATGTATACCTCATAAAGACATGGGGAGACCTCATGAAGACATATGTATACCTCATAAAGACATGGGGAGACCTCATGAAGACATACGTATACCTCATAAAGACATGGGGAGACCTCATGAAGACATACGGATACCTCATAAAGACATGGGGAGACCTCATGATGACATACGTATACCTCATAAAGACATGGGGAGACCTCATGAAGATATACGGATATCTCATAAAGACATGGGGAGACCTGATGAAGACATACGGATACCTCATAAAGACATGGGGAGAACTCATGAACACGTACGGATACCTCATGAAGACATGGGGTTACCTCATGAATGCATGCTGTGTTTGGTTTTAAAACTATAAGCTGTTAATTAAGATAACATAATAGTGTTTATATTATTCCATCTTTATCCGATGCCACAAAAACTTTCCATGGAGCCCCATAAAAATAAGGTTGGCATGGCAAAGAATACATTACCATTATATAATATTTATTGTAACAGTGCAAAGATTTAACTATTCTTTCTCATGTTTAGAGAGTGTAAAAGACAATATTACAGATTTATTACACTGTGTGATAGATTGTGCCAAAAATAATTTTGTGAACCATTATTAAATCTAGTGCATCTTGCCACTTCTCTTAGTCTTATCATCTTTTCTGAACATCAATTTTCTGTTGAAGCATAAGAAGTGTCTAATCCACAAGATAAATTTGACACAACCAAGTGCACTAGCTGTTGCAATAAGAACCAGAATTCTAGTTTAATCCACTTTGCTTAGTTAGTATTCCCCATTGTCTATTTTTGGCTACATCAGTTAGTATTCTGTTTATTGGATTTGTTTCTTAGAGTAGTTAGGTATATTTTTATGTATTTTCCATGGAAAGCTTTAATTTGATAATTTTTGAAACCAACATAAAGGGCGACATGTATGAATTCTGACATCTGTCTGACAGAAGCTTGTTGTATCCTCAGCAAGGGGGGCATAAACTATGTGACAGGTTCTCTTTAACTTGGTCTGGCTGTTCTAACTGTTCTGCAACAAAGTTTTGGCATCAAAGAATCATAAATGCGTCTACTTCTACTAATGTGGTGTGATACGCCCCCAGAACGCCCCAAAACTTTGGTGCGCTAAAAAAGTGTCTTTGGCACGGTACCGAGGCACTTTGGAGTACGCCTGTTCATACATCTATAGAAATGGTCTACAAAGCTTTTTGAGGCCAGAATTATGGCGCAGCCCCATTCATACATGTCGCCCAAAATGTTTAACATTTCATTTGTGCTTGACATTGTTTATATATCTTGCCGCCTTCGTCTATACAGAAGATTTTTATTGTATTGTTCAGTATTGTATTTATGAGCATTTGTGTATTCTCATTTGAAGCATGCAGCGACAATGGAGCAAAAACAAAATGAGACCGAGAATAAGAAGGTTCATGGGGAGGTGGTAAAGTATGGCAGTGTAATACAGGTAAATATTATTCCATGTTCTTTTAGAGAGGTTGTCATTCAGTAAAACCACTAGTTCCATCATATCTTGTATGCCATCTTCTTTGGGAGAAACACCTTTATAGAAGGTTATTTTTCAATTTAGTTTTGAGTGGTAGTTGTAAACAGATTTCACTGCATATCCCTTGTGCAACCAAATTATTAGCGAAAAGTGCTGGGGTAGAGGTAGCTGTGGTTTCACACAGACACTTCAGTTAACACCCCAACTAGCACTGATCAGAGAATAAGAAACAGTTTCATACTAGTCATACCATGTTTAACTATAATGTGTTACCCTTGGATTCTAGATATAGTTTTTACATAAAAGATAACCTGTATTTACTCAGTGTTAAGTGATGTTTACAAAGCCATATAACTATATTGTGTATTATAGCTGCTTCATATGAAAAGTAACAAGTACCTTACTGTGAATAAACGTCTTCCTGCACTGCTGGAAAAGAATGCCATGCGTGTTACACTTGATGCAACTGGAAATGAGGGGTCCTGGCTTTTTATTCAACCCTTTTGGAAACTGCGCAGCAATGGAGACAATGTAAGGAAATCAATAAAACATAATGATAACAAAGGATTGTGGTAGGCTGTAGTATTACATTCTATCGTGATATTTTTATACAAATGACATTGTTTTCATATTTTAATTCCCTGATAAAGTCATTTACCATTCATTGTGCTACTATATTTCTCTGGTAGTCAAGTTCTAGTAGTAACAGTGCCTACAGGATTAACCTGCCTACTTAAATAGGCTTTTTCTTAAACATAACAAAACAGAGTTCTTTAGTGTAAGTACAGTAAATTAAGTAAAACAATCTATTCTTGTTGTGCACAAAACACAATTTTACTGAATGAAATGCCGTTTTTGTGATATGTATACTCTATTTACTGTTTCTCAAATTAATAGACATCTCTCTTCTAGGTGGTTGTTGGAGACAAGGTGAATCTGAACCCTGTCAATGCTGGACAACCTCTGCATGCTAGTAACTATGAACTTAGTGACAACCCAGGCTGCAAGGAGGTGAGAACAGCATATAAATAAATGGGCTTTTCTGCTGTTTAGGCATGCATACATACTTTACCAAGTAGCAGCTTGAAAGATACAATTGTTTCTTATTCTTTACTTTTTAATGAATGAATATAAAGTACACACTTTTTAGTCCAGTAATTTCTGGGTGGCTGTGCTTTGTATTGGTTTAGCCAGTGAGATTTCCCAGATTTTGTTTTGTCTGTAGGTGTGTCTGGATGACTAACTATTGCATATGTACAGTTGGATTTGCAAGTATAAAAAATAAAACTCAGTTTTTATGTTAGCATGGCCTCATAACCAGCATTTTGGGATGGTTCAGTGATTACGTTATGGAATAATGCACTTCAAAGAAGGCTCTGTAGTTATGCTAATTCTTTAATATGATTGGTTTAAAATGTAAAAGCAGGTATTCACTATAGACAGCTATATCCTGCTTTATCTTTTGGGTAAAGTCTGATGGTCCGGTAGCTGCATGTGGATGAAACAAAGCCCTCAAACATTTGCTGGTGAAACAGCAATACCACTGGCAAATGCGTGCAGCCATTGTTTAGTCCTTCTGCAGGTACTGGACCATAAGAAACTACCTTTACAGTGTTAGACATAGGTGCAAAGTAGGAAGACATAAATGTGTATATAACTACCAGTATATTTGGGTCTTTCTGTGTTTATGCTGCATCACAGCCTACAATTTGCTGGAAGAAATTATTTTTTGATTCAGTACATAACTGGTTACTTTTAGGGTATGTACTATCAGAAAAATCCAACACAAATATGTTGGTTAACCAGAGGGTTGAATAGTGTAGCATTTTCTTATAACAGTTATCATGAATAGATACAGAATATGGTGACATTTAAATAATAAGACTGTTGTATGCACAAGCATTTCATTGGAATTACTCTGTTTTAGGTGAACTCTTTAAATTCTAATACCAGCTGGAAGATCAATCTGTTCATGCAATTCAAAGACTACATGGAGGATGTCCTGAAAGGGGTAAAAAAAAAAAGATATAAAATGCCTTTTATTCTTTTTATCATTCTTGACTACAGAACAAACCCCTTTTTCTCTTATTGATCACTACTGTTTGACTTCATATTAAGTCTATATGGACAATAAACCCCTTACCGCCACAGCCAGTTTTGACCTTCCTGATAGAACTCCATTTTTAAAAATGAGACGTGGCACTTTATGTTGTAATAACTTTTTGACACTTTTACCTATCCATGTGATTCAGAGGTTGTTTTCTCATGACACATTGTGCTTTAACTTAGTAAGAAATTTTAGCCCATACAATCCCTGTTTGTTTGTAAAAAATATCAAAATATCAAAAACTTTGCCATTTTCAAAGTTTCAAAATTTCTGCGTGTAAGACAAATAATTATTCCACACAAAATAGTTTATAAGTAGCATCTACCATATGTCTACTGAATGTTGGCATAGTTTTTTAAATGTCTTTTTTTTTTTAGGACTTGAGGGGGATTAGAAATTTAGTAGTAATTCTTCACGTTGTCAAGAAAATTTGCAGCATAAATTTTTTTAGTGGCCAGTCCAGTTTTGACATGGCTTATTAACCCATTAGGTGTTTCACAGGAATGAAAGCAAAGCAGGAGGTGAAATTTTAAAATTTCCTATTTTATTTTGCAGATTTTCAATTTATATCCATTTTTCACTGGAGCATGGTAGATGTGACCAGGGAAATTCAACTCAGCATCGATAACCCAAATTCTGCCGTTTTGATAGATGTTCCATATGTGGCTCTAGTGCACTATTTAGCTCAACCATAAGCACACAAACACACGGTCATACTTACAGCTCAATGGCTGGATAATAGACTAAACCAAATAGCAGGCAATATAAGCCCCAGGGCTAATTGGGTGCAATATAACAGTTACAGATAACTAATGAGCAGTAACTCACATACCCATCTACTAGGAGGGCAAGCCTCAAAATTGGATGAGCCCCTACGGGACTTTGGGGTCTCATTTTCATTACAATTTTCTTTAGGCACTATTTCAGGTTTGCAGACACCCAGAGGTGCTAAAAATTCATAAAGACCCCATATTGGAAACTACACCCTTTAAGGAATATATCCCGGGGTATCGGGAGTATTTGGACTCCACAGGTATTTCACACATTTTACTTAGGCTGTGAAAATTAATATTTTAGCTGAAAATGTTTAATTTTTACAAGGAATCCTGGGGAAAAAAAGCACTTATTAAATTTGTTACGCAATTTCTTTCAAGTTCGGCAATAAGAGAGATTGAGAGATTACCTTGACAAAGGTCCTTTTGGGCAAGAATATTTGGGATAATGCTCAATGAAAAGAGTCTCAAGTTTTGAAAAATGTTATCTACCCATTTATCTGTAATAAATAAAACATTGATTTTTTGCATATTGAAATCTGTAAGTGCCGCTGGAAATTTAGAATTTTAGGATTTAATAGGCAACAGGCACCACAGTCATTTATTTGAGTGCCGGACTAGAGGACTTTGTATACCATGCGGTATAAATTACATGCTATCTTTAGTCAGCAGGTTGATACAATTTCAGCGTTATTCCATTTGTGTATTTTTTATGTTTTACTGCTTTTACACAATAAAAACACTTTTATTCAAAAAGGAAAACACGTTTTTGCATCGCCGTAGTCTGAGAGCCATAACTTTTTATTTTTCTGTGTATGGAGCTGTGTAGCAGTCTGTTTTTTATGGGATGAGTTGATGTTTTTATTGGTATAGTTTTGGGTTGACAAGACTTTTTGATCGCTTTTAAATCTATTTGGCCTCGATCACACGGCTTATTTGGGCACGGATTGGCGCCGTACTCCGCGCCGGATTTGCGCTGCAGTAAGGCGCCAATCCGTCCCTGTCATTACGGTAATCCACTGCTCTCATAGAGAACAGTGGATTCCGTCACTCCTCCCCGCTCGGCGAATCCGCCGCGGGGGAGAAAGGGACATGCACATTATTTACGGCGCGTACGCGCCGTAAACAATGCATTGTCTATGGGGCCGGGAGCGGCGCCCCCGGCGCGCTCCGGCCCCCCCCCCCGCCCGCCCCGTAATCACGGCGGATTTGTGAGCTCAATACAGCTCACAAATCCGTCGGGAATAAGCCGTGTGAACACGGCCTTTTTTGGAATGCAGAGTAAAGAAAATACTGCAATCCTAGCAGTGTTTTTTATGTTTTGACAGTGCTCACTGTGCAGTGTTTGTGACATGTTAGTTTTATTCCATGGGTCAATACGATTATGGTGATACCCAATTTATATAGTTTTTCTTTATGTTGAAGTGCTTTTTAAGAAAAAAAAAAGTTTTTTATTATGTAAAACAATATTTATACATCGCTAATTTCTGATAGCCATAACTTTTTTATTTTTCTATATACAGAGCTATGTGAGTGCTTTTTTTTGTGGGATGAGCTGACATTTTCATTGGTATCGCTTTGGCGTTTATATGACTCTTTGATCGCTTTTTTTGTGACTTTTTTGGTTTTTATGGCATTCATCAAGCCTTGAGGTGATTGGTGTTTGTTATTTTTTCTAATTTGTTTTTTTACTTGTCCACATAAGGGATTTGTATGAATGATCTTCAGATCACTGTTACAATGCATAGCATTACTTAGCTCCCGCGATCACGATTCAAAATTTGGCTTCTAACTCATGGGGGTTTTTGCCTTCCTCTGGATCAACACTTTAGCACAATAGGCTGAACCTAATTGTGAGCCTGTGCGATGTCCAGGACGTACCTATATGTCCATTTGCAGAATGTATAGGTATTCACATCTCAGATATTTCTGACATATCAGGAGCACATACCATAAATTTTTAACACTTCTGGGACTCGCACCTTTCTTAAGAAAGGCCTCTGTAACTTTTCTTTGTAAAACGGAGATGTGGCTGTGCGTGCCTGGCATTCATTTCAATGGGAGTTCTAAGTTCAGCCAAGCACACTCTTTTGGCTGTACTTAGAATACTCATCAAACAGAATGAAGACTGCCGTGTGTGTGGCCACCTCTCTGTTCTTTATGGCTTGAACTTTTTCATTTCCTAACCTGGAAGTTAGTTAATGGGAACAACCCTTTAAAGATTACTGAATGTAAAAGTATTTGTGCAGTTTGATTCTGCAGTCATATGTTACTATAGTCCTCGTTATTCTAAGGACAGTTTGGCAGAAGGTTGCAGAAGCAGGCTACACACTTTGTTTGTTTGTAACCATGAAGACACCTAGGTCTGCCAAAGAGCTATAGTCACAAAAAAGTAGGATAATTTTACTTAATATTTGCAAATTTTAATATTTGCAATTTTTTAAAATGTATTGGAGCAACTAGAATGGTTTTAAAGGTGTACATAACCTTTAAAGGGACACTTCTTTCCTCCATCATTGTTTAGGCACAGCTCCATGCTTTTAGTACTAGCTGTGTCTGTTTTTGCAGCTTACTTTTTTAACTTGAATGGGATAGAACAGTTAATTGGCAGGTGTGCTAGTAGTCAGACCCCTTTTTAGTAAATATTTTTAATTTTTTGTTTAATGTAGTTTTAAGATGTTCCACCTCATGACCTTATCAGTTCCTTAATTAACATGATATAAGAAAAGCCAGGTAATTTATTGGAGTTGGAGTTCTGCCATCTCTATTGGCTCACTTTCAGGTGCCCATAGTATTGGTGCAAGCTTGTATGTTTTTACATGATATTTTTTGTTTGAGGGTGCTTTCACACAAAGCTTTTTTTTGGTGCGTTTTTGGATGCGTTTTTTGGTGCAGAAATGTACAGCATTCGTATAAAAAAAAGCTCCGTGTGAAATAAGCCTAAAAGAAAGTAGCTGATCATAATAAATACTCAAACTTCTATACAACAGTGGGTCAATTCAATCATGATAATTTTTTTACAGAAATTCTCACTATTATGTTTTCTCATTGAAATTAGTGTGGACTGAAAAAACAAAAATTGAAACTGATGTAAACTGTGAAATCTCAATCGGTTTGCCGTAGGTGCTGGCCAGAAAGTGTAACTCAGCTTTATTGGAGAATTATCGTTTTAATGAACACATTGGGCGACATGTATGATCGGGCTTTTCGCATGTTTTCAGGCGTATAACGCGCCTCACTGTGCCGGCTCTGCTGTTGAACGCAGTAATGCGCTGTTAGGCGCAAGCTTCGCCACTTTCTTATGTGCCTAACATGAAGGGGCATTCTGTGGGCGGGACGCACCACATTCGTAATCTCCGACGCATGCATGAATGCGGGTCGGCAAAGTGAGGCGCATTAGAGCTCCAACAAGCAGACCAATTTCAATGTGGTCTGTCTTTCGGAGGCATCGAAGTTTGCCCCGCATTTATGAGCGCACTTCGGCGCCAACATACATCAGGCGCAGTTTTCACGGAAAAAAACGTGAAAACAGGCGCTTTGACACGTCGCTCTTCATACATGTCCCCCATTATTTGTATATGCACATATACAGTAGCTGTAGAGGCTACACATTTCAGGTTTTTGTAACCATGCTCCAACATGTAACATTTTTACCCAGTTCTCACTAGTTTTATACATTTGGCACACGTCTGATTTATTTTGTGTTGCATGTTAATGTTAATTTACTTTTTAATCATTGTCATAGGGTGATGTGGTTCGCCTCTTTCATGCTGAGCAAGAGAAGTTTCTTACATGTGATGAATATAAATCTCGGCACCCTGTATTCCTGCGTACTACTCTACGCCAGTCAGCCACTTCAGCTACTAGCTCAAATGCACTTTGGGAGGTGGAGGTAAGAGGCCCTATGTCTTTTATTTCAAACTTTAAAAGGCTATTGAATCCCAGATTAGTGGAAGACTGGAAAAGTCATTGTACAGCAATGTACTGCATCAATTGTTGTGCCTTTCTGCACAAAAAACGCATCCAAAAATGCAGCTGCGTTTTGGGATGTGTTGTTGGATGCGTTTTTTGTGCAGGATGGCACAACAATTGATGCTGTGCATTGCTATACAAAACACACATCAAAAAATGCACCAAAAACGCTCCGTGGAAATTCCCTAAGGCTCAATGTAAACATCAAAATTCCCTCTACAACTTTGTCTAATAATAAACATATAGGGCGGCATGTATGAACGGGGCTGCGCTAGATATCTGGTGTTTTTTCAGCCTGATATCAGGCACAGCCCCGTTCGCTACATTTTTAAATGGCCTGTATGCCATTATCAGGCGCATTACATAGCACTTGCGGCACTTTGTAATGTGCCTGATTTCGGGGGGTGCAGATGGCGGGGTGCACTAGAACTGTAACGAAACTGTAGATTTATAGCTTCAGTACGGCAATTCTAGGTGCATTACTGCTGGAACAGGTATACCACTTTCAAAGTGGTTTACCTGAGCCAGAAGAGTCATATCTGCGCTTGAATGCGCCTGATTTATGACCCGCAGTAGAGTGGGTACATAAATCAGGCGCATTTTAGGCTATTATTATACGCATGAAATTTGGCATTTAAACGCCAAATTTCATACATGCCGCCCATAATGTGCTGTACGTGTTCCTTGTTGTGGTAATATGTGGCGAATGTATACAACTGCATAGCAAATTAGTTGCATACACCTGTTTGTTTTTGCAGTGGAAGGTAACCAGTAAATGGGATGTACGTTTTTGCTGATTTTTGGTTCTAAGTAATTTTTTTTGCAAATAGTTACCATTTAAGTATGTGTGCTGTAAAGTTACTAGTAGAGTTGTCTTCTAAGTAGTAAATACTTATAGCATACTTACAAGTATTTCACACTGAACCTGACCATCTGGCTTACATAGATACTCCGTCATGCTGGGCACTACAGTTGCTGCGGCAATGGTACACTACTTGGAGAGTCTTATACATGGGTCCAATTCTAATAAGACATAGACAGTTTCTGATTAACATGATACTCCCTATGGCGTGTACACATACTGTAGCAACTGTAATGCCCAATATGAAGGAGACTCTCTGCATGGTCGTGTCCGGTGATTGGTCAAAAATGAAGGTAACTAGGTAGCTGAAGAGTTATGTTTCTATGTCTTGTTTTTTTCTTTTATCAGATGTCTCACTAACTTTTTATTACAGGTTGTACATCATGATCCTTGCAGAGGGGGTGCTGGTCACTGGAACAGTTTATATAGGTTTAAACACCTGGCCACTGGGAATTACCTTGCCGCAGAGGTAGGTTCGGGTCATTACACTATAGTGAAACTTGATGTGGTATCTGTGCAACTACAAAATGATTACCATATATACTCGAGTATAAGCCGACCCGAGTATAAGCCGAGGCACCTACTTTTGCCACAAAAACCGGGAAAGCTTATTGACTCGAGTATAAGCCTAGGGTGGAAAACGCAGGGCTACTGGTGAATTTTAAAAATAAAAAATAGATACCAATAAAAATTAACATAGGCAGTTTTAATGTCCCCCATAGGCAGATATAGGCGGGTATAAGTTTTAATGTCCCCCATAGGCAGGTATAGGCTGTTTAATAGGCATTTTTAATGTCCCCCATGGGCAGATATAGGCTGGTTTTAGGCATTTAATGTCCCCCATGGCTGGTATAGGCAGGTATAGGTCCCCCTAGGCAGGCTATAGGCAGGTAATTGCCCCCATAGGCTGGTAATTTCCCCCATAGGCAGGCTATAGGCAGGTATAGGTCCCCCTAGGCAGGTTATAGGCAGGGTATAGGCAGTTATAGGCAGGTATATGTCCCCTAGACAGGCTATAGGCAGGTATAGGTCCCCTAGGCAGGCCTATAGGAGGTATGGGTCCTAGGCAGGTTGTAGGCAGGGTATAGGCAGTACTAGGCAGGTATAGGTCCCCCTTGACAGGCTATAGGCAGGTATAGGTCCCCTAGGCAGGCTATAGGGATGTATAGGTCCCCTAGGCAGGTTATAGGCAGGGTATAGCATATGGCAGGTATAGGTCTCCCTAGGCAGGCTATAGGGAGGTATAGGTCCCCCTAGGCAGGTTATAGGCAGGCTATAGGCAGTACTAGGCAGGTATAGGTCCCCCCTAGGCAGGCTATAGGCAGGTATAGGCCCCCCTAGGCAGGTTTAGGAAGGGTTATAGGCAGTACTAGGCAGGTATAGGTCCTCCTAGGCAGGTATAGGGGGTATAGGTCTCCCTAGGCAGGTTATAGGCAGGGTATAGGCAGTACTAGGCAGGTATAGGTCCCCCTAGACAGGCTATAGGCAGGTATAGGTCCCCCTAGGCAGGTTATAGGCAGGGTATAGGCAGTACTAGGCAGGTATAGGTCTCCCTAGGCAGGCTATAGGGAGGTATAGGTCCCCCTAGACAGGTTTATAGTCAGGTATAGGTCTCCTTAGACAGGCTATAGGCAGGTATAGGTCCCCTAGGCAGGATATAGGCAGGTATAGGTCCCCCTAGGCAGGTTATAGGCAGTACTAGGCAGGTATAGGTCTCCCTAGACAGGCATAGGCAGGTATAGGTCCCCTAGGCAGGTATAGGCGGGTTTATTATGGTCCCCTAGGCAGGTTATAGGCAGGGTATAGGAAAGTACTAGGCAGGTATAGGTCACCTTTGACAGGCTATAGGCAGGTATAGGTCCCCTAGGCAGGCTATAGGGATGTATAGGTCCCCCTAGGCAGGTTATAGGCAGGGTATAGGCAGTACTAGGGCAGGTATAGGTCTCCTAGGCAGGCTTTTTAGGGAGGTATGGGTCCCCCTAGGCAGGCTATAGGCAGGGTATAGGCAGTACTAGGCAGGTATAGGTCTCCCTAGGCAGGCTATAGGGATGTATAGGTCCCCCTATGCAGGTTATAGGCAGGGTATAGGCAGTACTAGGCAGGTATAGGTCTCCCTAGGCAGGCTATAGGGAGGTATAGGTCCCCCCTAGGCAGGTTATAGGGAGGGTAATGGCAGGACTAGGCAGGTATAGGTCTCCCTAGGCAGGCTATAGGGATGTATAGGTCCCCCTAGGCAGGTTATAGGCAGGGTATAGGCAGTACTAGGCAGGTATAGGTCTCCCTAGACAGGCTATAGGCAGGTATAGGTCCCCCTAGACAGGCTATAGTCAGGTATAGGTCTCCTTAGACAGGCTATAGGCAGGTATAGGTCCCCTAGGCAGGATATAGGCAGGTATAGGTCCCTAGGCAGGTTATAGGAAGGGTATGGGCAGTAACTAGGCAGGTATAGGTCTCCCTAGACAGGCTATAGGCAGGTATTAGGTCCCCTAGAGGGCTATGGCAGGATATTAGGTCCCCCTAGGCAGTTATTGGCAGGGATAGGCAGTATACGGCAGGTATTGTCTCCCTAGACAGGCTATAGGCAGGTATAGGTCCCCTAGGCAGGGCTATAGGTCCCCTAGGAGGTTTAGCAGGAGTATAGCAGTACTAGGCGGGTTAGATCCCCTGGGCGGGCTATAGGGGGGGTAGGTCCCCCTGGGGCAGGTTATGGGCAGGGTATAGGCAGTATGGGCGGTATGGGTCTCCCTAGCAGGCTATAGGCGGTATGGCCCCCTGGCAGGCTATAGGAGGTTTTGGCCCCCCTGGGCGGGTTATGGGCAGGGTTGGGCAGTAAAGGGAAAAGGGTATAGGGTCTCCCTAAAGGCTATAGGAGGTTTAGGCCCCTAGGAGGATATAGGCGGGGTATAGGTCCCCAGGGGGTTATAGGCAGGGTTGGGCATCAGGAAGGTATATTTTCTCCCTAAAAGGTATAGGCGGTATAGGTCCCCCTAGACGGTATAGGCAGGTATAGGGAGGTTAGGCAGTGCTAGGATATAGGTCTCCCTAGACAGGCAAGGCAGGTATAGGTCCCCTAGGCGGGTTTTGGGCAGGTATGGGTCCCCTAGGCAGGTTATGGGAGGGTATGGGAGTTATTGGCAGGTATTGTCCCCCTAGAAGGCTTTGGGTATGGGTCCCCCTAGACAGGCTATGGGCAGGATTGGGGAGGTTTTGGCAGTGCTAGGCAGGTATAGGTAGGGTTTTAAAACAAAAAAAAACCACCTCGTCCCGCGGTCGTTCCTGGGCGCTCCCTGGGTTTCTTCTCGGCACAGGCAGGTGATGCATCGGGGCCGCGCAACAATGTGATGACACACACGCCTGTGCCGGAAAATCCGGAACCCCTGCGAGTTGGCCCCCCGCCCGGGTTCTCTGCAGACAGGGAGCGCTCGCTCTCTGCACCGCAGTGGTATCTCTTCTCCTGCATGCGCTCCAGAAGAGTCGCATACAGGTGAAGAGATAGCTGACAGCGCCGGGGCCACCGCAGTGCCTGGACGCTGTCAGGTACTCGGCCTTCAGTTATATGCGCTCCCTGAGGAGCCGCCTATAACTGAAGCGTCCCTGTCGGCGCACGGGCCATCGCAGCGCCCGAGCGCCGACAGTGACTCGAGTATAAGCCGAGGGGGGATATTTCAGCACATTTTTTGTGCTGAAAAACTCGACTTATACTCGAGTATATACGGTATATTTTCACAGAGCCAGTGCTCCTGGTAGTATCTGTGGGGTTAGGTTATGGGTGATTATCTCTTTATGTATTGTTTTTGAACAGTGTTGTAGCAATTCTAGAAATTGCTTCTTATTTTCGAAAGTTCCCCACTGCTGTAGCTATCTCGAAATATATCAGTAATTTGCTGTATTATTTGTTTTCTAAATAAATCTTTGACTGTAAGGCCCCGTCACACGGCTTATTTGCCGACGGTTGGACGCCGTATTCGCGGGATTGGCTTCAATACGGCGCCAACCCACGGATTTGTGAGCCGTATTGGCGCCAAATCCGCCGTGAATAAGGGGCGGGGGGGGCGGGCCCGGGGCGCGGCGCGGCGCCCCTCCGGCACCATAGACAATGCATTGTTTACGGCGCGTCCGCGCCGTAAAAATGTGCATGTCACTTTCTCCCCCGCGGCGGATTCGCCGAGCGGGGAGGAGCGGGCGGATTCCACTGTTCTCTATGAGAGCAGTGGATTACCGTAATTGCTGCCGCGGATTGGCGCCGTACTGAAGCGCAAATCCGGCGCGCAGTACGGCGCCAATACGCGGCAGAATAAGCCGTGTGAACGAGGCCTAAATGTGTATTTATGTATGAAATAAGGTGCCCTTTACTACAAAATACACTATTGGGAGCAGTCTGCAACTAAGTTAAGCTGACTTTTTGAGATAATGCTCATCTTTGGGGGTGTTTTTCTTTACTGAATGTACTATATTCCTTTGTTGAACTCATCTCTAAGAAAAAAAATGTAATCATTGGTTATAGATCACAGTAACTAAAGTAGGTCTAGATATAAGCAATGACATGACTACTCAGATGCAATGCTATAGTTGACAATACACTTATGTATGTCTGGAACACTTTAAAAGAGTAAAACAGGACTCTTAAGACAAGGAGTGTCTCAGTTTAAAGGGATTCACTGTGTAAAACATGACAAAACATGTTTTCCTGGTGTTTTAGTTGAGTCATGTAGGTGTGTTTTCTGTGCAGTTTCCAGCTACCTACTTCAATTAGCCTGCAGGTGCAGAAATGCAAGGATTGTAGGAAATCATCATATAGAAATTTTTAATGGAAAAGTTAGTTAACAACAGTAAAATATAATAGCAAATAAATACACAGTAAATAATACATTATTTGTCATAATACACACCTCAGCTGTTGCACAACCAACCACTTTTTCGAAGAAGAGGGCTGGATTAACACAAATTGGTTTACAGGATTTTGTGAAATTGCAACATAAACACCTCAGCTGTTGCAGAATCTCTTTTTGGAGGCTGGATTAGCATAAAGCAGTTTGAACCATTTTTCAGGTGTTTTTTTTTTTCATGTGTGTTCTTATTAGGTCAGAAAACACTGGGCCAGATATCACTGTAAGGTATATAAAGCAGATTGTAAAGTTTTGAATACAGAAAATGCTATAAAGTCCAACAGATCTATAGCCTTTTTGTGGTATTATATGGGTCAGTGGTACTGAAACACCACATGCTCTGAATATGTTGTTTCTCTGGCATTTTGTAGCAAAATTATATATAATAAAAATGTCACCAAAAATACTATAAAACGTTTCAAATTCAGTTCAGGAATTGTTGGAAAAAATAGTGTGTGGTTTCAGACTGGTATCAAATTGCTGTAATGCAGCAGCATTTTGTGCTGTAATACCTGGATCTCACATGGCTCTGAAGCAATTGTAAGCCCTTGAAGGGTCCTCTACGATTCTATGATTGGTTAATTTGAACTCAAAAGGCTATTACGATTATAATGCAGACTGTAACATTCAGCCACATTACAGCCATCTGAAATCAACCAAAGAGGAAATGTTTTGTCTGCCATTGCTTATTTAATATAAACAGTTTTGCAGTAGCTGCCATTTTGTATAATGTTGTTTTGCTGCATTAAGGATACAGATAACTATAATAATACACACTGCAGCTACCATAGGACTTCTTTTTTGGAAAGATAGAGGGAGCCCTACATATCAGTTAGTCAGGCAGTATTTGCCACATGAGAATGACATTTCTGCCAAAGTTATATGTGCCTTCTTCTGCAGAAACATAGGGCGACATATATGAAAGGGTTTTCACCCTTCTTCTGGCATACAATGCACCTATCTGAGTCAGCTATGATGTCTAATGCGCCTAGGTGCATTGTTCGTAAGACTCAACACTTTCGAATGCACCTAACATGAAGGGGAGTTCTGGGGGCATTCTGGGGCGTTCTTGGGACATGTTGCACCACATTAGACACCTATATGAATGTGGTTCGGCAAAACTAGGCGCATTACTGCTCCGACAGGCAGACCTATTTCAATGTGGTCTGGTTGAGCCTGAGGAGTCGAAGTCGAGCTAGATTTCCTGTTAGGGAAAAAATGTCCAATATTTCTCAACTTACACCAGTACATTAATAAAAAGTAATTTCTTATAATAAGCAAACTGTATAAAATTAATGTAATTATTTACATTTATTGAAAAATATGATCATATAAAATTAATATAAAAATATATAATGTCCCAAAAATATAAAAATATCTCCTACAAAATTTATTTAAAATTAATGGAATCTAAAACAAATGCTGCCATCACCCTTTATTCTACATACAGCAAGAGCCAGCGCAGCACAGGTATTGCTGGGACCTGTGGTCCTCCAAGCAGGATTAGTACCATAGTTTCTATCCACTGACATGCTATTCTAATGAGTTTTATTTCCAGCCTAGCTATAGCATTTATACATGTTTGGTGCATTACTGATGCGCCTAAGTTCCGTAATGCGCCTAACACATAGGCGAGACCCGTCGAACTTTACACACCATTTATGAAGGCAGAAAAACCACTTTCATACATCAGGCGCATTATACACTGAAAATGAGACTCGACTATTCACCCCCGGATGAAGCGCATGGCGAAACGCGAGTTGGGGCGCAATGTGATGCTCCCTATACCCTCATTCTACACTGGTTTATTTTCAGGTCAGGTGTTTATAATAATTTTACATGTTATTTGACATATATGGCCACATAATGTATATTTTTAAGTGAGTGGTGGGGATGCACACTTGCTTTTGTGCAGGTACTATTGCTACTATTTTAAAGTTTGTATTTGATATTTTTATTTGTTATATAATAATGACTCTTTTTTTTAATTGAATATAGTGGTTGGTGTTGTAGGTGTTTATGATCTTTAGTGCACACGCAGGGAATTTATCATGCAGATACACTAGAAATCCACAGCAGTTTAGTTCCAGGTGTAACTTGAAAAATGTACATGGCATTCAGAGTCTACAACATGCTTATGCTTACTCTTCATAAAATAGGGCTGAATTTCCTGCATCTCGTCTGTTGATTTGGTGTGGATTTATTTATTTACATATGCAGTGATAAAATTCCACCATGTGTAGACTTAGGCTATGTTCACACGGCTTAACTGCGGGACGTAATTACGCCCCGCAATTACGCCGTGTGGACGGGGGTGGGCGGGAGCGCGGGAGTAAGTGGGGGGCCGGCACTTCCCCGGCCCATAGACTTACATTACCAGCGGCGTGTATACGCCACTGGTAATTCACGTCACTTATCTCCCCGCCCGGCAGATTCGCCGAGCAGGGAGAGGAGACGTAATCCATAGTTCTCTATGAGATCTGTGGATTATCGTAATGAATGCGCACGTAATTACGGACCGAAATACGGCCCATTTTAAGCCGTGTGAACATGGCCTTAGAATCATACAAATTATTTACAGATGTATTGATAGAAATTTTACATTAAAATGTATTCTAAATGAATAAAGAAGAACAGAAATGTAATTTGTTATTCCTACTATAAAATGCATGATTAAATTTATTATGTAACTGATAATTCGTTAGGATAATAAGCATTAGACGCATATTAGGATGAAAGAGGAACAAAAATGATTTACTACACACATGCCTGCAAAATGAAAATTAGGGCTCCACTGTGAAGCTTTTGGGCTGATTAAATCCATTGTTTATAAAGTATTTATTAAGCTGACGTTTGAGGAATTTTTCAGGCAGCCTCCGCATGGAACCTCAAACTTGTGAACATTTTCAAGGAAGCAGCTCTAAATATTTGTGTGGGCAGTTAAACTGGCTTAGACAAAGCTGAATGCATTAGGTGAATAGGTTGCTTTATTTATTATATGTTGCTTATATAGCAATGGTATATTCTGCAGTTCTGTACAGGGGATACACTCGTATATCTTTTTTTCTTGCTCCAAGTATTGCTCACACTTGAAATTTCTTATATATACATACCTGCAGTGACCACTTTTACAAGCCAATTAACCTAGCAATGTTGGAGTGTAATATACCTGATACATACATTTGAAACATAGATTGAATTTGAATTTATAGACCTGTTTATTTAGAGGTTTTTATTATTTTGCACTTGAGCAATATCCCAAACAATAAGGCTTGGTTTACATTTGTGCAATCACATAATCCGTCGGGAGTAACGGTGAAAATAGCGCAGGAAGTTGCGCTATTTTTTCCGTTTAAACAGCAAATGCCACAGCAGAAACCAGGCAGACGTATTGTAATCAATAGGGTCTGTCCAGGTGCCATTGATGTCCGTTGAGAAACGGGTCCTTTTGTGTCTGTTGTGTGTTAGTATAATATGCAGAATGTTAGGTCACCTATAAAAATGTACCTGTATCTATCGTAGATCATAGAAAATTAAACAGCAAGCTAAATGCAGACAAAGCAAATGGTATAACTGTGCTGAGAAGTACTAACAATGGTATAGTAATGTGAACAAGTGTAGACAAGTAGAAAGAGATATATTTGAACTAACAATTGTGGGGAGTTTTGGGAACTATGAGGTTTGCGTATAAATTTGGTAAGGAGTGTTTGGTTTTACAATACTAGCAGTTTGATGGGATAAAAGTATGTAAAGAAATTGACACTACAGGTTGCAGTGACATTAGTTAAATTTGCAGAGATGAGTTTTATAATACCATAGAATGTGGAGGAGTTTTTAGATGTTTGTGGTAGATTTCTCAGATAGAGTGCTGCAGGGCTAGTGTCAAAGCGTGACTGTAGCATGACAAACATGCCTAAGAGAAAATATAAAGGTGAAATTCATTATTTGAACAATAGGAGTTTAGCAAATATTTATGTATTTACAGGTTATGATTGACGTAAATTATTTGGAGAATTACGCTAAAAATATTTTAACTCCAATAAAAAGCTGGTGGTGTTGCAACCCTAAGGGGATGTTCACAGTGCGTTTTTGGATCCGTTTTGGATCAGAAAATCGCATCCAAAAACGCAGTGTCAATTGGATCCAAAATGCATCCAACATGCATCCAACACGCAGGTGCGTGTTTGGCTGCATTTTGGCTGCAGCAGGATCGTACCCTATAGTTTTAAATAGGGTGCCTGCTGCGTCTTTCAAGAATTGACATGACAATTCTTAGAACGGATCCGAAAGATGCATCAGAAAGACGCAAGTAAACACGCGTCGGCGATCACTCGTCTGAATGCCAATGCGTGTTTTACATTGCAAGCAATGTAAAATTACAGTGCTCATTGCTAGATGCGTATTTGGGTCCGTTTAGGGTCCGAATCTAATAATGTATGTTCACATGGTTAGAACACACCGTGTGAACATACCGTAACAGTAGTATCCAACTTAAAAATACCCATTGGCACATTCATATATCTTCAGAATACATGGTGATTTCTTTGGCAGATTCCTAACAATGTAAGGGTGGGGACCATGGTGATTTTCTTCTGTAATAAAATAGTGACTGCGCTGCTTGCCTGCTGAGCTACTGGTAACCACCAGCTTTGAAATGTATAGACCCTAGCAAACCACTCCCCATAAACACCAGCTATGCAGTTTGAGGACTCCCTATACGGTTTCTAGATTGTTAATTTTGACTTGGCTAAACACAAGTGAAATATTACCAATTATGACATGCCATTAAGCGTGTTATTGGGGTAGTTAGAAAAACTACACTATCTCACTAATAGCACAGCAGTAAACAAATCTGCTGTTTTGCCTGTGGTGTGGTATTCTTAAATTTAGAACAGGATCTAGGCATTGTTTCCGGAAATGTTTCCTTGCATGTGTGTTATTGCATGTGAAATGTAAGCCACATTTTCCTGGCAAATTCATCAATTTTTTTTATTCCCTCAGGTAACATTTAGTCATTTTACACTTAATGTATAAAAGTGTTTTCCAAAATTATAAAAATAAAATGCTCATGTGAACTTGTCCTAATAGATATTCTGCAAATAAGAAAACAGTTTTGTTACAAAATATGAAGAGATTGAGTGTGGTACAGTATAAGATTTCTTAGGCGTAGTGTAGTGCAGTCTCCGTGGCACAGTTTTACTGGTCAATAAGATAAGAAAGGTAAGCTCACCCCCAATGTATCAGCTGCAACTGTTGGGTCCGCACGTATCCCGTCTGGAGTGAAGACGTACACTACATGCAAAGCTCCAAAAAATGTTGATACAGCGATTCCCACCAGGTACCAAAAATTGGTTAAAACTTAATGTAGTTTATTGAATATCAGTAAAAATATATACGCGCTTCCATAATAAGTTGGTTCCAAGAGAAAGAAAATAGGCAAATTTTCTAAAAGCCTATTTTCTTTGTCTTGGAACCAACTTATTATGGAAGCGCATACATATTTTTACTGATATTCAATAAACTACATTAAGTTTTAACCCATTTTTGGTACCTGGTGGAAATCGCTGTAAAATTTTTTGGAGCTTTGCATACAGTTTTACTGGTCACTGTTCGTCTACCAAATGCAAGTAGCAATAAAATGATGACAGTATTGTTACAGCTGGTACATATGGAAAGGAAGTGATGCTTTTCCTTTTGATAAACTGACATAATTAGTATTTATATGGCTAATATTTTCTGAGTTTTTAGTAATGTTACATTTTTGCAAATAAACAAAAACTTGACAGTGGTCCTTCAATTTTCAATGACCTCAGGATACAATATTTTCAACATACAATAATCTTTTGTGGGACAGTGTATGTTTAGTGTGGATTCAAGATACAATGTCCCACACACTGATTCAGCCAATTATCATAAACATTTTATGTGTAAAACCTCTGTATTAGTGCAGTGCATGCAGTGATTGGAAGTCTAGTAGCACCTCTCTACAATACAGTGTGGTAACACATTTCCTGTGTCACGATCCGGCGGTGTCAGTACAGGCGACAAGACACAGCAGGTATAGCCGTATGTAGGTAACACAGATCCCAGGTGGTAACTGGTAGTACTGGTGCAGCAGCAGGTATAAAACAGGAAACATACATGTAGACATGTAGTGTATAGGTAACACACAGGTAATGCACAAGTAAACAGCAGCAATACAGCAGCTAAGGGTCAAGCTCTATGTAGTGGACAACAACAAACTGACCAAAAGCAAAGGCAGGAAGTTCCTTATATGCAAACAGAGTCTCTGGTTAATTGACAGGTAATTGAGTACTGTCTCTTTAAATACTTGTGCACTGCAGCACGTGCGCCCAGGCAGTCAGAGCAGACGGGTGCAAGCCAGAGCAGGAATGAGGACCGGTGAGTTATACTGAGAGGCGGGGAACGCCGCCTGAGCAAAGACAGGAGTCGGGACAGGTGAGTAAAGTGTAGGGACATCAGAGGACGCTGCCGCAGCGGCTGGGAGGTGCGCAATGCCCATGGCTCAGCATGAGATCCGCGGCATGGACTGTGACATCCTGTACAGCTCTTTACATGTGCCAGGATGAGCGGCTCCTTTGTGCGCCAGGTGAAGGCCCTATTGCCTTTTTTCTGGTACATTGTTTATAAAGAATATAACAAAAAGAAGCTCCTATGCAACAGTAGAAAGTGATTTCCAGCTTCTAGCAGCTCTTTCTTACTGTGGTTTGTAAAGACTTGCTTAATCTGGATTAGTTATCTGCCCAGTTTTCTTTTATCCTCATTTTGCATTATGTTGGTGACATTTGGGGCATTGGAACCAATTACCAGTTTTCCCTAGGGTTATGAAAAACAATGGTTATCCTGAAACCAATTACAGTATTTTTCAGACTATAAGACGCACTTCCCCCCCCCCCCCCAAATTTGGGAGGAAAATGGTGGTACGTCTTAAAGTCCGAAAAATACGGTCGGTGGGTCTTATGGTCCGGTGCGTCTTAAAGTCCGAAAAATACGATAGGGGCGTCTTATGGTCCAGTGCGTCTTAAATTCCGAAAAATATGGTAATATTGTATGTTGAGGGAGCACTGTATATTAAAGAATCACAAAGACAATGTTGCATTTTGTCATGTGCAGTGCAGAGGCACACAAGTAAAAGAAAAAGACATACAGTTGAAACCAGAAGTTTACATACAATAAAGAAATGGGCACATATGCATGTTTTTCTCACTATCCGACATGAAATCAGAATAAACCTTGTTAAAGATTAAAATTCTGTCTCTACACAGACATCAATATTCTTCTGTTTTTTGTTGTTGTTTTTTTTTATCTATTAGCATTAGCCAGATTCATACGTTTGCCAAAAAAGTAGTTATACCATAGGGGCATGAGAGGCTTGAATTTCACAGTCCAATATAAGGATCTAATAACTAGACAAATAAGTAAAATTTCTTTAAATGAATGTATAATCTATATGCTTTTTTTTTACTAATTAATATTCTATTTTCTTAACCTGATTATGTTGGTGGCCATCTTGCCTTGTGCTACTTTAAACCTTTATAGGGACTATGGGAACCTGTAGATTACAGAGGACTTATCACCCTCTATAGGAGAGTGTTCTTGTGCAGGTAGGGGAAGAAGATGAGCATTCTGTTGAGAATCGTGGAGTTTCTGTTTTTTATGCATTGGAGTTACTTTTCTTTATAATTCTGCCTAGAATAATTTGGACACTGCTGAAAATTGATAGAACAGGAAGTGCTAGCCTGTTATTATTATTAGAGGCAGAGTAAAAAAACTACCCCATTTTAGGATTTTTCTTTTCTAATTAGATAATGATATGGAAAATGTAAAAACATTGCTAATAATTTTTAAAAGCGTGATGGGTCATTTTCTAACTACACATTCTCTTAAGGATAGGTTAGTCTCTAAGATTGCCAGTAAACCCTCTTCTACCACAAAATACAGAATGTGCAAGGTGGTCATAAATGTTGGCATATGGATATATCAGCAGCTCCAGTCTGACAGATTGTTTTAAGGTTACCCTACCATGGAAGGTGGGTTAATTAATCTTTACAGTAATAGAATTTAAGGACAGGAGAGCAATCCCACTTTCTTTTCATGGTCTGTTAAGATAACGGTCGCTAATCTAGTTTTCCCTTTCCATTATTCTTTTCTCAAAAAAGCTAAACTAATTCATGTAGGCAACAACAGAAGTAACTTGGACCACGCCTGCACCTTGCTTCTGGCTAGGGTAATCAATGGCTTATTTGGCAATAGTTAACAATATTTCTAGTACCGAAAAGTACATGATCTCTGCTGATGCTTTGAGAGATTGTAGAGTAGCTGACAAGGAAGGGAAATAAAGACTTATGATTTGGATCAGTTAATATGGAGACCAGAGCAAATGAATTAATTAGTTAAAGCACGTACGTATGGCTTTAGATAGTAACATGTCATCTTCATACAAGCTCAGATATATTGTCAACCAGTGACACCTGTATGAATCCTCCCACACTTGTAGAATGCCTGAGGAGGTTCAGCACCTGTGGCGTACAGAAATGGGGAGAGAGGGCATCTCTCACAGGTTCCTCATTCTGGATGAAAGGTCTGCTAAGGGAAGGGACTTGCCTTTTGCTTATGGGTGTAAATATAAGAGGCACACCCATTTAACAATTTTGCTGGGAACTCAAATTACTAAAAACTACCCACAAAAATTGCCATTCAACCAAACTAAAGTGTGGTTTCTGCGTGTTAAGAAAGATGACACAAGTTTTGGGCGGTAGATTTGTTGGGAATAAATCTAATCTGTCAGGATGTGTAATAGTTGAAACTAGGAAGTTGACTTATCAAGCTAGAATTTTAACCAACATTTTGATATCCAAAAATAACATGAAATTTGGGCGGTAAGATTCATATAAGGGTTGGATTAATTTCTATGTTTGAGATTGACTACCATTCTTGCTTCATTCATGGAGAACAGGAGGGAACCAAGGCTACATAAAGCCTTAGAAAGTTGAAATCACTGGGGATTTATGTTTCTGCACAGACGTTATCACCAAAAACACTTCCTCAATACTACAAAATGACATTGTTCATGCATCATAGATTAAGAGGGAGGAAATTTTGATTGACTAAGGAGTTGAGATATAGTATGAGGATGAGGTGTAGAAAGAAGAAGAGAAGTGTCCAGAAGTTTCTGGGATATTTGTAGGGCCATTTAGGGGAATACCATGAGGGCTTATAATCTGTCTTGAGTTTTGAGTCTACATGGCCAAATGAGCTTGGTACTACACCATTCCTTTTTTTTTTTTTCAGCAGAAAAAGATTTATTGAATGTAACTCATATAGTCATACAAAAGTACAGTTGTTTGTAACAGTCTTGCTTATCATCAAAGTTATAACAGAAAGCAAATAGAGAAATAAAATCTATCATTGGCCATCTATTATAGTTGTGTATAGTATAATCAAAGACAACTCTCATAAGTGCAGTACTTAAAATCAACCTATATACCAATTTCAATGTATATCTGTGTTTGAGGATTAGCAGAAATCTACTAGAAAGGCATTGTTCAGATGAGGTTTATGTGTCTATGTGATAAACTGAATCTATCCAAGGAAGCCAATTCTCCCGAGATTTTACTAACATATGTGGAGGGACTATGAGGTTAGTTTCACAATTGTATTGGTTGTCTATCCTGTTAATGACTTCCTTTAAGGAGGGAGTAGAGATGCTTTTCCAATGGGCCGCGATTGTACATCTAGCGGCAATCAGAATATGTAGTATTACAGTATGTAGAGGGTTACATCCAGGAGAGCTAGTTCAGGAGAATACTACACCATTCCTTATGAATAGAAGCCTTGTCTAATGAAAAATTGTCACCAAATAGTTTTTATCAGTTATCAGATCACAGTAGGTTCTCTGTTTGAGCTGACATATAAGTTAGTACCTGGAGAGGGGTTCTAATATACTCCAGTTCTGTACGTAGGGTCGAGGCAGAGCACCTGCCCCGAGACGGGCAACCCATCACTTTAACCTCTTCCTAAAATATACTCTAGTAATTGGGTGACAAACAGAAGATAAACGAAAGACAAACAGGAAACAGACGCAAGCAGACAACAAATAGTGGATAGTCAGACGGGCCGAGGTCAAACCAGGAGTATGCACAGCACCGAAGGACTAGATGAGAGACTAACTAGGAAGGCAGGCCAAAATCCAGAGAACCAGCTAAACCAAACAGTACAGCAAAAACCAACAGCTAGGACACAAGAAGTAATTACCATCAGGGCCAGGCTGACAGGAAGAGGTTTAAATACCCCGCACCAGCCAGCGATTGGCTGAAGTGCTTAACCCCTAAAGCACCAAGCCGCTCCCTGGCTGAACCTGCAACAAAAAAATGTAAAGGCCAGTAGTGCAGTCCTGCATCAGCCTTCCAGATATTTCCACTAAAAACAAAACGCTTTTTAAATCATATATGATTTGTGACAAGATTTGCCTGGCAAATGCTTTGAAAGCGACTAAGCAATCTGGGTCGGTACAGACAGTTCCCTGGTTTTGGAAGAAAGTGACATAAAGTTAGGGGAATATAAAAATGAAATGGTTACGTTACCGTTGAGGTGAAACAATATTCGAGGAAATCAGTGTTGCTATACAATATGTTGTGAAAATCTTTATAGAGCCACATTTTAAAACTGGTAAAATTAGGGACAGGAATAAAATGTTACTATGCTCTAAGAATTGTTCTTTAAGTTCTTACGTCCCCTATAATACATTGATTGTGAAATTTGACCTTTGTTATTGCAATGGATCCTGTCTTGTTTTCTCTATCTCTCATTGACTTCAGTGCACAAGTTAATTATATTTTGTACTTCTAATTTCATTCTAAATTTTCTAGGAAAACCCTACTTACAAAGGGGATGCCCCAGAGTCTAAATCTGGATCATCATATGCAGTAACATCAGCTGTAAGTATTGCTTCCTCTAAAGTGTCTTGTATCTGCATTTTAATAGAAAACAAAACACTTCAGCAACGCGCCACTAGACCTTGAAATCTGCAATATAAGCTAAAATATTTCCCAATGCTTACCGAGGGGAAATATAATGTAATTGAGTCTTAACATTCTATGACACCAGAAAGAAATTGCCATGTGCAATTGTGGAGGATATAGACACTTGGAGAATGTTATATAATACATTGCCCAATTAATCGCGCAAGAACAAAACCTACATTCTTGTAGTGACATATCTAGTCCATCTCCCTGGTGAGAATAAGTTAATCTACCCCTCTCAAGCTAATACCCAATGCTGTCATCTCATTTTTCTGTTGACTTTGTGCTAATTTTACCAAGGTGCACACTGTAATGCTGCTGCTGTATAAAAAAACAAATAGGATTGTAAAGTTTCCCCGGAGAATTGTTACCGTCTGAATGTTAGAAAAGTGACCTTTTGTACTGCATTTTATTTATCCTTTCTTTTTCCCTTCTGCCACAGTCTACATGTTCTTCTATTATTAATACATTCCTTGGTATTTCATATGCTCCTTCTGTAGTTTTAATGTCTCTCTGTTGTTCCTTATTTATTATACTACATCAGTTAAATTCCAGGCTCTCTGCCTTCTTTTCCCTGGGTTTTCCTGAATTATTTAACTCAACCTCTACATAAAGTCAACTCCTTTCAGTGCATTTATTTCTTTTCTTTCTCTTGGTTTTTTCCTTCTTCATCTCTCAAACTTTAGCTTCTTCCATCTCTCCATTGACCACCGATCTTCTCTCAGGTATTGAATAGTCGTCCCAATCGCAGGAATGCAGGGGAGAAGATCAAGTATCGACTTGTTGCTGTACCACATGGGAATGACATAGCATCTCTCTTTGAACTGGATCCCACTACTCTACAGAAAACAGATTCATTTGTACCGAGGTAACTCTAGTATAACATAAAAAATTGTTAGCTATAAAGACAAATGACTGCTTTGCCCTGCTCTTATTTCTAATATTGCCTCCCAGGGCTTGTGCTTGTTGTAATAGATTATTTGAATAGCTATGTGTAAATTCTGTTTTATTAGCCTGTTCTACAACTACTGTACTATTGTTTCAGTAACCTTACAGTCAAATAGAACTTCCTAGCATTACTCCTGAGTATTCCACTTTGAAGTTACAGGTCATGTCCTCTTTTTTTCAATCTCTTTTATCCTTAATAAGAAGAACATCCTGGATCTTGGTAAAACTTTTGATGTACCTTTTTTGTCCTTTTTATGTGGGCAGTGAATGTCTCTTTATGAAGAAGTTGATATTTAAGGTGTCTACACTTCTATTGTTAAGTAAGATACGCCATGCTCCTTTTTTTAGTAGGTGTCTATACTGGTATTGTTAAGTAATAAACTCCATGAACCTTTTTTTGTAAACTATACATTCTCATTAAGATATATGTAATATCTATAAGAAACCTTTATAATTCCTCTTGTTGTTGATCAACGTAACAGCTGCTCATCAACATATAATCGCTAAAGTTGTCAGCAGGAAAAGCTTCATCATTCTTTTTTAAATGGTAGTTAAGCAACAGAATGTGGGGAGTTTCTTATATTGTAACTTGAAGCATTTCTCTCCTGACACCTCCTCCTCTGGCTTTTACTGACTATTAGCATTTACAGATTTACCAGATGACAAGAAAGCCATTGCTGCATTTGAGTGCAAAACAGTTTTTCTCCATTTTCAAAATGTGTAGCGTTTTTCCCCCTATCATTCTTGACCTTTGCTGATAAGTCAAGAGTCTGCAAGTGTCCTATCAGGTGGCACATTTACCATCCCATAGCACTGAACATGGACCAAAGGAACCAATGGAGAGAGTTGTCTCAGGAGATTAGAAGGAAAATTAGAGACAAACATGTAAAAGTAAAGGCTATAAGACCATTTCCAAACAGTAAATTTTTCCTGTTACTACAGTTGGATATTTTATTCATAAGTTTAGGTCTATAGCCAACCTTGATGGACATGACTGAAAGAGGAAAATTAACAAATATACATCAAAAAAGAAGTATAACCAAAAAAGAGATATAACCAAAGAGCCCAGAACAACTTTCAAAGAGGTGAACTCCAATGTCAAGTCTTTATGTTGACAGACGCTAAATTGAAGCATACAAAGAAAAGCATACAAAGAAAAACATTGTAAAACATAGTGGAGACTCTTTTATTTTGGGGGGGGCCCTCCCTTTGTTTTTTTCTGGCACAAAAGGGTCTTGAATCTGTAAAAGAAACGTAGCAATGCATGCCACAGTCCGTGGCTGCGGGCGCTTCTCCGCTCATGTAGTAAGCCGTGCCGCGGTCCAGAGGACAGCACATTATACCCCTGAAACGCCTCATCTCTGCAGCGCCCATGAAGCTGTGTGAGATTCCTCCAGGGAAAATGTGTGTGCTTGAAAAAGGGGAAAAAAATTTTCTGCCCAAGGGGGCCCACGCCCCCGTGTCCCCAAATTGGGGTTTTGTGCGGGAATAAAAAGGGCCCTTTGGGCTGCATTTTCCTAACTATGCCCAAAAAAAAATTTTTTCCCCCCAAAGAAGCCCGCGGAAATCTAAACAGTTTTTTTCCCCCAGTTGCCCCGAACTTTTTTGGACCCAAAATTTTTAAAATGGATTTTTTTTCCCCGTTTCTGCCATCTCCTTGGCTGCCTGTGATCTGTTTCCCTTTGGGTGATTGCTTTCCAAGATGGCCCCATTTTCCCCTTCTGACGGGCCCTTGGGCATCTGCGGCTGACCCGGCCCCACCCCTTTTTCCCTTTTTTCCAAAAAATCCTTCGCCGGGCATGGGATGCCAACTCAAAATGTTGGCATCTCGATTCTGGTGAGCCCTTTGTTCCTAGCTTGAGATTAAACTCAATCTATCCTCGACATACCAGTACCAAAAACCCAAAGGCCAAGGGTTTTCGGTGGGAATCGAAAACTGGGAAACTATTTTTTGCCAAATTCAAAGTTGCACATCAAAATAACCAGGTAGCTGCTATCGTGGGCAAAATTCCCCGATAACAACCACTCCAGTGAGTCTTTTTCCCCTTCCCCGCCACCTGATTTTCTCACCCGTTTAATTTTCCTTAAAAACCCAAATTCCGCAATATAGTGATAAGCTCACCATAGCCTTCTTTATGCCTCTACCTGATTAAAAAAGCAGACCGACATGAAGCCCAGACCTTCGCCTTTGTTCCATCGCAGAGTTTAAATCCCCTGTGCTTGGCCAAAAAAAGGAGTAGGGGCCCCAGATTTGGGGCAATGACAAGTGGTAGGTCACCCGGGACAGCCACAGCACAGCCCTGAGGGCAAACAGTGGCACAATGACACAGTGTGTGGTCACGGGGGAAACAGCCACAGCACAGCATGAAGTCAAACAAATGGGGACAATGACCTTCGGGTGGCAAAAAAAGGAATAGGCCACAGGTGGGGCAATGACAGGTGTGTAGGGCACCGCAGCAGCCCACAGCAGCACATGAGGTTTAGCCATTTGGGATAATGACACAGTGTGTAGGGCACGGCAAAGCAGCCAAACATAGGTCAACAGTGGCACAATGACATTCTGAAGGTGGCAAAAAAATAAATAGGCTACCGGGGTGGCACAATGAAAGGAGTGGAGGTGGGCGGCGGCAGCAGCTTGGGTACACCCGTGGCACAAAGACATTCGGAGGTGGGGAAAAAAAAAGGGGTAGGCCACAGAGTGGCCCCAATGAACAGAGAGTGGGGGGACCGTGGCAGGGAGGCCCTGAGGTCAACAGTGGCACAATGACAGAGTGTGGAAAGCATGGCAGCAGCCCCCAGCACAGCATGAGGTCAGAAAAGTTGGGAAAAATGACAGTTTTGTTTAAAAGGGCACGGACGGGAGCCCCCAAGCAGCAGCAAGAGTCAGACAGTGGGACAAAAGACACAGGTGTAGGTCACGGCAGCAGCAGCCCTGGGGGTTTAAAACCCGTGGCACCCGACATTCCCGGAGGTGGCAAAACAGTAGTAGGGCCCCCAGGTGGGACAATGAAAAGAGTGGGAGGTTACGGCACAGCAGCAGATGGTTTGAAGTGGCAAATGACAATTTCCCGGAGGGGGCAAAAAAATGGAGGCCACAGAAGTGGCAAAAATGGGCAGAGAGGGGGTGACCCCTGGCAGCACATGAGGGGCAGACAGTGGCACAATGACAGAGTGTGGGAGCCCCGGCAGCAGCCACACAGGCAGCATGAAAGGGCAGACAGTGGCACAAATACATTCTGGAGGTGGCAAAAGAGTATAGGCCACAAGTGAAACAAGACAGAGGGGGAGGTACGGGGCAGCAGCATGAGGTCAAAACATGCACAATGACACATGTGTAGGTCCGCAAACCACAGCAGCAGCATGGGGTCAGCGTGGCAAAATACACGTGTGTAGGCACAGCAGCAGCACATGAGGTCAGACAGGGGGCACAATGCATTCTGGAGGGGCAAAACAGTAGAGGACAAGGGGCACAATACAGAGAGTGGAGGTGCGGGCGGCAGGACAACAGTTGAGGTCAGAGATGCCCAATGACACAGTGTGGATGTCAGGGCACCGCAACAACACATGAGGTAAACCCAGGGGCCAATGACGAGTGTGGAGGTGGGTGGCAAAAACCATCCCTGGTAAAGAGGGTTGGTGGGCGATGGAGAAACTGTCAGAAATGTGTGGCATCAGGCGAGGGCGGCATCAGAATAGTGGCGGGCAGGTATTTAACCCCCCTCATTTCTCACATTTTGGGTGAGGGTCATGGTGATGTAGTCTAGCCAAAGGGCTTTGGGTGTGTGGAAATCCTGGCCGTCCACGCCGATTCATCTTGACAAAGGCAGTCGTTCCAAATTTTTCCCGTGGACAAGGGGTTTTTCCTTTTTGGGGTAAGTGGCCCCCCCCGCATGAAACCCGCTCTGATGCCACACTACGGGGCCCCCCAGGACAGCTTTCCACGCAAACCGGCAATTTCGGCCACACATCCTTTTTGGCTGCCCATAGTCCAGCGGATTCTAACGGGGTGGCAGAGTAAATGTCCCCAATAGGCCACCCCTGTTGGGTTTAGGGTCTGCTCCAATCCCGAGCTGCTGCTGTTTCTGGGACTGCCCCCCCCATAGGGGGGTGAAGGAAAACTGCTCATCAGTGACCCGATTAGGTTGTGCTGATGGAGCGGGACTGCTTTTGACCCCCCCCACCCCCCCCCAGCATCCGGGCATAGTCGTGAGCGCGAAGAACCCCCCGTCAGACCGGGGAGAGGGGGGACGATGCCGCACATAGCAGGGCCAACTGACTAGGAGGATTTCCCTATAGTATTTGAGTTTGTCCTCCTCTCAATACTGGAAAAGGCTCCCATTTTGGACCGGTAGCGAGGGTCCCAAAAGGGGGAGAGCCAAAATCATCCCTCTGCCAATGTGACTTTTTCGGCGTCCTAGCCAGGCAAATCGCATGCTGGGCCCCATCTGCAAAGGACTCCGAGGGGCTCCCGCCCCCCCATCTCCACTGTAAACTGCCACGGTGCTTGAGGGTCATATGCCTCGTCTTCCTCATCTCCTCTACCTCCTCCAGCTGCTCCTGCTCCTCCTCTCTTGTCACCTGGGTAGAAAATCAACTCATTTCCCCAGACAAAGCTTCGGGCTCCAATGTCCTCCGCCTCCTCCTCCTCCATTTCAGTCCCCACCGGACTCATGTGGCCGCGAGATGTAGTCGCCACGTCTCCAGTCCCCTGCCCAGACAGATTTTTTCAGCATCTGTTCCAGGACATGAAGCAGTGGAATGATGTTATTCATCCCGTAGCCCCTGGCGACTTACAAATAACGTCGCCTCCTCGAATGGCCTCAACAAAAAGCAGGTTTCATGCTTGAGCTGCCACTGGCTGACATCAAGTTACACAGGGGAGTACTCCTGTCCGCCTGGATCATCAAAAAATCGTTAATGGGCTTTCTCTGTTCATACAGTCGGTCCAACATGTGCAGGTTGGAATTCCAACAGGTGGAAACATCGCATATCAGAGTGTGTAAGGGGAGGTCGTTCTGCCGCTGCAACTCGAGGAGAGTGTTCCTGGCTTTGTAGGAATGGATGAAGTGCATGCACAGTTTCCTGGCCATTTTCAGGGTTCTTGATTGGTTGACTAGGTCATCCACTTCCTCCCAGATGACATCTGACAACGCCAGTCGGTGGGAACATCAGACACAACCCTTGTAATTAACCTTCGTTTGTGAATTATGCTACAGGAAAAATGTATTTTTTGGCAGTGAAAGACAGTTTATTTTTGTCACCACAGCAGAAAAACAACGCTTAATTAACCCCTGGATGTAAATTGCTCAAAAGAATTGAGCAACCACAAACTGCTAGCTTTGTAGCGTGTTACAATGGCGTATTTTTTACGCTACACAACAAGAGAAAAAAGTGTAATTAACCTTCGCTTGTGAATTATGCTACAGGAAAATTGTATTTTTTGGCGGTGAAAAAGACGGTTTCTTGGAGTCACCACAGCAGAAAAACAACGCTTAATTAACCCCTGGATGTAAATTGCGCAAAAGAATTAAGCAGCCACAAACTACTAGCTTTGTAGCGTGTTACAATGGCGTATTTTTGACGCTACACAACAAGAGAAAAAAATTGTAATTAACCTTCGCTTGTGCGTTATGCTCCAGGATAATTGTATTTTTTGGCGGTGTAAAAACGGTTTCTTGGAGTCACCACAGCAGAAAAACAACCCCTTAATTAACCCCTGGATGTAAATTGCGCAAAAGAATTGAGCAGCCACAAACTACTAGCTTTGTAGCGTGTTACAATGGCGTTTTTTTGACGCTACACAACAAGAGAAATTGAAATTAAACCCTTTCGCTTGTAATTTGCTACAGGAAAATTTTTATTTTGGGGGTGAAAAAGACTTTTCATCGATCATCACAGCAGAAAAAAAACCCTTTAAATTAAACCCTGGATGAAATTTGCGCAAAAGAATTGAGCAGCCAAAAATGAATGGTATTTGTATTGAAAAAACCTTTGTTTTTTTTTAAATAAAACCAACAAAACGGCTTAGATCCCCCTTGGTTTTCAATTTGCTGTGAGCGATAGCTTTAAAATGTATATGCAGCTCATGGCCCGCACACTGGACTTCAATAAAAACCCCCAAAAAAAAAATCAGAAATAGACTTTAAAGAGAAGCAGTCTCTGAGACAACGAAAAACACCCCACAAAAAATCGCTATATAAAAATCAGTTCTTCATAAGGCTTCACAATCAGCCGCAGCCACCTTTCCCCAATCAGTACAGTAGAGGAGTGTGAGTCCCACGTCGGCCCCCGGCCTAATAGTGCGGTGCGTCACAAAACCCGGGTCTCGATTTTCCTTCTTCCTCCCCAAGTGCTTTTCCCCCTGTAGCACCATGTGCCGCAGCCATTTTTTTCAATCAAAAGCACCTTTGTTCACCCAAGTCCCAAACTTCGACTTCGTTCAGAAACCCAAAATTTTCTTGAAAATTTTAAACGAATTTTCCCCTTCGTTTGAATCAATTCGCCCACCTAATGGTTAATGGGGGCCAAAGGTAATGACCCAAAACACAGAGCTTAAAAAAATTAAGAAAGGCTAAGAGCAAAGCTTGGGCTTTTTTGAAAAGGGTTCTATGAGCCATGTATAAATCCATTGAACATCGCGGAAGGAGCGAAACTTACAGTCTGGGAAGCCCCTTCACCCTGTGACAGCGGGAAAAGTTTGCTTTTTGAAGTAGGGCCAAAAAAAATTGTGGACAGTCAGAAGTTCCATTAGAATTAGTTGTTTATTTGCAGTAATTGCCTCAAAAAGTTCTCCAACAAAATATTAAGTTAAGGGTTGAACCACAATTCAAAAGCAATGTCTGATTTTCATTAGTTGATTTTCAGTAAGTTTTAATATATAATTTCTTTTGTCAGTTTCAAGTTATTTCAGTGACCATTGTGGGTTTTTCACTGGCATCTGTGGTCCATGTAGCCGCTGTAGAGCAAAACTCTAAATGTTGATAACAGTAGCTTAGGTAAAATGACTGTCCCCATAATGATGCACAGAAAATAGAAGAAAAAAAATAAGAAGAAAGAAAAATGTCAGTTTCAGTGTCTGATCCTAATTATTAAAAAAAAATATATAAGTGATGCATTTCCTTAGGATCTGCTGCTAATATATTTTTAACTTATTGGTGCCAGATGCCACAGGACACATTCAGTAGTCCATGACAAAAGGAATCAAAGCCGTGTTTGTGTCCTGTTTTGCCAAGTTTTATCAATACAGGTTCTGGATACGGCTTCAACCCCTTCCCGACATTGGACATACGCATATATCCTAGCGGGAAGTGCGTTCCCGCAAATGGACGCGTCCTGGTGATCGTGCGGGCTTATTACCGCTGGCCTCATGCCGCATCACCCACGGCCAGAGTGAGCTCCGGCCATGGGTGTTTAACCCCTTAGCTCCGACGATCAATTTAGATCGCAATGAGCTCCTGCTGCCTGCTCGAGATCTTCTACCAGACGGCCCCGGGAAGTGAAACTCACTTCCCGGGTCGTCTGAGACGTCACCATGCCCACAATGCATTGTGGGCATGGTGATTGACAGTCACCATTGCGACCAGTACACAGCAGCAAACCTGTGTACTGGCCTACCTTGCAACAGCAATCTGAAGATTGCTGTTACAAATCCTCTATGGGGGAAAGCGAAAAAAGTGTAAAAAAAAAGTGAAACACAAACATGAAAAATAAAATAAAAACATGTATACTGCCCTTTTCCCCTTTACAAACGCCAATTGCCCCAAAAAAGATTAAAAAAAAAATAAAGTACACATATTTGGTATGGCCACGTGCGTAATGACCTGCCCTATAAACATGTTGTATTAATTAACCCATTCGGTGAACGCTGTTAAAAAAAACGAAAAAAATTTAAAGAATTGCAATTTTTGTTCATCCCGCAGCACATGAAATGGAATAAAAAGTAATCAAAAACTCATATAAACCCCAAAGTTGTACCAATTAAAATGTCAGTTCATCCCGCAAAAAAGGTCCTTACATGTCTCTGTATATGGAAAAATGACAAAAGTTATCGCTGTCAGAAGATAGCGATGCATAAATATTGTTTTACACAATAAAAACACTACCAGGAATGCTGTATTTTGCTCAAAATGCCTCACAAAAACCTTAATAAAAAAGTGATCAAAGCAACAAATGCACCCCATAATGGTACTAATAAAAACGTCAGCTCATCCCGCAAAAAAAAAAGCCCATAATCAGCTCTGTATACAGAATAATGAAAAAGTTATGGTTGTCAGAATAGGACAACATAAAACTAATTTTTTATAGACCTATTTCTATTGTGTAAAAGTAATAAAACATAAAAAACTATATAAAATGTATATAATTGCAATTGTACCGACCCTCATAGTAAAGTTATCACGTCATTTACACTGCACGACGAACGCTGTAAAATTGAAGCCCAAAAAACAATGGCGGAACTGCGTTCTTCCCCCCCATTTTCATTGCCCAATACTAAAAAAAACTATGGAACACCTGTGCGCCAAAAATACACAGTACAACCCTAGATGAGATCCCTGAGGGGTGTTGAGTCCAAAATGGGGCGACTTCTGGAAGGTTTCACCTGTTCTGGTACTTTGGGGGGCTTTGCAAATGCGACATGGCCCCACCAAATTCTGCGTTCCAAAAGCCAAATAACACTCCCTTCCTTATACGCCCTACCATGTGCCCAAACAGCAGTTTACTCCCACATGTAGGGTATTACCGAACTTTGAAGAAATTGTGTAACGAAATGTGGGGTGCTTTTTTCCAGGATTCCTTGTAAAAATTAAACATTTTCAGCTACAATTGCAGATTGTTGGGAAAAAAATATTTTTCATTTTCACAGCCTAATGCTAAATAAATTTGTGAAATACCTGTGGGGGTCGATATACTCACTACACCCCTGGATATATTCCTTAAGGGATGTAATTTCCAATATGGGATCTTTTTAGGGGTGTTTATTAAAAGGGGACACTAGACCAGACGATGATGGGCCCCACTAAGTCATAAATTACACCAACTGAAGTATGCAGGCTTGAGAAATAAGGTAAGCCCGTATAATGATAGCTTGAGTTAGAAAAATGGAAATTATAATTAGCTTAAGATACAAAAATGGAGATGATGTCATTCATTTCAATATCCCTACATGGCCTTAATTAGAATTACACAATATTAGACTTTATGCTGTAATGTTATGGCTCATAAGTGTATATTTTTCTGTATTATGGTTCATGCTTTAACTGTGTGTATATGTGATGGAAGAATCAAGAACACATTTTAAAAAACAAAATTAAAATCCCCCCGGGTATTTTTAAATTTGGCTTCCAAAAATTGGAGCATTTAAAAAAAATAAAATTTTTTAAGGGCTATGTCACACGGCTTTTTTGGGAGTATTTCATCCGTAATTGCGCCGACGTGGAATTACGGGCTAAAAATAGCCCCGGGTCTTTTACGGTAATTCCAGTTCTCTTAGAGAAACTATGGATTATCTCCCTCCCTTCCGTACAATACGCGGGGGGGAAAAGTGACATGAATTTATTAACACGTATACGCGCCGAGGATAAGAATGTCTAGGGGGCCCGGGAAAAAGCTGCCCCCCCCCCCCACCCCCGTGCCTGCAGAAGGGGCGTAATGGGGGCGAAATCATCCCCGCAATTACCGGCAATAAGCCCTGTGAAAATGGGGCCAACATAATTTACTTAATGCAAACCCAAAAGCCCTTTCTTGGTCAAAATAGCAGGTAAAATGTTAAAGCAATTAAGTAAATTTCACTTTGATCAGATTTTACACTCACCGGGGGAATTTTTTGGTACACCTTCTAGAAGGGGTTTGGGCCCCCTTTTGCCTTCAAACTCCCCTCAATTCTTCGTGGCTGATTCCCCAAGGTGCTGGAAGCATTCTCTGTTCAAGAAAACCCTCTGAATATTCCCTTTATGACATGGCGCATTATCCTCTGAAAGTACCATAAAATGTTGGGTACATTTTGGGCATAAAGGATGGACATGGCCACAAACTCAGGTAGGTGTGGGTTGCAACGATGCCCAATTTGGGACCAAAGGGGCCCAATGATCCAAGAAAATATTCCCCCACATGACACCACCCCCAACCCCCGCCTGAACCGTTATACAAGGCAGGATGGGGTCCATCTTTTGTTGTTGACCCAAATTCTGACCCTACCAAACCGAAACGCAGCAAAACGAACTCATCAGACCCCGGGAACGTTTTTCCCAAACTTCTACTGTCCAATTTCGATACTTGGGGAAATTGGCCTCAGTTTCCTGTTCTTTAGGGAAAAGGGGGTGGCACCCCCCCCTGGGTCTTTTTGCTTGTACCCATCTTCCTCAAATTTGCCGTACGTGCGTTCTAGATCTCTTCTGCCCCCCCTTGGGTTGTAACGGGGGGCTATTTGATCACTGTTGCCTTTTCTACAGCTCAAACCCTCGCCCCTTTTTTCCTTTGACCTCTGGCACAACAAGGCATTTCCGCCCAAGGACTGCCCTCCGGAATTTTTTTTTTTTTTTCGACCATTTTCTTTAAAAACCCTAGAATGGTTGTGGTGAAACCCCGGAGATCAGCAGTTCTGAAATACAGACCAGCCCTTCTGGCACCAACAACCATGCACTTCAAAGGCACTCAAATCCCCTTTTTTTCTTCCCCAAAAATGATGCCGGTTTGAACTGCGGGAATTTGTTTTGACCAAGTCCATGCCCTAAATGCACTGATTTGGGCCGCCATGTGTTTTGGCCCTGTTTTTTAAAAATTTTAAGGGTGTTAACGAGCAGTTGAAAGGGGGACCTAATTAAAGGGGAAGGTGTGTGTATGTAAAACTAAAATATGTATTGAACACTCCGGGATGTTTCGGGAAAGGCTATATTTTTTGCCCAAAAATTTAATTTAACATTCCTTCCTTCACGTGCCATTGTTTCAGATTTATTTCATTCAACAAGTACAATAACTTATTTAAGATTGTCCCTATCTTATTTCCCCACTCACATTGCCATTTGATACCAGAATAAACCAGAATAAACATTGCAATTGTTCTTCACATTCAAGGTGTCATAATAATGTAAACAAGGTTAAAGAAATACTCATTTGCAGTGCTGCACTATTGGGTGACATTCTACATCTATATGCATTTGATAGCACCGTTATCTAAATGTTAAAGGGGTTTCCTCACTACAACGATTAGCTTTCAGCATGTAGGGACAGGAAATTGAAGACTTTTTCTAAATACATTTTGATTTTACCTTGGTCATGAGATGAGAGAGATTTTATCTGCACACAGGTTTATATGGTTACCTGTCCATATCTTCCTCCGTGATTAGAGCTCTTGTAGCTTAGTTTACACAGATTAAATCTCCTGCACTTACATCTTTGTAATGTCTCAGCTACTTATAGGGGAGCTAAATATGCTAATAACTGCCATAGAACCACCCAGAGCCTGACCAGAAAAAGTGAGTGAAAAGCTGCCTGTGATGCAGTGAAACAGCATGGTGAGAAAACTCCTTTAACAGAAAGTGTCATTTTCTTAACTTTTTTATTAAGGAGAGATTAAACAGTTTAGTTATCTAAACTATAGATCTTCATTGCTTGTTGTCTTTTGCCAGAAACTCATTTGTGAGGCTACGGCACCTGTGCACCAACACATGGATTCAGAGCACCAATGTCCCTATAGATGTTGATGAAGAGCGGCCAATACGTCTCATGGTAATGGCACATTAATTGAAACTATGTTGATGGATGAATGGCTTTCCTGATGAGCTTTTCATTGAATTTATCTTATAAAAAGATTTTCCCACAAATTAATATTTATTTACTCTGTCGGATCCTGCAAAATATTATTTTTTGGTTAGGCTATGTTTACACGGCTTAATTGCGGGACGTATTTTGCCCCGCAATTACGCCGTGGGGGAGGGGGTTGGGGAGGGGGCGGCAGCCCGTCGCCCCATAGACATTCATTATTCTCGGCGCGTATACGCCGTGAATAATTGACATGTCACTTCACAATACGCCGAGCGGGGAGAGGAGACGTAATCCATAGTTGTCTATGAGAACTGTGGATTACCGTAATGATTGGGACGTATTTCAGCCCGTAATTCGCGCAGTACGGCACGAATTACGGGCTGAAATACGTCCCAGAATAAGCCGTGTGAACATAGCCAAAGAGTCATATAAAAAATACTTGTAGAGTGCCCTTTGGTGTTGTTGTAAACTGTCTATTGCTGGTGGTCACACATGCCCTGTGTTTCATTGATTTCAGATTAAAAATATATTTTGCCAATTCTAACAGGGGAAATAATTTTTAATCGTGGAATACCCTATTAAAGAGTAAATTAAATTTACATGTAAATTTGCCTTCATGTAAAGTTTCATGCGCTACTAGCTGCAGGGCTCAGTTCTGTTGTCTTGTAAAATGAAATCTTAATGTTCAGAGCAGCGTCCGTGTCCAGTGGTTGTCAATTCTAAAGAAGACAACTGTACAAGTAACAAATGGCAGTAATTTATGTCCAACTGATGCATGTTTGAAATTTAAATGTATCTATTAATCTTTTTTAGTTAATGCTAAAAAAAAATTGCTTTACAAGTCTCCATTATTTGTGCAGTTGATGTTATCAAACGATTAAGGACAGAAAAAGACTGATCATGCTGTTGTTCTGTTAGGGGCCGTTTACACGGCACAGACCAAATACCGGTTCGGAAATACCGACCGGTATTTAGTCTGTTTTTGGCATGAAAGCGGACGGCTGTTCTCCGCGATTTGCAGATTCAAGCCCTCCCCCCCTTTTCCCGACAAGTTATGTTTTCCCCCCGAATACTGAGCGGAAGAATGAACATGTCCCATGTTTTTCAGACCGCCGGCGGTAAAAAAAAAACGCCCAGCGGAAAATGCGTGCAGTGGGGACTGCTGAACGGATTTTCCATTAAGGTCCATGTAAAAGGTTCACAGCCGGTTTACAGACGGCTTTCAAAAACCGTCTGTAAATCCGGTTGACAACCTTTGCCACGGGGAGATGGCCTTAGAGGCAGAAGATTCATAAACATGTCAGCCCCAGAAATCACTGTACCTTGAGTTTATCCAGTTTTGAAAACTCCAGAATGATTAACATTAGTTTACATGTGTGTATAGTTACTTTACATAGAACCAGTGCTTTTTGTATATAGATTTACTATTATTTGATTGATGTTAGTTTATGTTTAGTCTTCCTTCAAAATATTAAGGAGGAAATTTTTTAAGAGCAGCATTTCATACACTGGTCCTCATGACAAATGTTCTAAAGTAAGATGCGGCAAACACATTAAAGGGGTTATTCAGGTTTTTAAAAAAATGGTCTTTCTTATAGCAAAAAAAAATGAGTTTTAAAAACCTAAAAAAGGGTTCATAATGAACCCAGGGACTCCTGTACAGAGGTGGTACTGATTTTGAAACAAAGCAGCCATGTTTTTTTTTTAATCCTGGACAACCACCTTAAAAGGTGTGCGCCTTTTAATAAATGTGGCACATCTTTTAGTGTCCATTTGTCTGAAAATGAAATCTACTCCAGACATAAACTGGTGCAGATCTCAGCTATAGTTTGTCACTTTCTGGAGTAAATTATAGTGATTGAGTTTTTCAAACCCCCCTTTTATTTTATAGATTTACATTTCTAAATGTGGTGGTTTTCTTTGTAAAAATTTTGAAGGGGAAATTTTTCTGGCTTTTGAAAAGTGAAAAATGGGGAAAAGGGCTTTATTTCTTATTTTTTCGGGGGATTAATTGCTGCTATTTTTCTCCTTGTCTTGTGTCTGAAAAGCTCGGTACTTGTCCCACTAAAGAAGATAAAGAGGCCTTTGCAATTGTATCTGTGCCTGTGTCTGAGATTCGTGACTTGGATTTTGCTAATGATGCCAGTTCAATGCTTGCCAATTTTGTGGAACGTTTAAATGAAGGATTCATCAGCCAGAATGACCGCAGGTAGGAAAAAACATTTGCAATTAATATTTTTAAAATTTAATTTAAAGGTCGGCTGTTTCACATGTTTTAGGTCCTTTTTTTTGTTCTTGAATTTTTCACCTGGTGTTCCCAACTTCAAGTGAATTATTAAAGAGACACTTCCATCAAAAAAGAGTATTTATGTTAAAGCCAAACATTTGAAAGTATTTATTTTTAATTTCACCAGTCCTATGCAATTAAATATTTCGTATAAAATATTCTCCTTCTCTGTCTGTGGGATAAAACTCCTGAATGGCAGGGCTGACTAATCTCACTTTACTGTTATGGCTGCTTTTCTCTATATAGTCTCATCACAAATTGTAGGTAATGACCAAATGAGAATTTCTCATGGGAAGCAATAGATGAAATGGAAATGGGGTCATATTTTTCTGCACTGGGACGGTGTTTTCTTCACACTTATGAAGTCCAGTTGATAAAACCTAAATCTCTCAAGCCTTAGCCGGCCTACAAATAGGTCCTTCAAGAAATCTGCTTGACTATCTAAGCTGCTGTGCTATCATAGCTCAGAGGTCAAGTCAGAGACAAACCAGGAAGGTACATAGAAGAACCTTTAAAAAAAAAAAAGTAAAAATTAAATTAGTAGTCACATATTGCTTGTCAGTGTCCCTTTTAAACACATGAATTTCTAAAAAAAAAAAAAAAAAAGCATGCGTTTTTACAGCAGGTTTTTGATGTTTTTTTTACTAACACATATTAATTGGAAAAATAAGTAAAATCAACTCGTGATCCCATGCATTTTAGGTGTGGTTTTAAAATCAATGGGTTTATTTATTTATTTTTTTGATACCACAGTAGTCTTTTTTGGCTTCACTCAAAAAAGAAGACGTATACTATACGTCCTTCATTTATATTTCATATAAATCCACTCCTGACTCCAAAAACTGCAGTGGCTTTTTCTTTCACACATGCTGTGCCACCCTAAAAGCTATTTGTGAACAAACTTCTATAAAATTTTACTCGTAAATATTGTATGCTACACACTTCGTTATCAGTGCTCTGGTTCCTAGATTACTTAGGATAAACAGTTTTCAGTAAAGTGCTATTTCAATAAAGTGCTCTTAGGGGCCATTTACACGGCACAGAGCAAATACCGGTCGGATTATCTGACCGGTATTTGCTCTGTTTTGGAGCCGCTGCAGGGGGACGGCTTTTCTCTGCGGTTTGCGGAGAAAAGCCCCTCCCCCCTCCCAGCTTCACATTGACAGGTTCATGTTCCGCCCGAAAACCGGGCGGAAGAATGAACATGCTCAATGTTTTTCGGACCCCCTACAGTGTGAAAAACTGTCCGGCGAAAAATCCATGCAGTGGGGACCACTGCACAGATTTTCCATAGAGGTCCATGCTAAAGTTTGACAGCCGGTTTATAGATGGCTTTCAAAACCGAAAACCGGCTGAAAACAATCGGCCATGGGGACATGCCCTTAGTTTATACCTATAAAATTGATTTGAAAGATAAATAGGTCACTGATGTATAGGGTTTTATCACAATGCTATGCATTTCTATAAAATTGGCATAGGATATGGAGTACCTAACAGTACAGGTGAAGTCACCTATATGAACTTTCTTGCTCACATTTAGTCCATCCACAATTCTGCTGTCAGGATAATCCACCTCTTCTGTCATTTCTTCTTTGCCAGTCCCTTCATTTTCTACCCACTGCCCTATAAATTAAAGGGGTTTTATCGTTACAAAGATCATGTCTCAGATTATGGGGATAGTAAAAATAAGCACTTTTGTAATTGGGTTGCATTACCTCTGTCACTTGGTTTAGCAGATATGAGCTTCTCTGTAAATCTGCCTTCTGTTTCTGCTGTTGCTCTGATGCTGGTCAAAATGCCCCCTGGTCGATTTTCTAGACACACCCCCTGCACTGTGATTGGCTGGCTGACATTTCATTCAGCCTGTTGGCATACGCCCCTAGACAGGAAACGCCCCGGCCACGCCCCCTGCGCTGTGATTGGCTGCCTGCACACTCTGTGTTTACTCCCCTCTGAGCTGTTAAAATTGATAGTGAAACCAAGGTCTGCTGTCTCTATATATATCTCCCAGCTCTATGGTGATGATCTGGGCAATTACTGGCTGTTTAAAGGGCTTTTGCCAAGAGGTTGTTTCACCTCCTCACAGATCCAGTCCTTAAGCTGCTACTTTGAAAAGAGGGCGTTCTATTCCTCAGGGCTAATGCAAGCTCCGCCTCCTTATGATGTCATTCGTCCGTAGTGTATCATAGGATTCAACAATGTGTCTGCATAAGCTGCTTGTATAGTGCAGTGCTTAGGTGATCACCTTTGCAAGAAGAGAGGTTGGGAGTTTCAAGCTCCATCAGTAGTTTTTTTTTTTCTTTTTTTTTTTCTTTATAAATTGTACACATATGTAAAGATATGAAAATATATGTGTAGACATCTATAATTTTATTTATACACACACAAAGCTCCCCTATCTAGTGTCCAATTGTCACAGTAGTCACACCAAGCACTTCCAACATATGTGATACAATGCATATACTCTGTGGGATGAGACATGATATAGGGGAGCTTATGTATTGATATATATATTATCATTATAGAGATTGACATATAAATTTTTAGGTCTCTATACATATGTGGAGAATTAGGGGGGAAGAAAAAAATACTCTGTGAGGGACTAGAACTCCAAACCCTTCGTTGTAAAGCTAAAAACTCTACCGCTGCACCAACAGCCCAATTTTAAAAACAGGCTGCGCAGGGTCTTTTCTAAAAGCTGGTGCTTCTCCCTCCATTGTTTTCCTCTCATTTTACTGACAGAACAGAGATCTTTACTTGAAGCTGACTTTTGGGCCTTGTTTTGAGAAAAAGGTCCTCCTGTTGTCAGTAAAATTTGGGGGAAGAACTAAATTTAAAAGCTGCGGCTTTCAGTGCTTTTGTGTTAAACTAAACTATACAGGTTTGCTGGAGTTTGGAGCCTAAAGGCTACAGAAAAAAAGCGGGCAGGGGGGCTAAGGCTGTTATATCCAGACAACCTTTCTGCACCCTCTGCTTCAAAAAAAAATGATGATTTCACATTTTCTTCATGAGGGGAGACATGCCTCCGGGGAGGAGAACACCGTGAAGGGGAGGACACCCCCTGCGAAGGAAGACACCCTCTGAGGGAGAGACAGCCTGCGGGGGGGGAAAAACCCGCCTGTGAAGGAGACAGCCCCTGGATTTCAAACAAAAATCTGAGAAAATTAGCAAACAAAACGAACAGCTCAAACGAAAACCCCCCTTTAATTTTCAAAATGCTCCTGAAATAAAAGGGCTATCATAAACTGCCCCCACCTCTCTCCACACACCTCAGCCTTAGGCCATGTCTGCACAGTACTGGTTTCTGGTCGGGTTTTTTGGCGGATTTAGTATTTAGAATCCGCTGAGAATCAGACAGTAACCAGTGCCCCATAGACTGCAATAAAAAATCCGAGCTTTAGTCTGCAGAGCATGGTTTCTATGTTCTATCTTCCAGTGGATTTCAGTACACTTCTATGTACTTTGCCATCCAAAATCCAAAAACAAACTCACGCCTAAAATCACTGTACAGCGAAAGTTAAAATATATGGCTTCGTACAGTTCTAGTGGCCCCGCCGCTCAGGGGCCCCCCAAACAGGCGCAGCAAAATGCCCCGGGGGCTCTTCAATGTGTCTGTATTGGCGGCGGAGGTTTTTAAAAATATTGCAAACGGGGGGTGCGCTAGATGTCAAGCTGAATGACTCAGACTCTGGTGCACCCCGTACATACATGTGCCCAAAAAACCTGAAACATTGCCCTTACAGAATAAGGGACACAGTGCTGGAAACAGCATGTCTGTCACTAGCTTGTGCTATCCACAGCAAGGAGGCATAATCTATGTGACAGATTCTCTTTAAATGCTCTACAACTCCAGCATCTCACAGAATAAGGGACACAGAGCTGGAAACAGCATGTCTGACACTAGCTTCTGATGCCCTCAAGAGGGGCATAATCTATGTGACAGGTTCCCTTTAATTATGCCATCAAAAAGCATGTTGGGAACACCCTTTTAACTTCTTGCAGTTCTACATCAGCTGATGACAAGAGGCTCAGTAGTTCTGTGTTGAGCCCAGGAGATCAGGTGACTAAGTGGGTTTGGCTTTTTTGCAGTGCAGCTTTTGAAAACATGGCTTTCAACATGAGGAAGGTGCAGGAGTGTTGCACTAAAAATGGGAAGTAGAAAGAGACTCAGCACAACAAATGATCCTGAAGCTTGTAGTTTTTTTAAAGGACAAAGCAAAGCAGCTTTCAAACAGAAATGCTTCTGCTTGGTTGTAGAAAAGGGAGACAAGAAATGCTTAATTTAGCACAGAAAACACATCAGTTAAATTAAAGAGGACAAAGGCAGTTTATTGGGAAGGTTGGGAAGATGTTCTTTAGACAATCCCTTTCAACTATAGTGATAGGTTAATGAAGGCAGAAGCATTCTAGGGCAGAATTCACATCCATCTTGTATTACTAGAAAAAGCATACTGACATGACAAAAGTCTAAAAATATGAGCAAGTTATAAAATGCATTTCAAATAGGTCTGAAATTCAATGAAGTCATTATGATTGCAGCCTAAAATGTAGTACAACTCAAAGTAACTACTAACATAATGTGAATACGATAGTTTCCATGACAGAAGTGTCCATAGCCCTTAAACCTTCTGGTGTTCAAATGGTTAAAGGGCTGAACTGTCAAAACAAAGCTATATCGGTGGGTCTATTCCTACCACTCCCTGTTTGTTTAAGTTACTTAATAGGATGTGTAGATTAAATAGCACCTTTTATCATAGGCTGATTCTAATAGCTATTCAGTGTATTGTTAAACAAATCCTTATCTGCACCATGCACATTTATGATGTAACAATGAGCATCCGTTCACTACACAAACACAGATAACAGCCTAAACCTGAACAACCCTTAGATAGAAGACTTTTATTACACCATCTCATTAATTCTCTGCAGCATATTTCACTGTGTATTTTTAGGTCATCATTATACGATCATTTATTGTGCATATATAGTCAGCATACTTTTACAGCCTCCTGTTCATTACTGATGTTCAGATTAGCCAGATCTATAGCACTGAGGCATTGTGCAGAGTGTTGGATTGAATTAGGATGTTCTTAGCCTGAGGTGGTATTTCTAGTCTAGTCCTGTTGAGTGCACAGAATCTTTCCATGTCTGCTGTGAAAATGTGTCTGTTGATCCTTCTATGAATGGTAAAAATTCTTTATATCCCACACCCAAATGACTTCATTCCTGCTGTCTGAAACATGCACAGTCTTAATATGGTGCATGCAGAACAAGGATTAACAAAGGTGTTAGCAGTTTGAACCAACAGTAATTCTTGGTGTTATTCAATCCTTTTGTGGTTTGTAATTTAATACATTTTAATATTTACCTAAAATCAAATCTGTGTTGTGTCGCATAGATAAGATACATATCATGAAGTTGCCCTCTGGTCTAGATGAGCTGGAGTTTACAAAAAACGGCTCCTCCACCGACGTTGATTTTCGACCCAACAACACAGTATGAGGTCATGGCAGGGAGCCTGTTAGCATGACATGCCATTATAGAATATTATGGTTATTGCATGGGCACAGGAGCTTTGTTTGTGTGATCACTGAAGAAAACTACAATACTTCCTAATTCTAATAAGCTACTTGCCTGTAAAATACCATTTAAAACTGCAGGTCTTTAAAAACTGCATACTGGCAAATTGTTATAACTTTAATACAAAGGCCAGCAAATAGTACAGATTCCTAAATACAAGTAAATCAGACCACTGAGCTCGGCCATTGGCAGGATTAAAAAAAAATCTCTCTTATCCCCCATTGCCACCTCATTCACATCAAATTATGTGGTTCTGCTGCCACTGTGCTTTTCATGGTACCCTGGCGTAAGGCCTGGTTCACACGCCTTATTGCCGACGTAATTGTGGGACGGATTTCGCCCCGCAATTACGCCGGCTCCTTGTAGCGGGGGCGCGGCGGGGGGGCCGGCAATTCGCCGGCCCCGTAGACAGGCCTTATCCACGGCGCGTATCCCGCCGGGATAATGTGCATGTAAGGCCATGTCCACACGGCTTAAAAATGGGCCGTATTTCGGTCCGTAATTATGTGCCGAAGTGCGCACCTTACGGGCTGAAAACGGCCCATGCATTACGGTCATCCACAGTTCTCATAGAGAACTATGGATTAACGTCTCCTCTCCTGCTCGGCGAATCCGCCGGGCGGGAAGATAAGTGACATGTGAATTACCAGCGGCGTATACGCACCGCTGGTAATGCAAGTCAATGGGCCAGCGAAGTGCCGGCCCCCCGCTCACGCTCCTGCCCCGCTCCCGTCCACATGGCGTAATTGCAGGGCGTAATTACGTCCCACAATTAAGCCGTGTGAACCTAGCCTCACTTTCTCCCCGTCTGGCGTATTCGCCGAGCGGGGAGGAGAGATGGAATCCATAGTTCTCTATGAGAACTGTGGGATTAAACCGTAATGGCTGGCATGGATTCCAGCCGTATTGTAGCGCAGTACGGCGCGCAATACGGCTGGAATCCGTGCCCGAAATAAGCCGTGTGAAAGGCACCTTAGGTGCAAGGAAGCTACTGGGATTATAAGGCAAAAATACACAGAGTCACAGAACGTTATGTGAATGGGCCAAACGCTTTTTAAAACTCAGCATATCAGCATACAATACAGTTGCTTCGTCTAACTAAAGAATGGCTTCTAATGGGGTAAATTAGTGTAAACTCGATTTGGGCAAGGTGACTGATGCATTGATTTTATGCTAATAATATGGATCCTTATCTGTGTTTGGGAGTATTAATAAGTATTGAAGTATTAAATCTGAATGTTCCTACATCTGGTGGAAAATGTTTTTTGTGCTATATCTTCTGCTTCTTTGCTAGTGAATGGTTTCTGTACCGAGATGTGATAGGACAGAAAGGCTGGGCTAGGTCTACACAGCATAGGACAAAGAACTCGTCAAAAACCAACACCTAAAAACCGCTATGAACCTGAGTATTTTGTCAGTTTTTTGGCCGAAGCAGCTGGGCTTCTGACAAGTTTTTTGCATAGTTTTTGGTCTGTATTTTTGGACAGTTTTTCAGGCAGTTTTTAATGTATGCAAAATGAATATGCCTTATTTAACCCCTTAAGGACCCAGCCTGTTTTGACCTTCCTGACACATCCTTATTTTTGAAATCTGACATGTGTCAATTTATGTGAGAATAACTTTTTGACAACTTTTAAACCCATCCATGTGATTCAGACATTGTTTTCCCTTTGTGACACATTGTGCTTTATGTTAGTTAGAAATTTTGATCAATACAATCCTTGTTTGTTTGTGAAAAATATCAAAATTTCATGACAATTTGTTAATATTTGGGATTTTGAAATTTGCATAATTTCTGCGTGCAAGACAGATAATTATTCACCACCCAAAAAAGTTTATAACTAGCATCTACCAATTCCACTATAGGTTGGCATCATTTTTTAAATGTCTTTTTTTTTTTTTACAACATTAGAGAGCTTAGAAATCTAGTAGTAATTTCTCACATTTTCAAAAAAATTTGCAATATACATTTTTTAGGGACCACTCCAGTTCTGACGTGGCTTTGAGGGGCCTGCATGTTAGATACCCCCATAAGTGACGCCATCTGAGAAACTAGACCCCTTAACGTATTTACAACACTATTTAGGAAGTTTGATAACCATTCATATATTTCACAGAAATTAAAGCAAAGTGGAGGTGAAATTTCAAAATATTTACTTTTTGTGCAGATTTTCAATAGTTATCCATTATTCACTGGAATACGGTAAATGTGACTAGGTAAATACAACTTAATATCAATTCCCCCAGGTCTGCTGTTTTCAGAGATATCCCCTCGGTGGCCCTAGTGCATTAGTTGGCTCTACCGTAAGCCCCAGAATAGGAGGAGATCCTACTATACTCTGGGGTCTCATTTTCAATACGATTTTATTTAGGCGCCATTTCAGGTTTGGGGACACCCTAAGGTGCTAAAACTTAATAAACACCCCTAAATAGACCGCATATTGGATACTACACCCCTTAAGTAATATATCCAGGGGTGCATTGAGTATATAGACCCCACGGGTGATTCACAAATTTTTTTTAGCATAAGGCTGTAAAAAGTAAAAAAATATTTTTTTCCAATAATCTGCAATTTTAGCTTAAAATGTTTCATATATACAAGGAATCCTGGAAAAAAGAACCGTAAAACTTTGTTAAGCAATTTCTTCCAAGTTCGGTAAACCCTACATGTGGGTGTAAACTGCTGTTTGGGGGCATGGCAGGGCGTATAAGGGAGGGAGCGCTATTTGGCATTTGGAACGCAGATTTTGGTGGGGCCATGTCGCATTTGCAAAGCCCCCAAAGTAGCAGAACAGGCGAAACCTTCCAGAAGTCGCCCCATTTTGGATTCAACACCCATCAGGGATCTCATCTAGGGATGTATTCTGCATATTAGGCACACAGGTGTTCTATAGTTTTTTTTAGCATTGGGCAATGAAAATGGGGGGAAAACGCAGTCAGTCATTGTTTTTTTGAGTTCAATTTTACAGCATTCGCCGTGCAGTGTAAATGATGTGATAACTTTAACTATGGGTGGTTCGGTACAATCACAATGATATAGATTTTATATAGTTTTTTCTGTTTTATTACTTTTATTCAACACATGTACACGGGCACAGACAGGTGAGCTTTGTTTATGTCAAGGTATATAAAGAGTTGCTTTGAAAATGTATGTATTGCCATATTAAGGGTGCTTTGGCACCCGAAACGGCTCGCTTTACTAGGGTTTTTCCTGTCTTTGCTGCCATCGGGTTGCCGATTTTTATGGACTTTGAATAAAGAGATATTTTCTGTCAATCTGGTACCGCTGTATCACCTCTTCAGTTCCAGTGAATGCTGTACGGCTTTGCCTTGGCCGGGATACGTGCGGAGGCCACTTCAGGAGGTGGTGAGCTGGTTCATTTTTCTTTTTACTGCTTTTGTGTGCTTGTAAGGCCAGAACCGTGCTCTATTCCCCACTGGATTATTGGGATCTTTTTCATACATATATCCCTGCAACCCTGATGAGCATAGACTAGGTGCTGTACAAGAATGAATGTGTCCAACAGACAGCAAAAAGCTGCGGCAGTATTTCAGGACACAACAAATATTGCACCAAAACCCTCTGATTTTTCACTTAAATGCAAGGAATTTGAGAGACTCAAGATCAATGAAATCCGAACGTGGTGGGATCAGACCACCTTATCAAATTATATCCAGAGAGACATGATTCCTCGTGGTCTGCGCATAAAAAAAATACCAACGACTGTTTTCTCAACTGAATTTACGTCTGAATGGAATAATATTCTCAGCACATGCTCACTGAAACTTATGGCCCTTATCGTAAAATATGAAGAGGCCAAGTTATTACAAATGTCTGCTGACATTTTGAAGTCCAAGGAAGAATTAAAGACCCTTTTGGACTCTACGCAATTTGATAATACTATGAAACAGATAGAAGCTAACGTTGAGAAGACGGAAAATTCGATAATGGAAATCAAGAAAAATAAATTCCAGAGGGATCTACGTGACTATGAGCAAGATGTTGTATACGAATGGGGGAGACGCAGTTTTGATTCCTCCACCCCTAGGTCAATTTTGAAACGTCAATCCCGGCAGTTTGCTTCTCATCAAAGAAGGGTCAGCTTTGGCTCCATAGATTCGGGGTCTAATACTGACACCAACGTTGATTCAGCGGATGAGCAGCCTATTAGCGGCACATCCCAGTCATACTATCGACAGCCCAAGAATAAATCCAAACGGGGTCCAAAAAACGTGGCCGGCGGAAACGGGGAGGAAGGAAACATCGAAAGAGGCAAGATGAAAACACGACAAGCCCTATAGTTTCAAGTAAGGACACTGATATACAGGACGAATTGGATGTTCTCAATGTCTCTTCATTTCACTTGGACACTATCCAAACGAAGGTTCTTTCATTGGGTCTCAACTTTTGTTTGCAGGTGGACTTTGATTTATTTTCTACTCTTAAATGTATTAATAAATTTGTTAGATCTCTCACACTGAGACGACATTTCTGGCCACCTGATCAAGATAGTGGGGGAGGGGCTAATGAACCAATTCTAGAGAGTGGTAGGATTAGTGAGGCAGTTAAAACTTTGACACCTATGGAATATACATCCATTATGACACTCAATGAGTTAGGTGAGATGTCTATGGATCCTCTTATGGATGCTCCTGATTGCTCTACACAGGCCTTGACCTTCAAAACTACAAATAGAGATTTCTATCCTGTCAATTCTCGAACCACAAGTATGGACCGCTTTCAAATATTGATTGAAAGAGATCTTAGAACCCTGGCCACCGCTGTGCCCTCTAACCATCAGTTTGCCAATCTGACTAAACCCGAACAGAGGGCTCTTGATTCTTTAAGGGATAATCCGGATATAATCATCAGGATGGCAGACAAAGGGGGCACAGTGGTCGTCATGGATAAGGCTAAATATAATGAGACCATGCAGGTTATGCTTTCAGACTCTGCCACTTATCGCAAACTCACACAAGATCCAACATCATCTTTTAAAACTGAATTAAATGCTCTCCTCATGGACGGTGTGACCTTAGGGTCTCTTTCATTGAAACAGAAGGAGTTTATTCTTGTTGAATTTCCAATTATGCCCATTATTTATGGGTTACCTAAAATTCACAAGAATAAGGAAAATCCCCCCATGCGACCGATTGTTTCGGGCATTGGTTCCCTTCTGGAGAGACTCTGCCAATGGCTTGACAGTGTTCTTCAGCCATTGGTGGCCATTGTTCCTAGCCACCTCCAAGACACGAGAGATGTTCTTTGTCAACTGCATGATATTGTATGGGAGACAGATATGGTGTGGCTTACATGTGACGTAGAGTCGTTATATACTTGCATTCCTCACCATATAGCTCTCCATGCTTTACAATTTCATCTTGCCACTTACAGTAATTATTCTCCAGAATTATCGGAGTTTATTGTCATGGTGACCGATTTTCTCATGACACACAATTTTTTCTCATTTGAGTCCAAGATTTATCTACAAATTAAGGGGGTGTCGATGGGGGCAAAGTTCTCGCCTTCCCTGGCCAACCTGGTCATGGCTTGGTGGGAGTTTGCCTACGTCTACACCCCTGATGATCCCTTTCTTGTTCATTTGCGTTGGTATGGCAGATACATCGATGACCTCCTCTTTCTTTGGAGGGGCGATGTGTCTGCCATACCCCCGTTTCTCTCATACCTCAACAACAATCCTTGCAATTTACGGTTTACTTCTCACTTTGATAAAGATTCCATTCAATTCTTAGATTTGACACTCACGGGTAAGATTGGTCACAAGATTTTGACCAAGACCCATCGTAAACCCACGGCAGGAAACACAATATTGCATTACCGAAGCTATCATCCCAGACACACGCATAAATCTATCCCCGTCGGGGAAATGACTCGGTCCATGCGTAATTGCAGTTCATCTAATGATTTTGAGGTGGAACGGGAGGCTATATGCAGAAGACTTACCAAAAGGGGTTATCCAGTTTGGACTTTGGATCGTGCATCTAAAATTGTTCAAAATAAAACAAGAAGTCATCTTCTCTTTCACAATAAACAAAAACATAAGAAAGCTAGTAATAACAACAATATTCTAGTTCTTGATTATAGTACTCAATTTCAGAAAATTAAAAACATAGTCTTAAAACATCTATCTACATTACGTGAAGATCCCATTCTTAATGACATTCTTGCTGAGGGTTGCAAAATCGTCACTCGTAGATCTCGAACCATAGGCAATCTGTTGTCATCCAAAACAAGTATGCCCCCAAAATCTAAGAGCAATTGGCTTAAAATAAAAGGGTTCTACAAATGTGGGTCTAGTCCCTGCAGGGTTTGTAACTTTGTCAATGTGGGCAAAGCTTTTCAGAACAACTCACATACCAAAACCTACACTATCCGTAATTATATTAATTGTAACTCCCACCATGTTGTATATTTGGCGACCTGTATTGAATGCAATCTCCAATATGTGGGCAGCACCACAAGGAGGTTAAAGACGCGCATCCTAGAGCATCTAAACGACATTACGAATACGGCAATCAGGAACAGGTCTCATCTGTCTATGCATTTTAGGGAGATACATGGGGGCAATTACACCAAATTAAAAATTATGGGTATAGAAAAAGTTAGTAACCCTAAACGAGGTGGAGATATTAACCGTATACTGCATGACAGAGAAGCCTATTGGATTTTTGTTTTAAACACTGCAGCTCCCACCGGATTAAATACTAAGAAAGAATGGATGTTTCATTATTAATTATCACTTTGTGTGTTAAATATTTGTCTGGTTTTCTTTTGGCTTTTGTTATCATTCGGATTTCAGATAGTAATTTATCTACTGGTGAAGTAATCATATGCAAATGTTTGTTTTCATCAGGAAGTAGTATTATCAATAGTGTGGCAACTTTTATGCTCTACAGTATTGCCCACACTTGGGCTGTAATACAATTTTTCTCCTTGCTTTTTATCGTACAGTTAGTTTTAAATTTGAATCCATTTGTTTTTATGTTACTTTTCCTACCTGTGTCCGTTTCCTGTTTTTGTGTCTATTACTCGCTGCGGCGGTGCCTTGTTTTGCTCGGTGCCGGATCTTTGCATGACGAGTTTTGGTGACTTTAGCTGTCGCTATGACAGCCATTTCGTCACTTCCTAGCAACCGCTGGTTGCGTCCAGGCCGTTGCTTTGGTTCTCTTACACGTGCTTCCGGTGGCGTTCCGGAAGCGCGTGTTGTCATTCAACACATGGACACGGACACAGACAGGTGAGCTTTGTTTATGTCAAGGTATATAAAGAGTTGCTCTGACACTGTATGTATGCCATGATTAAGGGTGCTTTGGCACCCGAAACGCGTCGGCTTTTCTAGGGTTTTTCCTGTCTTTGCTGCCATCGGGTTGCTGATTTTTATGGACTTTGAATAAAGAAATATTTTCTGCTTATCCGGTACCGCTGTATCATCTCTTCAGTTCTATTGGATGCTGTACGGCTTTGCCTTGGCCGGGATACGTGCGGAGGCCACTTCAGGAGGTGGTGAGCTGGTTCATTTTTCTTTTTACTGCTTTTATTACTTTTACACAGTAGAAATACGTCTATAAAAAATTGCGTTTTTATGTTGTCCTATTCTGACAGCCATAACTTTTTTATTTTGCTGTGTGCAGAGCTGTGTATGGGCTTGTTTTTTGCGGGATGAGTTGAAGTTTTTATTGGTACCATTATGGGGTGCATATGATGCTATTTTCTGAGATGTTTTGAACAAAATACAGCAATCTTGGTAGTGTTTTTTATTTTTATTTTTTATAGCGGTCACTGTACGGTATATATGACATGGTAGCTTTACTCAGCAGGTCAATACGATTACACCGATACCCAATTTGTATATTTTTTTTATGTTTTACTGCTTTTATACAATAAAAACACTTTTATTCAACCAGGAAAATACGTTTTTGCATCGCCATAGTCTGAGAGCCATAACTTTTAAATTTTTCTGTGCTTGGAGCTGTGTAGGGACTTGTTTTTTGTGAGATGAGTTGACGTTTTTATTAGTATCATTTTTGGGGGGACAAGGCTTTTTGATCGCTTTTAAATCCATTTTTTGGAGGCCAGGGTGAAGAAAATACTGCAATCCTAGTAGGGTTTTTTTATTTTTATTTTTAACAGGGCTCACCGTGCAGTGTCCGTGGTAAGTTAGCTTTACTCTTTGGGTCGCTACGATTATGGCGATACCCTATTTATATAGCTTTTTTATGTTGAAGTACTTTTAAAAAAAAAGAAAAGCGTTTTTAGTGTGTAAAACAATATTTATGCATCGCTATATTCTGAGAGCTATACATTTTTTATTTTTCCGTATACAGAGCTGTATAAGGACTTTTTTTTTGGGGGATGAACTGACGTTTTAATTGGCGTTTCTAGGAGTTTTTGATCGCTTTTTATTCCATTTTATGTGCTGCGGGATGAACAATAATCTTAATTCTGTGATTTTTTTTTTTTTTTACGGCGTTCACCGTACGGGTTAATTAACATGACAGATTTATAGGGCAGGTCGTTACGCACGCGGCGATACCAAATATGGGTACTTTATTTATTTTTGATCTTTTTTGGGGCGATTGGCGTTTGTAAAGGGGAAAAGGGCGGTGTACGTATTTTTATTTTATTTTTCGTGTTTGTGTTTTACTTGTTTTTCACTTTTTTTTTACTTTTTTTCACTTTTTCACGTTATTTTTTTTCATTTCCCCATAGGGGATTTGAATGAGAGATCTTTAGATCTCTCATTCAATAGGAATCAGTACCTAGCTTGTTACTATGACTGGTTCCTATGACAACTGTCAGTCATGATGCCCGGCCATGCCCACAGGGCCCGGCAGGGCATCGTGACGTCACAGACAACCCGGAGGGCATTCTATGCCTTCCGTGCTGTCTGTCAGTACACAGCAGCAGCACGATCGTGCGCTGCTGTCGCCGACAGAGAAGCAGGAGGAGCAATCTCCTCCTGCGTCTCTCTTAGTTATTGTGACCCGATGGTCGCGATAATTAAGGGGTTAACCGCCCCTCCCCCCTCTCCCCTCCCGGAGCGATCCGGGGTCGGGGCCGACGCTGCGGGATGTCAGCTGTAATATACAGCTGACACCCCGCGCCGATCGCGCGAACTCTGCCTTAGAGTTCGCGCGATCCTCAGGACGTATCCATACGTCCAGGTGCGTGAACCCCCAAACGACCTGGACGTATGGATACGCCCAAGGTCGTTAAGGGGTTAAACACCTGGGCGTTTTTTCTCAGCAGAAACGTCAAAAACCATCCTTAGACCATCCTACATAGACTTCAATCCTACATTTTCCGTCACATTTTACAATATGTTCCTAAAACTGCCGGCGCCCAAAACCGACCGGAAAAAACGAGCTGTGTAGACTACAGGTCTTTTTTTGTATTAAAGTCTATGTGGATATTCTTCCATCGAATGTCCGGCAGTTTTAGTATTTTGAAACCGCTGAAAATCCTGTGCTGTGCAGACATAGCCAAAGATGTAAAGTTGGTCCTAAACTGTAGGGGATTGTCGTTTACTTTTTGAGCAGAACAAGGGGGAGAAAAATTTAATTTACTTCTTACTGCTGTAAATCTAGACAGCTAGAGAGCATTTGTATTGATGATGCTGCATGAGCATGATGTATTTTTATTGTAAACTGCAGATCATCCTGCAAAAAGCTAGCTCTTGTACAGTTCTGCTCATGGGAAAGTAAAGTTTTGACTGTTGCTATATGGCGACACAAAAGAAAATATTTAATCATAGTTTGGTATTGAATCATAGAATAAGGCAAGCATGTCAATTATGTCACATGGGGAACAGCATAAAGAATTTACATATTTTCATCTCACCATCCCTAAAATATAATCAATGTGACTAGTTTTGGACGCGATACGATTTTTAACTACTGTTATTTATTGCATATTGACTGAATAATTTCCATCTTGCTGCTGTAACCGTTACAATACAGATAATATAGACTTGATTGCGAAACATTCTACATTCACTATAATAGGAAGTGACTGTGTATGAACAGCCACTTCTCTGACAAGGGTGGGAGACTGCAAGTCCTTTGTAATGATGCTGATACAATCTGTGCTATAATTGTTTCTGGCTTGAAAGCTCTTTCAATTCTGTTTGACAACTGGGTATATGCCATATGGACTAAGTGCATTTATGTATGGCCACCTTTGAAGTTTGTTTCTACATATGTTTATTGTGTAATGCCTTTTATTAATTTATATAATTATGCTCTTTACTATCATGCACATGAGCAAGCACATTTTTTAACACAGCATCCAATAATGCAGGAACTCCGATAATCCAGCACTTGCTTTGAGCACAAAACTGCAATTTAATTTAAATTAAATTTAAATGATAATGTCTGATAATCCAGAGTAAAAAACAAAAACAAAAAAAAGCCCACACAAGACCTAGATATTTATAGGGGAGTCTTGTCCCAGATACAAGTAGGAGTAACACTAACGGCCACATGTATGAAACCTGTCTAGGTCTAAAACTCACTTTGTTGCCCATAGCAACTAATCAGAGTGCCCCTTTCATTTCAAATAGTGCTCTGGAAAAATGAAAGGGGTGCTCTGATTAGTTACTATGGGCAACAAAGTGAGTTTTAAACCTAGACAGTTTTCATACATGTAGTCCCAAGTATCAACAGAGATGCAAATAAAACACAACTTTTAATAATTCCTGATATTGTAAAAAAAATAGAAATAAACATTAAAAAGACAAATATATGCTTCCCCTTTGACAGAGGAAAAAGATATAGCTGATCACACTGCCTACATAGATAGGGCACCCGCTCCAACAAGGGCGACTCTGTACAGGAACCTATCCCTATAAACGTGTCTATAATCTCCCTACAATCTCAGAGAAATAGAAAATAATACCCTCTAGAAATGTACCACAGCAAGAAATGATACAATGTCTCCAATATGAAAGTGCTTAACAGCACATAGCTCGCTATCAAATCTCCTGATAAATCTTCGGGGGCAATAAAATCATAATATGCCATGGGGAAGGGCACGGACCCGAAAGGGGTCGGCCTAGATCTATTAGGGCACCCCAAAGCTGAAAACATTTCCCGTTTTGTGAAAATTTTCCACTTTTGAATTTTTAAAAAATGGATAAATAAATTTTTTAAATTTTCCCCCCTGGAATTTTTTAAATTTTTTGGAGAGCTGGCTCACAAGTTGCTGTTTTTGATTCAGTATAATCTACCCCTTCAAAGATCAAAACATCTGACGTGTTTCTCTCCTATTGAAATTCATTCAAGAGAAAAACCCAAAAAGGGTTTAAACAGAAGTAATTGTTGGGAATAATCACAACACCCCCAAAGATGGACAATAAAAATAAGAAGAGGGGACTATTAACAAAAAGGGGGTAAAACCCCAGTTGCATGTTTCCCAATTGGATCACTCATACATCCCTCTTTACTCTAAAAGAATCCCAACATCCATTACAGTTTCAAAACATTAAACCCTGGGGGGGGGTCATTCTAAAAAGGATAAAAGCCCAGAGAAATTCAAGTTTTTAAAAAAAAAGACCAATAGAATTTTTGAATGTTCATTTCACTGAAATGGGGTAAAAATTTTTAAGGAAAAATAAAAACCATATCCAGAAAATACAAAGAATGCATCAGAATATAAAAAAAATTCCACTGACACGTTTCGGATTAAAAATCCTTAATCATAGTTGTTTACAAAGATACATGGGTAACTTTGAATAGCATCTGGTGCAACTCCACCCACAATTGCCCCAACCCACAAAGCAAACTACACAAACCAATGCTAAATCAACAATTTAAAATTAGAAACATCTCCATCATGTACACAGAAAAAATGTTTAGATATGTTATGGGTGTCAACATGAGAGATGCCATTGATATGTTCTCTAATTCTATCTTTCATCCATCTAGTTTAGATCCAACATAGCATTTCTGACATTTTGTGCATTCTGTGTATTTTCTAAGTTCAGTTTTATGGCAAAAAAACATTTTTTGCTGTTTTTTTAATTTCCAAACCCAAAGAAAGAACACACCAAACAGCTCAAATATGTGGCAAAGTGTATTGCAGGGTTAAGTAAAAAAAAAAAAAAGCCAAAGCTTTAAACATTTCCTGGATCACTGCTCATCCATAAATTGAAGGAGTATGGCACAACTACTAAGCTACAAAGACATGGCCATTAAACCCTAACTGACAACCCATACAAGGAGAGATCACAACGCAATACATGTCCACTTGTGACAGCAAAGTTTGTAAGCATATGTTTTACGCTTAGTGCAACAAATCTAAAATATTTTAAGGTGTAAAATGATTTATTTTCATTGTTAGATCATACAAAACCCAATCTTGTTATTGAACGAGTATTTTCAACAGTACCGATAGTTGTGGCCAGACATCCTTTGCTCTCATTGCTTAAAATGCTATATGGACATGAGAATTTTCTTAGATACATAGGTCATATGGGGCATTGTTGTATTTAGCGCATATGCCTAGAAAAATTTAGAATTTTGTATGTGGACACTTAATTTTTTGCTGATTTTCCAATAATTGGGGTTGATCTTTTAGATTTTTCCATCTCTGTTTCTCCTTAGTACCATTATAAAATGTTTGTTCTATTCTGTAATCATATACGATCACTTTGTATTATATATTTGACATAACTTCTTGCTTCACTGTAGAAATGTGAATGTAACAAATAGGTTGCTTATGTCATCTGTTCTCATCTTTTTAAGATTTGCCATCAAACTCTTAGAAGATTTGGTTTTCTTTGTGGTGGATGTTTCCCCAAAATGGTCAAAATGTGTTAGATATAGTTATTTCCAAGCCCAACAGAGAGCGTCAAAAGCTTATGAGGGAACAGAACATACTTAAACAGGTTGGATACATGAATTTGATGTATTTGCACATTTTATTGTGTTTTTACAGATTCTTTGCCAATTCTTTCACATGATATGACTTCTGCCTCAAATCTTTATTTCTGTTTTCTGATTTGTTCTTATTAAGGAATGGTATAGTATTTGTTGTGGGGTTTTTTTGTGACTCTTTTCTGTGGAGTTATATTGGTACTTAAATTCCAAATTTTTAAATCTTTTCACTTGTTTATTTTTGTCATTATTGGTCTCAATTGATTTAATATATATATTTTTTACGTATTTTTGGGAATTCCTTAAGCCCATTCAAAGATAAAAAGGGGGTGAGGGGGCCCCTGTCAACTTTAAAACTCTCTGACCAAAAAAAATGCCCCATACCCTAATTTTTCGACTTGCTATCGAGTCCTCCCCTCACTTCGGATGATTATCGAAAAAAAACCCGGTATTTACTATTTGGTCGATTGGGGAAAAAATTTCTATATAAATTTTAATTTTAGGCACTGTTAAAAATATATGGTGTTATGTACTATATAATAATACATCATTCTATAAAGGTTAACGGAAAAAAAATTTTCATTAAGGGAGACATTTTAAACGGGTTTTTCACCCTTCTCTGGCGAAAAAACACCTAAGTAGGAGTTCTGGTGTAAAAAATCACCCAAAAATTTTTTAGGGGCATTGTTTTAAGACTTTACATTTTATAAAGCGCCCAACACGACGGGGGGTTTTTGGGGCGGCGCCCACACATAATATTAGAACAAATTGAATGGGTTTCGGGAAAAATAGGTGATTTCGTTCGAACAAAAGACCTGTTTTTAATTGGGCTGCCTGAGCCTGATGTCGAAGTGGGGAAATAGATTCGTGTTAGGGAAAAAAATTTTCCCAATATTTCCAAAATTACATCAGAAATAATAAAAAGTAATTTATGATAATTATAAACAAAATAAATTAAATTATTTAAAATTAATAAAAAATTACATATAAAAATATAAAAAAAATTCCCCAAAATTAAAAATATCTCCCCCCATAAAATCATTTAAAATTTTAAAAGACTTAAAATAGTTTTACATTAAAAAACCCACGTGTTGTTTTCGATATTAAAATTTTAAATTTTTACTACATTAAATTTGAAATTTTTTTTGCTCTCACCCTTTTAAAGCCAGCACACCACGATCTTGCTGGAAACCTGTGGTCCCCCAAGCAAGCATACCATAGTTTCATTCACTGACAAGTATTGCAATACTTTTCTTTAATTTCCAGCCATCATGTCTTTATTTCATTTTGGTGATTACTAATGCACCCAGTTTTGTAGGCGCATCGAACCCTTTAACTCCATTTATAATGACAAAAAACCACTTTTTATAAATTTAGGCGCATTTGCACGAAAAAGAGCGCCCCTTTCCTTTAACATTTCCCTTAATGTATATGATTGGCTTTAGTGTAATACAATTCAAAATAATAGTATATTGCATAAATTAAAAGCCATCCTCTACAAAATTAAAAAACTTATACAAATTTATATTGCTTTCCCCATATAATTATGAACTGGCACTTGTAAGACAAAGATCAAATAAATAAAATGGGGTTTGCATGTTTAAAAATGAGAGACAGAATTCTTATGTCAAAAATTTTTGGGGCTTTTGGGGTGTGTGAAGAAAAATAGTGAAACCCGAGCACGTTTATCAATGATCAGAGCAAGCTTACCTTTCCACTTCAGAACTACTTGAATGATGCCTTCTTCTTTTACATACAGTGAAGGAAATAATTATTTGATCACTTGCTGATTGTGTAAGTTTGCCCACTGACAAAGACATGAATAGTCTATAATTTTAAAGGTAGCTTAATTTTAACATTGATAGAATGTCACAAATAAAATCCAGTAATCACATTGTATAAATTATATACATTTATTTGCATTTTTCAGTGAGAAATAAGTATTTGCTCCCACTGGCAAACAAGACTTCATACTTGGGGCAAATTCCTTTTGGCAAGCACAGCAGTAGTTTTTTTTGTAGTTGATGATGACGTTTGTGCACTGTCGGGAGGGTTTTGGCCCAAATCCTCTTTGCAGATCATCTCTAAATTTCTTAAGATTTTGGGCGTTGTTGGCAACTCAGGGCTTAACTCCCCCAAAATTTTTCTATGGGTTTAAGGTCTGGAGACTGGCTAGGAACCCCCATGCCCTTTAAATGTGTTTTTTTGGGCCACTCCTTTGTTGCCTTGGCTATATGTTTTGGGTCATTGTCTTGCTGGAAGACCCCCAAAACCCTTTTTTGGTAATGGCTCCACCCATTCTCCATTAAAATTGGTGAAGTTTTCGTGCCATTAGCAGAGAAAACCCTCAAAACATAATGGACGACATGTATGAATCTGGCGTTCGGAGCGCCATTTTCCCCCGATTTAGCGAAAGCGCCCATGTTGCGGGCCCGAGGTGCGCTTACATCGGTGAAGTCACCCACGCCCCCTCACCAGGTGTGGGCGAGTGCGGGACGCCCGGAGGGGCCCAAAGAGGTGCGCTCATATTTTGCAGTGAAAAAGTTCCCTGCCCCTTGAAAAAGGGGTTGAGGGGTGGGGACTTAGGCGCGTGCGGGCGCCCCCAAAAAAAGATTCGTCGCCCGGGGGGAGTGCCTAAACATGGGTGAAAAGTTCCCCTGTGCCTCGAAAAGGCGGAAAACAGCGGAAATCATTAAAAATTTTTAGTAAAGAGCAAAAAGAGTTGCTTTCAAATGAATGAATGAATAAAGTGACAAATAAAAGCTGTCTAAAAAAACGTTTAAATGTAGTGAAAAGTGGATTTAAAATTAAATTAAAATATTAAAGCCCTCAAGAAAAAAATTTTCCTTCAGTCTGGGGCTGGTTTTGAATCAAAAAAATGTTTTTATAAGGTAAAAAACATTATCTGAAAAACTAAAACCCTTCAAAAAAATACTTAAAAAAAAAATCATTAACAAAAAAAATCAATAAGGGCAACCGGGGAATTTGGTTAGAATTTTGCCGGGAAATACGCATTAAAAATTCTGTAAGCGCTTCTATTGGTGGGCATAAACAGCCAATCAGAATGGAGCACAGTGCCCCCTTTATAACCAGGAGAAGTATTGACCAATCAAATGAAAAGGCGGGGACTTCAAAATACGAAAAAAAAAGGAAAAAAAAGAGTGATTGGTTGCTAGCGTGGGCTTGGCATCCCACCCAAAACAGAAAAGGAGCGACGTGCCCCATTAAAAGCTATGGAGTTATTGCCCAAATCAAAGGGAAAAGGCGGGACAGTTCAAATACGAAAAAAAGGCAGAAAAGAGGGTGTTTGGGTTGATTTTGGGGGGGCTTGGTTTTCCCGGGGCCAACAGGCGCGAGCTACTTTGTCCCTTTGTAGTCTATGGGAGATGGGGCACTGAAATTTTCGCCCCGTGCGGCGTTGAGTATTTAGTAAATAAGTCGTTTTATTTAGTGGTAAAAACATTCTCTTTTAAAAGGCTAAAATTTTAAACATACATCAATCAAATACTAACAACGGTTTTCGCCGAGCCCGGCGCAACATAGGAATTGGGATATTCGTTGCCGGGAATACAGTAATTCAAATTTGAAGCTTTTCATTGGTCGGCAGAAACCGCAAACAAATGCAGCGACGTGAACCATTATAACCCTTTGGGGAAGTTTGCCAATCAAATGAAAAGGCGGGGCAGTTCAAAAAACGAAAAAAAAAAGGCGAAAAAAAAAGTGATTGGTTGAGTAGGGGGGCTTGGCCAAAACCCCCGGGCCCAAACAGAGCGCGAGCTACTTTGTCCCCATTGTAGTCTATGGAGAGATGGGGACAAAGGAAAACTCGGCTCTCAGCGCCGTGTGGCAGGGTATGATTAAAAAAAAACATTTTTATTGGTGTAAAATATTATCTGAAAAGAGCGGAAACCTTTATAAACATACATCAATCCCCCGCAACATCAGGAATTGGGATATTTGAAATTCCGGGAAAAACGTAATTAAATTCTGTAAGCTCTTCTTGGTGGCAGAAACCCGCCAATAGAATAGGGGAAGTGAACCATTTTAAAAGTTTTAAAAAGTATTGACCCAAACAAAGAAAAGGGGGGGACATTTCTAAAAACGAATAAAAATATAAAATGATCAATTAATGGGGCAACGAAAATAAAGAAATAAAAAATGAATTCATGAATTTTTATTTCTTTATTTTCTTAGCCCATTTATTATATTGGCTAAAGAAAAAAAAGAATAAAAATGAACTCATTTAATTCATTTTTTTTTTTTTTTTTATTGTTCTTTTTTTATAGGATCGGTAAACTTTTGAGTTTTACATTTATTTCGGTCATGTACAGTTTTATTACAGATTTCATTAGAAAACCCTAAGTCGTTGTCGCTCTCCCATTTCAAAAAAACTGGGCCCTCTTTTAACTGAGCCCAAACACAAAACAGAGCTTCTGATTTTTTTCCCCCTAGAACTTAGAGAAAGTGTTCACCCCCTGTTGGCTAAGCAGGCGAGCCCCTTTACCCCCCAACCCAAAAAACGTTGAAAATTTTCCCTGACAGTAATAACTTTTAGGGCGCCCTTCTTCGGGGGACTTCTTGTCCCTCAAAATAGCGCATACTATGATTGGTGGATTATATCTGCCCCCCCTGGTCTCAAACCAAACAGCTCTTTTCTGCCTTTTTTACGTATTTTGAAGTCCCCCTTTTCATTTTTTTGGTAAATACTCCTAGTTAAAAAATGGGTATGTCGCCCTATTTGATTGGTGGGGTGCCAGCCCCCGCTAGTTTAAACAAACAGCTCTTTTTGCCTTTTTTACTGTAATTTTTAACTGTCCCGCCTTTTATTTGATTGGTCAAAACTTTCCATAGCTTTTAATGGGGCACTGTGCTCCCCCATTTGATTTCTGGTTTATGCCCACCAAAGAGAAAACTTACAGAATTTTAAAACTGTATTTCCCGGCAATTTTTATATCGCAATTCCTGATGTACGCCGGTGAGGCGACAAACGTGCTCTTTTGTGATTTTTATTTTTGTATTTTTTTGAAAGGTTTGAGCTCTTTTTTCGGAATGTTTTACACAAAAAAAACGGTTTTGGATCATACTCCCTGCCTCCCAAGGGAGCTGTGTTTCTGTTGTAAAAGTCAACCTTGACACAATTCCATTCGTTTTTTGCTTCACTTGCCTCCTCCGGCTCATTTAGACCAATTCAAAAGGGTTTCCCTTTGGAGCTGGCGAGGGGTGGGAAAGCGCGCACTTTGCCGCCCCCCGGGTCATGCATTCGGGGGTATTCGAAAATGCGGTCCCCCCCAAAAGCCCCCACCAGCCCCTTGCACCCCTTATGTTAGGGGGCATCCTTTAAATGCCGAAGCTTTCGCTAACACGCACACTGCGTCCGACAGGGGGGTTCGGATCGGTGGGCCGTTTTCGCAAGAAAAAAAGGGCAATCCCCTCCCCACAATTCCCCCAAAGTTTCCCCTCCTTTCTTGACAGTGGGGACGATGTTCTTTGGGTCAAGGGGAGTTTTCTCTTTTTCAAAACGGCGGTTGAGTTAAAGCAGAGCTCAATTTTTTTTTCTCGACCCAAACCTTTCCCCAATCACTCACAGAAACACCCCGGTGTTCATTTGGCAAACTTCGAGGGCCTGCAATGTGCCCTTTTTGAGCGGGGGACCTGAGGGGGATGGGGGGATTTTTAAACCATTTTTGGGTAAATTTTTTCCATGGTTTTCTTGGGGCATGGTCCCAGCTCTTGAGATAATTAACAGGTCCCCAATTTGTTTAGGCTGATCTCTACTTCCCCTGATCAAGGATGCCCCCCGAGCTGAGATTTGTATGGGCCCTAGTTTTCTATCGATTTACAGTCTTTTGTTTTTCTTCCATTTTCTAACTTTTGCCTAACAGTTGTCTCTTTCTCCCCAGGTCTTACTTATGGTTTTTTCTTTTATAAAGGTGACTATTTTTAAAACAGCTGTAACAAGTTATTAGGGCATTAACTGGCTGTAGAGCCAGAACTCTTAATGGGTTTGGGGGGGATCAATACTTATTTTCCCCCAGAACATGTTAAAAATTTCTAAATTTATACAAGGTGATTTTTGGTTTTTAATGTGGATATTCTTCTCTCAAGAAAAATTAACCTCCCTTAACTTATAGATTTCAGTCTTTGTCAGGGGCAAACTAACACAATCAGCAAGGGATAATAATTATTTTTCAGTAGTCAAAGATAACCTTTTTTCTTTTAAAGGATTTTTAAGAAGGAAAATAAATAGAAATGATAATGGTTTCAGACAAGAATCACCCTATTTACACAGTGTTATGAAAAGATAATAGTTTAATATTCAATACATACATAAATGAGGCAAATCAAAATTTATAGCTGGTTAATCAAGGATAATTTATACTTTTGTAAGTATTAGTCAAATAATTGTTTTATATTTTTTTAAAATGTGCATAAAATCATGTTTTTTCCTATTCTAGGAGCACATAGCCAAACAATTTGGAGTCATGCAGTCTCAGATTGGATACGACATTTTAGCTGAAGATACAATTACAGCACTGCTACATAACAATCGAAAGCTCTTAGAAAAACATATCACTAAAACGGAAGTTGAGACTTTTGTCAGTTTGGTTAGGAAAAACCGCGAGCCACGGTAAGTGCAGTTTGCTCAGTAACATAGTATGTCTACTCCTGTGGTGTGAATTGTTCTCTACAACTAGCTAATGACTTGCCCTATTTTTATGTTTTTTCTATTTGAACTCTATTCGATCAACAAATTCAATCTTCTTTGTTTAGAAACAAAGGTAGATGTATCAATTGGGTGTGTTTGCTGTTAATTATTATTATTTATTATTATATAACACCAATGTATTCTGCAGCATTTTGTTATTCAGAGGGTACATGTACAAACAATATCAGACATTGCAAAGTAAACAATCTAACAATTCTTTGAGGAAATATTCATAACAGAAGGTAAAATTGCTTATTGTCCAGCCATCGTAATAAAAAAAGAGGCAGTACATGTAAAGCTGCATGTATACCAGTCAGTGTCTGTAAATAAAAATTAAGATAGTACATATGAAGCTGCATATGTAGCAGTCAGTATCTGTGTATGCTCAGATATATAGTGCATTTTGGTGGAAGGGGTGTTAAATATTATTGTTGAATTACAATTAAATGAAGGGATCAGGTATCCAGAAGTCACTTTCTCTGTGCAATCTTGTAAAACGTTCAATGTGGTATCATAGGAATGAATTAGTACTTCTGGTTTACACCAAAGATGCTGTGTGATTTGGACAGTCAGAGTGTAGGTCACGTGAGCTAGCAGAAGTCCAAGATTGGAGCTCATAATTGATTAATAAAGATGGCAGGAACAGAATTAACAGCAATACTAATTAACTCATCTACATTACCAGTGTGGAAGAAAGAAATTATTTCCTGGAGAACTGCTTTAAATATTTTGGGGTTTAAAAGAAAAGCCTAAGCAGTGTTTCTCACTCCAGCCTCAAGCCCCCCAACGGTAAGTTTTCAGGTTTTCCCTAGTATTGCAATTTGATTCTTATTTTCATGCATTCTGTGGGAGTCCTGAAAACGGGGCCTGTTGGTGGGTCTGAAGCGGGTTGAAAACACTGGCAAGAATCCTTCTGTTATTTTATTTAAAATTTTAAAGACAAGGAAACAAAAAAGTTGTAGATGATTATTCCTGGGGAATTGATAATTCCTGACTGATGTTACATAGTTTTAAGGCCGAAAAAAGACAAGACATCCCCCAATTTTTAACCCCTTGTGCTAAGTGTTATCCAGGGAAAGCAAAAAAACCCATGAGGTAGAAAACCAATTGTCTGACTCCAAACGGGGACCAGAAAACCCCGGATCAACGACCCCTCTCCAGAAACCCAGACACATGGGGCGAATGTAGAAAACTCGCCCCCCGGAGAAATTTTTGCCATTTTCCGGCGAAATTTGCGCCCATGTATGTTGCCCGAGGTGCGCTAACATGCGGAAAAAATTCCGTGTGTGGGCGCGTGGGGGACTTAAGCCAGGGGCCGGGCCCTTCCCCTTTAATATTCGGGGAGGTGCGTTTCAAAAGGGGGAAAAAGGGTTTTCACTGCCCCAGCCAGTGTTGGGGCGCAGTGCGGGATTAGGCACAGTGGGGACGCGCGAACATGTATTCCGATTCGAGACAGGCTAAAAAATTTAGTTGTAAAATCATTAAAGGCCCGTGCGGCATGGAAAATTGAAAAAAAAAATCGCCTTTATTGGGTGTAAAACATTATCAAAAAAGGCCCCCCCAAACCCCCTTAAAAAAATAATAAAAAAAATCATTTTCTTAAAAATTAAAACCCGGGCGCTCCCTCGGGTTTTTGGGGATTTTGGAAATTCCCGGGGGCAAAGATTTTAATTTTTTCAAAAAACTGTAAGCTCTTTCATTGGCCCGGCAAAAAACCAGCCAATCAGATAGGAGCAAAAGCGACCCAAAAAAACCTATGAAGAATTTATGGCCCCCCAAATAAAAATCAAAGGGCGGGACAGTTAAAAAATACAGTAAAAATGCAGAAAAGAGCTGATTGGTTGAACTAGCGGGGCTTGGCAATGGGGGCCCAATCGGGAATAGGACGACGGAAAAACCATTAAAAAACCTTTTGGAGAAGTATTGCCCAAATTTAAAATTCAAAGGGGGACAGTTAAAAATTACAGAAAAAAGCAGAAAAAGAGGTTTGGTTGGTTAGGGGGTTTTTGGGGCTACCCCGGGCCAATCAAACCCGGAGCAAACTTTCTCCCATTTTTGGCCCCTTGGCCCAGATCTTGGAAATTTTAAAAACCAGCGCCTGAGGCATGCAGTATTAGTAAATAAATCGTTTTTATTAAGTGTAAAACATTCTCTGTAAAAGAGCTAAAACCTTCTATAAACAACCAGAAATAAAATCCCTAACAACGCGTTTGTCGCCCAGATCGGCGCTACAACAGGAATTGGGAAATTCGAAATTGCCGGGAAATACAGTAACTCAAATTCTTTAAGCTCTTCTCTTTGGTCGTCAGAAACCAACCAATCAGAATAGGAGCGACAGTGACCCATTATAAGCTATGGAGAAGTATTGACCAATCAAATTCAAAGGCGGGACAGTTCAAAATACAGTAAAAATGCAGAAAAGAGCTGATTATTTGAGCTAGCGGGGCCTGGCTGTCTCGGCCAATCAGAGCGCGAGCTACTTGTCCCACTGTAGTCAATGGAGAGATCGGGGCAATTAAATCTCGGCTCTCAGTGATGTGCGGCGTGGAGTATGATTAAAAAAATCATTTTTATTAGGTGTAAAATATTATCTGAAAAAGAGCTGAAACCTTCTATAAAAATAAATCAATCAAATCCCGAACAACGCGTTTGTCGCCAAGACCGGCGATACATAAGGAATTGCAATATAGAGAATTGCCGGGAAATACAGTAATTCAAATTCTTTAAGCTCTTCTCATTGGTCGGCAAAAACCAGCCAATCAGAATAGGAGCGACAGTGACCCATTATAAGCTATGGAGATTTATTGACCAATCAAATTCAAAGGCGGGGATTAGGGATTTTATTTATGTATGGTTTGAGCTCTTTTTCAGATAATATTTTACACTTAATAAAAACGATTTTTTAAATCATACTTCATGCCGCACGGCGCTGAGAGCTGAGATTTCATTGCCCCGATCTCTCCATAGACTACAATGGGACAAGTAGCTCACGCTCTGATTGGCTGGGATAGCCAAGCCCCGCTAGCTCAACCAATCAGCTCTTTTCTGCATTTTTACTGTATTTTGAACTGTCCCGCCTTTGAATTTGATTGGTCAATATTTCTCCATAGGTTATAATGGGTCCCTGTCGCTCCTTTTCTGATTGGCTGGTTTCTGCTGACCAATGAGAAGCGCTTACAGAATTTGAATTACTGTATCTCCCGACAATTTTGAATATCCCAATTCCCGATGTAGTGCCGGTCTAGATTTTTGGAAAGTGATTTTTTTTTATTTTTTTTTTTTTTGAAGGTTTGAGCTCTTTTTCTGATAATGTTTTACACCTAATAAAAGCGATTTTTTTTGGAATCATACTCCATGCCGCACGGAGCTGAGAGCCAAGATTTCTGTTGCGATCTTCTATATGTTTCCTCTCATGTTACGTTCTCGCTTCACTTCGCCTCCTCCGGCTCATTTAGACCAGAATCAACCAGGTCTGCCTGTCGGAGCTGGCGAGCGCTGCATTGCGCCGCACTTTGCCGTCCCGCGATCATGCATGCCTCGGAGTTTTCGAACGCGCCGCGTCACGCCCCAGAACGCCCACACCGCGCCCATTACACGCCCCTTCATGTTGGGTGCATCCGAAAGTGGCGAAGCCTGCGCCTAACATCGCATCCCTGCGTCCGACAGGGGATTCGAGTCGGTGAGGCGCAGAATACGCCAGAAATCGGGCGCAAATCCCGATCATACATGTCGCCCTATAACTTGTTATATTATTACTCTCCAGAAATGCATCCAGACCCTTTTAGAACTCTGTTCATGAATTCACCATGACAAGTTCCTCTGGCAGAGAGTTCCACAGTCTCACTGCTCTTACAGTAAAGAATCCCTTTGTATGTTTACGCTGCTAGTTTTAACTTTGAAATAATGACCAGGTCTTTGGTGTTGAGATCTGTGTTAGGTACCGACACTTTAAGATTAAGTAGTGAGTGAAAAACATCAATGAAATGTTTGGAGTAATTAGAGATTAGGGAAGTTAAATAGGCTTTTTTAGCAGAGTTATAGATTTTGAGTGTGACTGTGGAGGAAATCGGCACGCCCTGAGCAACGGTAACAAAAATGAGTTTAATATGTGTGCCAAGGCTGCTGCTGTGGGGAGGGTTGAAGTTTAGTTAATGCTACTTTGTCTTGGATGCTTTTGACTGTTTCATTGTAATTAATGGTTGGCAGTCAGAATGGGACCAAAAGTGAAAGGATTGGAAATAACAAAGACTGTAGACTGTCTGTAGATTGCCAAGTTTTGATAGTGTTTTTAGTATGAATGATAGGTAGCTGTATCCAGATAACATCATGAAAATTTGGGTCACAGAGAGGGGGGGGAAGTAGGGTAATAAAGTCAGAAACTAAGCAGAGCTGAAAGAAGACCAGAAGTGAATTCCTTTCTTCATGTGTAGAAGAACAAATTGTATAAGGCCTATTGAAAGAAGGCCTTAAAGAAGACCTGTTGCCTTTCATGGTATTTATGTTATACTAAATACTTACGTTCCTCATGATTTAACAATTCTGAAGAATACTCCCTGATTTATAAGAACAACTTGCGGTGCACAGTAGAATGCAGTAGTTTAAGGTGATTCATGAAAGTGACATTGGTTAGAGATTAAACACATTCATTGAATTAAGACAATAAGCATATGTATTCTGTAACCTTCCCTGTCTAACTGCAGGACATTTGCATTTTGACTTCATGACACTTGCATAAAATGTCTTCTGTCATCATACCGCCCCTGCAGAACTGCCTCCCCTAAATAGGCTATTAACTTATAGTAAGTGCTTAGATCTAGGGTTCTGTTGATCAATCTTTTGCACACTGCAAATGGGGAGAGACTGGCACAACAGTTGTTTGGTGTGCCAATGATGAATCTACCCCATTGTATGTTGTCAAATACAAAGAAGATAAAAATTATAAATATTGTTCTGTAAATGGCTGTATATTAATTTCTGTCTAATTTTTCTAGGTTTTTGGATTATCTTTCAGATTTGTGTGTATCAAATCATATTGCTATCCCAGTAACTCAAGAGCTCATCTGTAAATGTGTTTTAGATCCTAAAAACAGCGATATCCTCATAAAGACAGAGTAAGTACCTTTCTCAGTAAAAGGCAGATTTCCTACAATAAAAAGGTGTTATGTTTTCTTTCACAAGGTTAAGCATGCCAAACACAGATTGTGGGTGCACTAGTATATACCCCATCCCAGGATGGTGACTATAATAGAAAGTGCACCCACTTAAGGGCAGAGTTCTTGCCCCAGGATCCATATATGTGTTTATGTATATATCCTGCAAGGCACATTAGAATGACTTTGGATACAGTGCTTCGATGTAGGTGCTGGCTGTAAGTGTAGCAGGAGTCACTCTATGCTTCATAGGTGAGCGAGTGGCGTAGCACTGTTCTCCCTCAACCTGCTTCTCCCAGGCTGATGAGTGTGAATCACAGTGTCTTCTATAGTATAAACATTTAGTTGTCTAATCTCCCTCTGTTGGCCCACATACAGTATATGAATGTTTTAGTGTGTCATGTGGTCATCCAACACATGGTCGCAGTATTTCGGTTGCAGACCGACACAAGACACTATTGTACTGTGCTTGGAACTTCTCTAGGTTCTTCTTGAACCTCTCTAGTTACCCACCCCCACCACATATCAATCAATGGGCTTATTTTTTATCATCAGTTGAAATAAATATGCTTGGTATCTAGTATAACATCACAAAAGTAGGGGGGGAAGAGTACAGCACTACTGGATAGGAGCTACAGGATGTATTGGACTGAGGTTGTTTGGGCCCACTGGAGGAAATGAAGATGAGGGTCCAGTCTTCATCTATACAGATCATTTATACATCTATTTTAATTGCACTTAATCTGTTGTTATTAATATTACATGCAGGGAATTATTTGTAAATCATGTCAATCCTATGTCAGTGTAACAGTGAGGTTCTCTTTTGTTCAACCTTTGCGGCCATGTTGCATTAGGGGCCCATTACTGTCTGAGAGGCCAAGCATTTAGGAGGCCCTCTCCATTTGGCCATTTATATCCTGGCTATGAACGCTGTTGTCATATATGTGCTCTTTAAGAGTGAAAATATTAAATGTATAGTACAGATAATAAAAATTATAAAAAAAATGTATATTAAGTCTTATTATCTATCTATAATTCTTTAATGAAATTTAATGTTAGAGAATAAAAGGAACCCCCTTTTTTTTGGCAGAATTGTATTTTTGACGTAAAAAGATAGTTTTCAAAAAAATAAATTTTTGGGGGCAAACATGAATAAATTTGGGCTCTCCCAGTTTTCTGGTGTTTTTAAAGCCAAAAAAAGTTGTACCCCCTGTTTTATAGAGGGTTGAATAGTGTACGCAAAAATTTAAATACATTCTGCCCCAGACACAACTTTTTTTGAAAAACGGAAAAATGCAGTAAAAATATGCAATGCCATGCAAGGCTACCACAGCCATTTTTCCCTAAAAGTCGTCTTTTGTTTATTAGCTTAAAATTGGAACCGTGGGGGGGTTAAAATTTTTTTAGGAAATTTAAGACAAATTTTTTTCCCCCCTGATTTTTGGTTTGATTGGATACGGGCTAAAGAGTAGGATAAAAAAGTGATGGCTCTTCTGAGTAAGAGTCATATAATTTTATTTCCAGAAACAATGCACCCTTTTCTGTACGAAACGTATATTTTTCGGGAAAATAAAAAAATTAGACTATATGAAAAAGAGCCACCCTTTTTTTTAAACCCAAACTTTGTGGCCCTTTTCCCCAGGCTGGACCCGGGAAAAAAGATTTGTCTTTTCCCCTAAAAAATTGTCCCTTTTTCTCCCCAAATTCATTCTTTGGGGGGAACGCACCTTGGGAAAGGGGCCTTTTGCCCCCGGAGGGGGGACCCCTATGCGGCCCAAAACGAGCGGATCCCCCCCGGGGTGGATTTTTTCCCCCCTGCTGAGCAAGGCTGATCATTTTTTTCCCTAGTGTTGTAGGGGGCGGGAACGTGCTCTGCAGCTCTGCAGATTTTTGTTTTTTTTTTTTTTCCTTTCAGGAAGGTGATGGAGCGCCCCAGGGGGGGCCCCTTTTCCCCTGTTGGAAGGTGATGGAGCGCCCCGGCTCTCCCCCTTTTTGGTTTGGTGATCAGCCCCGGGGGCTCTAAACCTTTTTGGAAAAGGTGATTCAAAGTTTTCCTGGCTCTCCCCGGGAAAGGTGATGAGCCCCTTTGGCTCTAAACCTACCCAGGGGGGCCCCCAACGGGGTGCTGTCCCCGGGGACGTGCCCCCCCTTTGAGGGCTTTCAGGAAACCAGTAAAGCCCTTTAGTGGTGGCCTTCCCCCCCGCCGGCTCCCCCTTTCCCCCACCCCCTCCCCCCCCCCCGGCGGCCTTTTTTAGGGTTTTCCCCGGTTTAAGGCCAAACCTCTGGGGGGATGGTCCCAAAAGGGGGGTGTTTCCCGGGCAAAACCCCCCAAAAAGGGGCCCAAAATTGGTGAGACCCCCGACCCCCTCTTTTTTGGGGGGTTTTTGGTTTCGGGGTTTTTTTTTTCCTTTTATGGTTTGGGGGGCCGAAAGGAATTTTTTTTCCCTGCTGCCCCCAAAAATTTTATTGCTTTTTTCCCCAAGGTTTGGGGGTACCCCCGGGAAAGGGGAAAAGGCTTTCCCCCCCCCGCTTAGGGGGGGGGGTTGGCACGGGGGCAGGGGGCCCTTGTTGGGCCCGCTGCAGGCCGGGCTTTCCGGGGTTTTAAGGGCTTTGGGGGCCCCCCAGCGGGTTTTTTCCCCCAAAAGGGCTTTGGGCTTTCCCCTTGAGGCGGGGGCAAACTTTCCCCCAGTTTTTAAACCATTGGCTGGTGTTGGGGGCGGGCGGGGGGTGTTTTGGTTTGCGGGAAAAAGCCCCATTTTGGAAACCCTTTGGGGTTTAACCGCAAGCATTATCGCCCGCCTGGGGGGCCCGGCGCGTTTTAGTTTGCCATCAGCTGCGGGGAGGTTTTGGGTTTGGTCCCCCCCGGGGTGTGGGTGCACCTTACCCATTTTTTCCCCAAGCTTGCCCGGCGGCGTCCCGGGGTCGCGGCCGAGGGGGGGGCCTCAACCGGGGGGTTCCAAAATTTAGCCCCCGGGTTTTCCCGGGGGGGGCTTTACCCGGCGCCTAGGCCGCAACAGGGGGGGGCCCCCTTTTTTCCCTTGAGGGGGAGTCCCGCCCCGGGGCGGCCCCAAATGGGTTCCGGGGGCCCCCTCAGGATGGGGCGGGAAACCCTCCTTACCCCGGGCTTTGGTTGGGGGCCCGGAGCCAAAATGCCATTTTTTTGGGGCGTTCGGGGGTTCCTGACTTTTTTGGCTAAAAACTCCTGGTTCATGAGAAGCACAAGACCCTTTGGGGGGGTTTAATTTGGGCCCTTTTTTTTGGGGCCCACCGATCCCTGCTCCAGCGCCCTGCAAGCCATGTTTTTGTCCAAGGGGGCAGGTTTTAAAAAAACCGGAACGGCCCAAAAGGCGGGTGGGGGATTATTTGGGGTTGAACCCGTTCCCAAAAGGAATTCCCCTTTGGGGCCCCAAGCCCAGTGCCCTTTGTGCCTCCTTGTGGGGGGCCCCGAAAGGACCCCGGGCCCCGTTGGGGGTCCGCCCCCCCCTATAGGATTTTCATTGGCCTTAGTTTTGGGTGACGGTTTCCAGGTTTGGTCACAGGTTTTGTTTTAAAGGAAAAATAGAGGGGGCCAGGCCGTCGTCCCTTTGGGCCTTGCCCACCCTGGGCACCCCCCCCAGGGTCCCAAAGGCCCCCGGGGGCCGCAGCCCCGTCCCTAAAGGTTTGTTAAAAAGGGTTAGATCTCGTTTTTTCCCTTTCGGCTCAACCTAGGCTCTTTCCGGGAGGTTTCAGGGGTCGGAGTTTGGACGGAACCCCCAACCCGGGACTTGGCGGCTTAAAGGGAGGACCCCTTTTTGATTTTGGACTCTGAGAGAAGAGAGTTTGGGAACGGCAAGAGGGGGCCCAACCCCTGATACGGGTGCCCGGAAGGGGGGAACTCCCCCCTTTTGTAAAAGAATGTTGATTTTCCCCGCCTCCCCGGGGGGGAGGTTTTCATTTAAGGGCAGCGGGCGGGCGGGGGGTTTGGGTTTTCCCCAAAGGCACCCCCGGTGTTTGAGGGGTAAATTGCCAGGGAAATTTTGGAAAAATCCTGACAGGGGCGCTTTTTTCCTAGCAGCCCGGCTTTAAGTCGTTTTGGCCCTTTCCCAAAAGGGGAATCAGGGGGGACAAAGTGGTCGGGGGGTCCCACGGGGGCCCCCCCGGGTCTCAGGGTTCTCAAACTTTTAAAGGCCATTCTTGTCTCAGACCAGCAATTTCCTTTTGTGCAGGGGTGAAGGCGTCTGGAGGGTTTTTTGTAAGTCGCCCTTTTGAGAGGGGGGGGAGGCGGGCAACCGGGCTTTTGGGCGGTTTTCATGGGTCACCCCAAAGGGTTCCCTTGGGTTGGGGCTAAGCAGTGCAGCAGGGGCTGCCCAGTGGGGGCCTTCCAAGAGGAGTTTTTTAAATTTCCCCGTTTCCCCCGGCTATCGGGCGCGGCCGAAATTTCCCTGTTTCCCCGGAACTTTTCGCTTTGAAAGGTTAAAAAAGGCCCCTTTTTTAAAGTAGGCTTAAAAGGTTTTGGGGGCCCCAATTTGGTGGTTTATTTTTTGGGTTTTACGAGGGTTTTTTTCTTCTGGTGGTTGGGGGAAAGTTTTTTGGGGTTGGGAAATTTCCAACCGCCCCCAAAAAAATGTTTTAAAATTGGGGTGGGGCTCGTTTTTTGGGGGGGGGCCCCCCCCAAATTTTTCCTTTGGGCCCCCAAAGGGGGGGGGGGGATGAATTTAATTTTCCAGACGGGGCCCCCCCAAGGTGGGTACGGTTTGGGGATTTGCCCTCCTCACCCCCCGTGGGCCCGGCCCCTTCCGGCCGGCCCCCTTTTTTTCCCCCCAAGTTTTTAGGAGGGGGGCCCGCCCCGGGTGGGGGGGGTTTTTGGGCCGACATGGAGGCCCCAAAAAGGTTAAACAATTTTTTCCTTTTTTTAATTTTCCCGGGCCATGGAAATTCCCATGGGGAGGGGCCGGGTTTTATTTTGGCAAACCCCTATTTTGCCCAGGTCCCGGGCATTTCCCTGCGGTTCGGGGTGGGGCAGAACATTTTTCAGTTCAAAAGTTTTTGGGGGGTTCGGTCCCCCGGGCCCCCACCAACCGGGTTTTAAACAAAGGTTTTAAAAAAGACCCCTAAATAGCGATTCTGGGGCTTTCAGGGGGCGTGCCCATCAATCCCCAATTTTTGGACGCCCTTTTCCCCGGGGGGAAAGGGCCCTTCTCGTCGGGGGCCTGTTGGACAGTACCCGGGGTCCCCTAGACGTTTTGGTAGGCTTCGGCCCTGGGTTTCAATTTCGACAAGTTGTTTAAACCCAAGCTAAGGGGAAAAGGGTTTCCGTGGGGGAAGCCCACTCGCATCAAAAGGCCCAGAGTGTTCCCCCCGGGCCCGGTGAAAGGTTGGGCCAATTGCGGGGCAGATTTTTCCCGGGGAAAATTGCATCGCACCCCCATATACACTCCCCCATTTTGGGCATGGGGGTGCTGGGCGGGGGATGGTAGGCTGGTTCAAAGGGTGTGGCCTTTGGGGGCAGTTTCCCCCTCCCCCTTTATCTGAAACCGGGGGATCCCAACCGGCCAAGGTGGGGACGGGTTTCCCCCCATGACCCGGGGGACACAAGGGGTTCGGCTGCCACCCAGGCCGGGGTGCGGGGGCCAAAACCTGGGGGGTGGGGGATTCTCCGGGGGGTTTGATCAGGGGAAGTCTTTTTGGGACCCCCCGACGTGGTGGTCTCCAACCCAGGGAATCCCAGGAATCAGGGGGGGGGCGCCTTTTTGGGGCCCCGGGGACAAATGGGGCCCCTGGACTTTTTCCAGGGGGAAACCCGGTTTCCAGTTTAACAAAATTGGGGACCCTTTTTCCCGGGCCCTTTTTTCCCTGGGACCCCTCCCCCAATTGGCCCCCGATGATTCGGGGGGCAAACCAGTTCGGTTTCGGGTCGAAAACCCCAAACGGGGGCAGTCGATTTTTACAAATCCCCAGGGCGGGCACCAAAAAAATCGGGGGGGGTTTTTCAAAAGGGAAGCGAAAAATTTTCTTCGCTGGGGGGGAAAACTTTTGGGGGCCGGCGTTGTCGGCAGTTTTTACCCCAGGGGGGTTAGGAAAAACTTTGGCCGACCACCGTTACGGACGAAAAATTTTCAAACCCTGAGGGGTGGGGGGCTTTTTTCCGGGAAATTTTTACCCCCTTTTCCCGGAAATGGGGAACCCCAAGAATTCGACCTTTTGGGTCCCTCTGAATCCCCCAGTACCGAAGTACGGGGAGCCAAGGGGTTTCCCCTTGGCCCCCAGCAGAGTTTTGCTTTTTAGCCCTTCCCATGAGGGCCGTTTTCTCTAGTCTATCTTTTTCCCCCTTTGGCCCCTCTTTTGGGGGGGGGCTAAGACCTCAATTTGGGGAGGGGACTGCTATCCCTCTGCCCCGGAGGGCCCTTCGAAAAGGGGTCCTGGTACGTGGTTTTCCCCGTCGCCCGGGGCTCCCCCCAGGCGCCCCTTGGGCCCTTCCCGTTGGGGTCCAGATATCCCTCTCACAAGGGTCCTCGGGTCCCAACCCAAACCTTTACCGCAGACGGGGTTTTGAACGGTGGTTTGTTAAAAACCGGGGAACTAAAATTTCCCCTGGGGTGGGGGGGGGGGGGGGGGGGGGGGTCGCGGCAGGGGGTTTACCCTAGCCCTGTTTCCCGGGGTTGGGGGCGAAAGCCCCAATCGTCCGGATCAAATTACCGTACCGGGAAGTCTTTTTTTTCCCCTGGGCTGGGGCCCGGGCAGATTTCCCCCTTGTTTTTTTTCCATTTTCCAAGGGGGGGCTATTTTCCGGGCAGTCAGGCCGGGGGGGGTTTGGGGCCCTCGGGGCCTGTCTTCCCTAAAGGGTCAGGTTTTCTCCCCTTCCCATTTTTGTTTCAGCGCAAGCTAGCCCCCTGGGGGCCCCCGGGGTTAAAACTTTTTTGCAGGGGGCCCGCTCACCCCGGTTTTCCCCCCGGTTCTTTGGGGCCTATTCAAAAGTGGGATTTAATCTTGGTTAAAGGGCCATGCAGTTTCCCCTTTTGGGGGAATAGGGAGATCTTCCCTTTAGTTTTGGTTTTTGGAAGGTGGGCATTTTTGGGGGCCCTTTATTCCATCCGGCGGGGTTTGGAATTGGCGGCTTTATTTTGGAAAACCCCTTTTTTTGATTTTGCTAAGGAAAAAGGGGGGTTTTTTGGGTCCGGGGGGTCCCTTCCCCGTTTCAACCCTTAAGGTGGTGTTTTTTGTTCACTTTAAAGGAGGACATATTTTGGGCCCTTTTTTTTGCCCCCCGCCCTTCATCCACGAAAAGCGGGCGTTGCATTTTTTGGACTTTGGTCAGGGCTTTTTGCATTTTTCCCCTCTGTCAGGATTTCCTTTAGGGGGGGCCCCGGAAGCTCTCTTTTTTTGTTGGGGGGGTGGCCCCCCGGCAGGGCCCTGGGGCCCCTTAAGGCCACCATTCCCAGGGGAAATCCGGTTCGATTTTGGAACCCTTATCGTTTCAAAAGGGGGGGGGGGTCCCCTCCCCGGTTTCGGGTCACTGCTCATTAAAACGCAAAGGGGGGTTTGGGGGCCTCCGGGGCGGCGACATCAGGGTCAGCTTTAATGGTGTGCAAACCCCGGGGCCTTTGGGCTTGGGTTCCATACTTTTTTCTAAATTTCCCAATCCATTTTACATCCTTTTGGTTACTGACGCAACCCTTGGTCCCCGGTTGTTATTCAGGCTTAGCAGTTGCTTAGGGCTTTTTCCCCCCTGTGAAAAAATTGTTTTTTTTTTTAGTTGTTTTTTCCCCCCCCCTCGGGGAAACGGGTATTGGACACCCCCAAAGGGTTTGTTTGGGCCCCCCCAATTTGAATGTTTTGGGGGAGAAAAATTTTAATTTTTGTTTTTTTAAAACGTAAAAATTCCTTTTTCTCGTCCCCAATTCATTGGGGGGACAGGGGCCCCCCTCATAGTCTTGGTTGGGGGCCCCCAGGGTGTCTTTTTTGGGGTTTTTCTTCCTTTTCCCCGGCCCCGGCTTTGGAATCCAAGGGATCAGCCTGGGGGAAGGAGGAGGGATATGTCCACCGGGGGAAAGGCCCGACTCGTTTGGTCCCGTTTGGTGTCCGTTTTCCCGGAGGAAAAAGGCCTAAAACCCCAAAGGGGGGGCTGTGCCCCCCAATGAATTTGGACAGAAAGGGTTTTTACGGTAAGTACAAAAATCCATTTATGGTTTGACCTCTCCATGTGGAAAAGTGAAAAGAACCCAAATATTGCGGTAAGGAGAGTTGGGGCCTTTTTTTAAAACGGGGCATTTTAAGTCCATAAAAGGTAAAGAGTAAAAGTTTTACATGTTGGATATGATTACATCATTGGAATAATACATTAGGAAGTGCTTGTCCCTTTTTTCTTGTGTTTCTATTATTGGGGCAAAATTTTTTTAAAATTCTTTGTGAATACTTTTTTTTAAAACATTTTGTTTAATTTTTTAAATTTATTCATTATTAAAGGGCTAATAAATAATTGTAACTTGCTGTTTCCCTAAACCCAAATTTAAAATTAGCCCCCCATTTGTTAGTAAAGACAAAATCAAACTGTAATCCTGAAAGGAAAATTTTATGTTTTTTAAAAAATTTGTGGATCAAAAAATGTATTTTTTTGGGGGGAAAGGGACTAAGCCAATCAAAGAGGATGTCCCTTTTCTCCAAATATATGGGGTATTGGGGGCTGTGAAGAGGAATTTGGGTTAGTCTGGTTAAAAAACAAAATGAAAACCCATGAGAAGGGGCACCCGCCCAGTTTTTCCACGGGGAGCAAAAGGGGGGAAATGTCCATGGGAGAATGTATTGACCAAAATTATGGGTTAAAAGGTTTTATTTTCCTTTTCCCTTACAAAAATCCTTTAAAAATAAATTTTTTTAAACCAGCTTTCTATATACTGCTTACACACTTGGTATTTATATCATGTTTGTTGGCTTTTTGAGTTGATGATATTTTCATTTTTTTGTCAATATTCCACAGCTACCAGTTAAAACTTTTTGGGGCAAGAGTGTGTTGGGCCGCCAGTACCTGGGTTAATTCTTTGAATCTCCAAGCAACTAAATTTTGGGCCCCTGATTTTTCTTTGTATGAGTGATGGGATGCTTCCTTTTGAGATCAGAGCTTCATTTTGTCCCTTTTTTGTTTCACTTTCCCAGGGTTGACAGAATCCAAAGGGAATGGGGTTTTTCCATGAAGTATGCTTTTTGTGGCAAAAATTTCCTACATGCATAAAATTAAGGAGAAAGGGAAATTAAGTTATTGGGTTTACCCTGTTAAATAAATTCAAATGGGTGTTCTTTGGATGTATTTTTTTAAAACGGGATTTTTTTTTTAAACCCTTTGGGCTTTTTATTTTTAACATGGCAAAAAGTGTAAAATTCCCTTTAGGGGATTTTTTTTTTTATAATTTTTGTTAATTTTTAAATTATTTTTTTGTTTTTTGTTTTTTTTTTTTGTACTACCGGGGCTATGACTAACGTGAATGTTTTTAAGGAGATAACAAGAAAAATTTTAAATTCCGGGGGCAAAAATTTGGGTTTTTGGTGGAAGATTATCTGAACATTTTACCCGGGGGGAAATGCCTTTTGTTTTGGGGTTGAAAAGAACAAGCTAAAAAAAGGGGGGTATTATATAATTTTCATTTTTAAAAAAATTAAAATGTTTTTCATGTACTGAAGACTTTTTGGGCCGGATCTTTGAATTTTGGCATGTAAAATTTTTTTTTTTCACGGGGGGGCGCCGACAAACCGTTTTAAATGGATAAAAGGGGGGTTTTATAATAAAAGGGAAAAGTATGTATAAAGGTTTTTGGGGCCAAAATTTTTTGGGTGCATAAGGTGTAATGTTTCACACCAAACTTTGCCTCATTAAAATTTGTCGGCAGATGCACATTGCACCAGGTTTGGCCATACGCCAATTCATAACATCTAAAAAAACGGGAAAATTACGGGCAAAAACCAATGGAAAAGGGCGGGTTCATAGATGCGCCCTTGTTTAAAGATGTGTTCATGCCATTTGCTTGTCGGGGAAAATTTTTAATAGCACCCCTGGAAACAGTGGGCTTGAATATTTGTAAAACCCTTTCAGAATTTTATTTGGTTCTGATAAATTTCCCCAAAAACTATATCGGGAAAATTCAAAAACCCATCTTAAAAGAAGATGAAGTGGCTAAGTTGACTGTTGCATGACATTTTTTTTATTAGAGGGAAATTTTACCCAAATATTGCATATCTTTTTTAATATTGTGCAGCAAAAGCTGATCTAAGGCTTTTTCGGGTCGTTTGTTAGTTATTTCCTGATATCAGCTTGGAAAAATTTTTTAAAGGGCCGGGTTTCTCCTACAAAAAAAACTTCATTTTGGGTTTGTTGCGGGGGGTTTCCCCTTCCATAAATGTACAAATTTATTAGGGAAATTTTACGGGAAATTTTTTTCAGGCTTTTACTTTTCCATTTAACTTTAACTTTGAATTTGCCTTGACTATTTTTTGGGGTCCTTCCAAACTTGTGTCCCTTAAAAGGGTTTCTTGCTAAAAGGGCCCGATTTTCTTGTAAGTTTCAGCTCAAAAGGGGGGAGTTTGGTTGAAAATTTCCCTTTAAAATTTTGGGTTGGTTTTTAAGGGGCTTTTTTCCCATTTTTTGCATAAGATTTGTGTGGGGCCCAGGAAAAGGTAAGTTTCACAAGGGGCCCGGGGTAAATTTGGGAGTCCCCCGTAAAATCGGGCCGCGTACCCCCAAAGGCACAGGGGGCAGGCAGCCCCCCGGGGCCCCAAATAGCCCTTTGCATTACTTTTGGGGGCTTAATCGCCCGCAAGAAATGGCCATGTCACTTTTTCCCCCCAACCCGGGGTAAAAAACACGATCGCATTGTACGCGCGGGGGGTCGAGTCGTAATCCATAGTTCTCTTTGAGAGCTATGGATTACCGTAATTGCGGTAATCCATAGATACATACCCTAACTCAGAATTCGATTAAACAGGCACAAACTTTGATAATACCACCACGGTGTTTTACAACTAATAGGAGGTTTTTATGCTGGTATGCAACATTTTTCATTTTACAAACATAATGCTTTTAATTTAAACCAAAATGCTCTTTTTTTTGCATCATCCGCTCACAAAACATTCCAATAGCCTTCTGGCTTGTCTAGGTGGTGTTTAGCAAACTGCAGACAGACAGCAATGTTCTTTATGGAAAGAAGCCGCTTTCTATGTGGAATTCTGTAATGAACACCATTGTTGTTCAATGCTTCCTGATGGTAGACTCACGAACATTAACATTAGCAAAAGTGAGAAAGGCCTTCAGTTGCTTAGAGGTTACCTTGGACTCCATTATGACCTCGTGGACTACTATACACCTTGGTCTTGGTATGATCTTTGTATGTCTATCACTCGTGGAGTCTTAAATTTTCTCTACTTTTGCACAACCTGACTGAATGTATCCACAGTAGTGACCTAACTCTCTATAGATTGTTTTTTATCAGTTTCAAGCCCAATGAGCATTAAAACTCTTTTTCTGAGGTCCTCAAAAATATTTTTTATTTGTGCCATGATACATTTCCACAGACGTATTGTAAGGATCAGACTGATAGTTCCCTGTTCTTTAACTCCATAATGACAATGGGCATATAGGTACATCTTAATTTCATTAAGGGAGTATGGAGCTGGCTCACTCGCCTACTCAGCTCCATATGCGGCGGGTGCCAGGTATGAATTACAGCTGCTATCTGCCACTATCAGCAGGGATCGGAGATAATTCTGATGCCTGCATTTTAACCCTTTAGATGCTATGGTGATTGCGGCATCTAAATTACTAAGGAGCCATGCGCACCATTCCTCTCCCCGATTTTCCGACATAGGCAGGAAGTAATAGGAGCGTCATCCTGGTACACCCTTCTGCATTATATATATATACTGTATAATGCAGAACAGTGTACAAGTGATTGCACCTCCTAGTGGTTAAGTACCATAGAGGAACTACAAATGAAAAGAGTAAAAAAAATAAAAAAGTTACCCATAAATGATATCGCTGCATCTGTAGAAGTCTGACCTATTAAAATATAACATCATTTATCCTGTACGATGACCACCGGAGAAGAAAAAAAAATCCAAACACCAAAGTTTTTGGGGTCATTTTGTGTCTCCAAACTATTGAAATAAAAAGTGTGATCTCTCACACAGGTTCGTAGATGGAAAAACAAAAAAGCTATTGGTTGCAGAAAATGGCTCTGCAGAGCAATTTTAAAAATACAGACTTATTTATTATTTTTTACTAAAACATAACGAAAGCTCTACACATTTTGTATCACTAGATTCATACCAACCTGCAGAATACAGATAACATGTCATTTAAGCCGAACAGTGAACCCAAGTAAAAATGGTGCAATTAGGTTTTTTCACATTCCACCCACATAGCATTTTGGGGGGTTTCCCAGTACATTGTATGTTACAGTCAATGGCACCATTAAAAAGTACATTTTGTGCCACAAGAAAACAAACACTCATATGTCTATGGACAAGGAAAAAAAATTTGCTTGGTCCTTAAGCGGTTAAATAAACCAGTTGCCCACTAACACGCAGTTGTAATCCCATTTATTGAAAACATCCTCACCTTTGGCTAATCTTAAGGGTCCTTTCACACAGTGCATTTTGGTGCGTACACAACTTTAATAGCTGTATATTTCTTCAAAAAACGCACCAAAAACGCACTGTGTGAAAGCACCCTAAAGGTTCACATACTTTTGACCACTTACAGATAAGTGTTATTCGGTAATTTTCCGCAATAAACAATTTAACAAGTCTAATATTTTTAACTCATTAATTTGATTTCATTCTCTTTATCTACTTTTAAAACTTGTCTGAAAATATGTTGTATTTTTAAATTAAATTCATGCAGTAATTTAGAAAATTTTCACAAGTTCACAAACTTTTACGCACCACGGTAGTACAATCCTCTATTATGTATGTCTGTTGCCTTAAGCATACTGTACATACATACTTTATAATTTCTGCTAAAATATTGCTCTATTTATGTTAAACTATTACTTTACAATGGAGTTATTGATACAATTTTTAAATGATTTCTAGTATAATCAAATTGCTGCTTTACAAGGGGATATGTAAATTACAATTTGTGTTTGTAAATCTGAATATTTCAATCTTTTGTAGATGGTCAGCCTTGCACGTCATTTGATATATTTTGGATTTTATAGCTTCTGTGAACTCCTGAGGCTGACGCGGACTCTGTTAGAAATAATAGACTGTGTTCAAAGTGCTCAGGAAATAGTGCCACATCCCGAGTACAGTGAAGATTCAACAGGTATAACACCTGAGCAGTAAGATTTTTCCTGTTTTTTAATTTGTAATATTTATAGGAATCTAGAAAACTATTCAAAGCTTGGAGGACTTGTGAATGTGGAATGCTGGGATATAGACTACATCACACAAGAGCCAACTATAGCCCCAAGCAAACTGCTCAATAGTGGAAATAAGGTGCTTGGTGTCCCTCATGCATCTAGGTATTAGTGTAACCATAGTTTGTAACTGGTGATCAAGCCAGTGGCTTAATTTTTCATTTAGGGAACCAATTCCCGACACAATGGGATGGAAAATTTGGGGAAAATACCCTTTGCGCACTTTAGGCAATGAGTGAAAGATAGCCATAACAGGATTCTCAATGTACATTCTTTCAGCTAAGGTCTCTTTAATGATCCCGTTCTGAGTGAAGTTCTGCCTCTTGTCTAAACATTCTAAATTCCGACACTCCAAATTGCTCTGAATATGATGCATAAAGTATCTACAGTACTAGAAGCAGGTGAAGAAAATCCTAAACTATGTCTGACATTGCTCAATAAAATCAGTATATTGATTTTCATTTAAGATCTTAAAAGATTACCTGTACAATGTGTGATATACACTCACCGGCCACTTTATTAGGTACACCTGTCCAACTGCTCGTTAACACTTAATTTCTAATCAGCCAATCACATGGCGGCAACTCAGTGCATTTAGGCATGTAGACATGGTCAAGACAATCTCCTGCAGTTCAAACCGAGCATCAATATGGGGAAGAAAGGTGATTTGAGTGCCTTTGAACGTGGCATGGTTGTTGGTGCCAGAAGGGCTGGTCTGAGTATTTCAGAAACTGCTGATCTCCTGGGATTTTCACGCACAACCATCTCTAGGGTTTACAGAGAATGGTCCGAAAAAGAAAAAACATCCAGTGAGCGGCAGTCCTGTGGGCGGAAATGCCTTGTTGATGCCAGAGGTCAAAGGAGAATGGGCAGACTGGTTCGAGCTGATAGAAAGGCAACAGTGACTCAAATAGCCACCCGTTACAACCAAGGTAGGCAGAAGAGCATCTCTGAACGCACAGTACGGCGAACTTTGAGGCAGATGGGCTACAGCAGCAGAAGACCACACCGGGTGCCACTCCTTTCAGCTAAGAACAGGAAACTGAGGCTCCAATTTGCCCAAGCTCATCGAAATTGGACAGTAGAAGATTGGAAAAACGTTGCCTGGTCGGATGAGTCTCGATTTCTGCTGCGACATTTCGGATGGTAGGGTCAGAATTTGGCGTCAACAACATGAAAGCATGGATCCATCCTGCCTTGTATCAACGGTTCAGGCTGGTGGTGGTGGTGTCATGGTGTGGGGAATATTTTCTTGGCACTCTTTGGGCCCCTTGGTACCAATTGAGCATCGTTGCAACACCTTGTGGAATCTATGCCACGAAGAATTGAGGCAGTTCTGAAGGCAAAAGGGGGTCCAACCCGTTACTAGCATGGTGTACCTAATAAAGTGGCCGGTGAGTGTAGATGTAATTATTTCAGTATTGGCCAATATAAGCGCTTGTATGTTTGTTGTTCAGGAAACATCAGTCCCAGTTACTTTAAAAGCTCCATATAGTGATATCTACATATTGACAAGAAAACAGTTGCCCACATTTAGCTAGCCAGTGCGTTCCATAGACGCATGAAATCATTAACCCCTTCTCGACATTAGACCTACCCATATGTCCTAGCGGGAATTGACTTGTGCTGTGTGTGTACCTGACAGCCCTGGAGTGTAAGAAACACTTCCGGACTGTCTGTGATGTCATCACGCCCTGCTGTGCCTTGTGGGCAAGGCTGGGCATGGTGATTGACAGTTGCCATAGAGACCAGTACATAGCAGTTCTGCTATGTACTGATCTCTATTGTTTTAGTGATCTGAAGATCACTGATACAAATCCCTGATGGGGAAAAGTGAAAAAAATGTGAAAAAGTAAAAAAATAAAAATAAAATAAAAATACGTGCACCGCCCTTTTCCCCTTTACAAAATCCAATCGGCGCAAAAAACATTCAAAATAAAGTACTCATATTTGGTATTGCCGAGTTCATAACGAGCCACCCTATAAATCTGTCATGTTAAATAACCCGCATGATGAACGCCATAAAAAACAAGTCACAAAATAGTGATTTTTGTTCATCCATAAAATGGAATAAAAAGCGATCAAAAACTCATATAAATGTCAAAGTGGTACCAATTAAAATATCAGTTCATCCCGCAAAAAAAAGCTCAGTTCTGTATACGGAAAAATTAAAAAGTTATGGCTATCAGAAGACAGCGATGCATAAATATTGTTTTACACACTAAACATACTTTTTTTTTTTAAAAGTGCTTCAAAATAAAAAAAAACCTAAAATTATATTAATTGGTTATGTCCATAAGAGTAAAAACCACAAAGTAAAACTAACTTGTCACAGACACAGCACGGTGAGCGCTGATAAAAAAAAAAAACACCAATAGGATTGCAGTATTTTCTTCAACCTGCCTTCCAAAAAACTTATTTAAAAACAATCAGAAAGGCTTGCCCCCCAAAATGATACCAATAGAAACGTCAAATAATCCTGCAAAAAACAAGCTCATACACAGCTCCGTACACAGAAAAATAAAAAGGTTATGGCTCTCAGACTATGGCGCTGCAAAAACGTGTTTTCCTTTTTAAATAAAAGTGGGTATCGCTGTAATCGTATCGACCTGCTGAGTAAAGCTAGCATGTCATTTATACTGCACAGTGACCACTGTAAAAAATCTTTAAAAAAAAACAGTGCTAGGATTGCTGTATTTTGTTCAAGACACTTCACAACAACCTAAATTAAAAGTGATCAAAGCAACATATAATAGTACCAATAAAAATGTCAACTCATCCTGCAAAAAAAAGAAGCCCATAATCAGCTTTGTATACAGAAAAATAAAAAGTTACAGCTATCAGACTATGGTGACATAAAAACACAATTTTTTATAAACCCATTTCTATTGTGCAAAACATAAAAAACTATATAAAATTTATATCATTGTAATTGTACCGACCCACATAGTAAAGGTATTACGTAACTGCGAATGCTGTAAAGATGAAGCCCAAAAAACAATGGCAGAACTGTGTTTTTTCCTCCTGTTTTCATGGCCCAATGATAAAAATAATGTGAAACACCTGTGCGCCCGAATTGCACAATACACCCCTAGATGAGATCCATGAGGGGTGTTGAATCCAAAGGTTTTACCTGTTCTGCTACTTTGGGGGGGGGCTCTGCAAATGCAACCTGACACCCACCACTATCTGCATTCCAAAAGCCAAAAAGCACTCCCTCCCTTGTACGCTCTGCCATGCACCCAAACAGTAGTTTACACCCACAAATAGGGTATTGCTGAACTTGGATGAAGTTGCGTAACAAAATTTGGGGGGCTTTTTTTCCAGGATTCCTTGTAAAAATTAAACATTTTCAGCTAAAATTGCAGATTGTTGGAAAAAAAAATTTTTTTTTTCTTTTTCACAGCCCAAAATTGTGAAACAATTATGGGGTCGATATACTCACTACATTTATTCCTTAAGATGTGTAGTTGTTAGAGGTGTTTATTAAGTTTTAGCACCTTAGGGTGTCCACAAACCTGAAGCTTGTGGTTGAGCCAAATAGCGCATGAGGGCCACATAAAGTTACTTCATTTATTATGCTAATATAAATATATAAAATGCTATTCAAGTGTGGTCTTACCCTTTAAACAATGTATGTATAATTATAGTAAGGACGTAAAGTTCTTGTAGACCTAAGCAGATAGTTCTTGGATAGCTTTGATGCTCTTTTACTTTGCCAGAAAAAAATGTGAGACGATCTATACAAGGAATGGTACAAATTATGTCTACAATGGTCCTGACTCGAAAACCATCTGTGTTCAATTCCTCTTCACTCATGAATTCTGTAGTGGGTCAGGAGACTACTAAGAGGAAGACTGTTGAAACGGAAAACATTACTGTAATGGAAACCAAGCTGAAGATCCTGGAGATACTTCAGGTTTGTATACATTGGTTGCAGGATTTTAAGAGAAGATTAATATGCGTTATATTTTAATAACTGATTTTAAATTTGTAAAATTTGATGATACATTAAAAAGCTTTGCTATGTGAAGACATTATTCTTGGTTTAGCATGATTAATTGCACCTTCCTACTTTGTAATGTAATAATTTGTTTCGTTCCTTGCAGTTCATCCTAAATGTACGACTGGACTACAGGATATCTTATCTACTCTCTGCCTTCAAGAAGGAGTTTGTTGAGGTTTTCCCAATGCAAGACAGTGCAGCAGATGGAACTGCTCCTGCCTTTGATAATTCAAGTAAACCACATGAAACTATATGGTCCCACTGGTCCAGAATACTTAAAAGTAACGACTAGGGCCACATGTATGAAAACTGTTTAGGTCTAAAACTCACTTTTTTCCCATAGGTTACTATGGGAAAAAAGTGAGTTTTAGACCTAAACAGTTTTCATACATGTGGCCCCTACTGTTTTTTTTTTATTATTTAAATGGGTTTTAGCAAATATGTTACTTTTGTATTGAATTTTTTCTATAATAAAGATTGATACAATGGGCCTCATTTATTAAAACTGTCTAGCGTCTCTGTTGCCTGTACCATCTTTACAGAGCAGTATAAGAAATGAAAGCTGGACTTTAACTAGTTGTTATGGGCAACAGAGACAGTCTTACTACTAGACAGCTTTTATAAATCAGGCCCAGTGTTCTGGTACACCGTCCTCCTGTATCCACACAGTTTTCAAACCCTCTATTTGCTGTTCATTTGAAAGTTTCTGATTTGCTTCAGGATGAGGCACATATTGGGTATTATACTTTTGCACCTTTTAGGTAGAATAGGTGTGAAATACTGTTTTTCTATCTTTTAACTTTCATAAATACATCCATGTAAAGATACATCACATATGCTTTAATACTTAGAAAACAGGCTGCATTGATCATGTTTACAGCTTAAGCTGGCCACAGGTCATGCATGGCAACATGATAACTTACCATATTAGCTTACACATCCTTCAGGCACAGAGTTTTAGGGTATGTTCAGATGTTTTTTAGATGTGTGTTTGGATCCGTGTTTCGGACTCAAAAACGCACCTAACAATGTGCAGTGGGATTTACGCTAGTTTCAATGTAAAACAAGCATCAGCGTTCAGACCAGTGATCGCCAATGCATGTTTTACATGCGCCTTGATGATGCGTCTTTTGGATCTGTTCAAAGAATTGTCATGTCAATTCTTGATCCGTTTTACACAGCAGACACCTATTTAACACTATAGGGTGTGTTCCTGCTGCACAGAAAACACATCCAAACACGCACCACACTTTGGGAGCCTGGATAACTCACATAATTTGCATATCCCTTAATATAATTGTGCTGTGTAAGGTATTAGCCTGTAATGGAAAACCAAGGTGGCATTTATCAATCTTAATGCCTTGGTCTGTAAGTTTTTTAATTGAATGACAGTCTAGAGAAACCTACAAACAAACTGCATTATGTAAATGGTTTAAGAAGGGGATGACAAGAAAATGGCAAGTCTCAATTAAAATGCTGACAAGTTAAACAGTTGGCTAAATTTATTTAAAAAAATGCAGGTACTACATACAATTTTTATTACACTTAGCAATGTCTGTGACATTTTCTTTATAATGTTTCCTAGCAGATAATAGGTGTGTATTATTATGTTGTCTTATAAGAAAAGTTCAAGCTCTGTACCAGTTCTGGTATTTGGAAATTGATTGAAAGTTTCAACATAAATCTCAGCTGATTAAACATTTCAAGGCTTTTTTGAAGGTTTTGTTTATACTTTGGGTGCGTGTTTGGATGCATCTTACGCAGCGTTTCTCAATCCGTTTTTCAGATTGAAAAACTCCCTTATAAGTGGGGCTGCAGCATACAATCTCATGCCTGTGATGTCTCCTCAGTATTCCTCAATATCTACTATCTTTGTAAAGAAACATCAGATTTTGGATTTTAACTGGTCTGAATGTTCCTTTGTGAGATGGAACAATGGCATCAGAAGTGTTTGACAGATAAATGTCCATCTGACACTAATTTCAGAGCAATACCAAAGTTATTTAAGGCCATGAGTGAACACTTTAAAGATGATCATAAAAGTGATTGTTTAAACACACAGCAGGTGTAGATGGTGGTGGTCATGTATAACCTCTAGTATTCTAGTTAGTGATAATTGTAAACATGTCAATGTGACAAGACTGTAACCGCTCTTCATTCTGCAGGTGCGACTTTAAATCTTGAACGCATTGGAGAGCAGGCAGAAGCTATGTTTTGTGTAGGGTGAGTAATTCAATTGGTAACCCAGGATTCCAGTATTATATGGTAATGTGCGCTTTAACGGAGAACTGTTATATTCCTGCAGGAAGAATTCTATGTTGGAGGTGGATGATGAAGGTGGCAGAATGTTTCTTCGAGTCCTTATACAACTGACAATGAATGACTATCCAGCTCTAGTATCTGGATCTCTGCAACTTCTATTTAAACATTTTAGCCAAAGACAAGAAGTACTGCATACTTTCAAGCAGGTATCTGTTACATTAAGCAGATGATGTTATATGATAAAGCAGTTAAAAACAACAACTCTGTTGTAATTTAGTAACTTTCATAGTTTTTTTTAGTTAAACATATTTTGCCTAAAGTTTTTAATTTCTCTGTTTCATGTAATCTTTAAAGGGAATGTGTCATCAAAAATGATTTATTGTTTAACTCGTTAACGTTTTTATGTTAAATACATTTTTACAAATTTTTGGTAATTTTTTTTTTTAAATTTTCCGTATCACTTTATTTTTTAATAATACTTAACTCCTGCGGTTTTCACTTTGGCCACTAGGCCTAATAACAGTCTGACACTTCCTGTTCTGTATAGAGAGATTTTCAGTAGTCTGTTCATTATCAGTACAAGCAGGATTACACTGAAAAGTTAACACTAATGTGTATATAACACAGGATCCACCAGTCACAATAGGCAATGTCACAGCTCCACCTCTCCCCCTCCCTGCACAGTGACTTCTTCCCAGGTCACAGAGCATGACTAGAAAACTCTCCTATAGAAGTCAATGGGACTGAGTCAGTCTTAAGGCTCCTATTTGCATGAAGCTGCTGTAAAGTATCTCTGACTACTGTTAAAGCAGTGCAGGCAGGAAAGCTGTCCCCACAATCATATACAGATGACTGAATTAAGAAATTTACAATCAGAAAATAAAAACGGCTAAGAAGAAAGGAATATGGATCAGGTTCTTGATTTAATAAGTAAAAAAAAAAAATTGGTGACAGATTCCCTTTAAACTGCACCCAATAGTATGAAATAGAAATGGTAGTAATTGTGGAAATGCTCCCTGTTACAAGAAAAATATTTAATTGCTGTTTACATTTGGTGTCTTTTATTATTAGGGGCCGTGTACACGGCCGCAGGGGGAGGGCTTTTCTCCGCTTCACATTGACAGGTTCATGTTCTGCCCGAAAACCGGGCGGAAGAATGAACATGTTCTATGTTTTTCAGGGACCGCTGCACACATTTTCTATATAGGTCAGTGATAACGTTTGACAGACGGTTTACAGACGGCTTTCAAAACCAAAAACTGGCTGAAAAAACGGCCGTAGGGACATGCCCTTAATTGGCATCCATCTAGGCATGTTCTATGTTCTACTTTACTACTGTTCTATTTTGTTATTTCGTTTTTCAGGTTCAGCTGCTCATTTCTACCCAGGACGTTGATAATTACAAGGTTATAAAAGCAGAACTGGACAAGCTAAGAACTATGGTAGAAAAGTCTGAACTTTGGGTGGACAAAAAAGAAAAGTCAGGAGGCAGCAGTTCTTCAGAAGGAAGCAAAAAGGAAAAGAAAGAGGTAAGGGGTTTTCAGATCACATGAGTAATCCATGCTTACCGAGTATGTAGATAAAAGCTCTGAGCACAAACATCCATAGGGCTCCGTTATCTTGATAGAAGCCAGGTAGCTTTACCTAGAAAAAATGGAAGCATGGATAACTCACATAAATTGCATATCCCTTAATATAATTGTGCTGTGTAAAGTATTAGCGTGTAATGGAAAACCAAGGTTGGCATTTATCAATCTTCATGCCTTGGTCTGTAAGTTTTTTAATTGAATGACAATCTAGAGAACTATATAAACAAACTGCAGTATGTAAATGAGTTAAGAAGAAGATAAAAGAAAAATTGCAAATCTCAATTAAAATGCTGACAGATTAAACAGTTGGCTCAATTTATCAATAAAAATGCAGTTACAAAATAACGTTTTTATTACATTTAGCAATGTCTGTGACATGTTCTTTATAATGTTCCCTAGCAGATAATTGCTGTGTATTGATATATGCTCTTGTAAAAAAAAAGTTCTGTACCAGTTCTGGTATTTGGAAATTGATTGAAAATAAAGATATTTCCAGGAAATTTCAAAAATCAAAAAGTTGTTTGCAAATGGCATTTATAAGTAACAGTTTTCACGAATCTCATAGACCAGGTTAAAGCAATGATAAATCCCAGCTGATTAAACATTTGAAGGATCTTATGCTAATGGTAAACCCTTTACAATTTAACAAGTAGCACAGTCTTCTACATTTATTTTTTATATACTGTCTAATTCAGTGGTTGCCCAGGCATAGAATTAAGTATATCTTAGAGCAGGGCCTGGTAGATCTCAATTTTAGGCCACTGCTACTTGCTTTAATGCAGCCGTGGGAAGAAAACTTTCTTTTTAATTGTTAATTTGGTATGCCTGTAAACATTAGTGAAAAGCTCTTATATATATATAATTTTTATATAAGTTCCCCTGTGTACATGACTGATTTCTGATATCACATCAGTGACAGGATTGCTTGAATGTTCGTTTTTCAGGCTGGAGCTGATAAGTCTAAATGAGTCCCCACTTCCCTCTCCCCCACAGAAAAAGATTAGTTATTGCCCTTTCATGTATTACTCTTGTCATTGCCCTGTCTCTTCGTATACTATTACTGTGCAGAGAATAATAGAACGGTCATTGTGTCATTACCTACTATCTGTAATTTCTAATGAGACCAACAGTGAGGTAAGGTTAGTCTGCTCAGTCATTCAGGAGTTTTTAGCTCTTTACTACTCACAGCTAGGAAAAGAAAATATTTATATGTAACTATTAATTGCCTAGAAATGCTGAAATGTAAAAAAAAAAAATACTGCCAAAAATGTAGAAAAAAAAATGTTTTCAAGAAATATTGGTCTTAACATAGATTCTCCTTTCTAATGTAAGTGTCCCCTTTAACTAATGTTACTAACAAAAAGTAGCTAACAATTTCTGTAGGCAATTAACTGTGTATTTCATTAGTGTTATGAAGAACATCATACCCCTTAGTTTTATAATAATTAATAATGTTTATGCCATCTAAAAAAGAAATGTGGAAAGTTTGTACAAAACAGATCCTGTGCCCTGGTCCAAGACATTGGAGAATATAATACAATGTAGACTATTATCTACATTGTTTCCCTTGCATGGGCTAATGTGAATGATGACAATCTCAATACAAAAAAAGCATAAATAAAAAAACATTCCTTTCAAATTTGTAAAATTCTGAGAAGTTTTAATAACTAAACGCATGCGATGTTTCCAGCATATTCAGGGTACATGAAGCTGCTATCATAGGCTTAAAGGGGTTTTATCGCTACAAAGATCATGTCTCAGATTATGGGGACAGTAAAAATAAGCACTGTTGTAATTGGGTTGCATTACCTAAGTTACTTGGATTAGCAGATATGAGCTTTTCTTTAAATCTGTAGTCTATTTCTGCTGTTGCTGGTCGGACACGCCCCCTGGACGGTTCCCGCCCCTAGACACACCCCCTGCACTGTGATTGGCTGGCTGAAATTTCATTCAGCATGTTAGGATACGCCCCTAGACAGAAAACGCCCCGGCCACGCCCCCCTGCGCTGTGATTGGCTGCCTGCACTCTCTGTGTTTACTCCCCTCTGAGCCTGTTAAAATCGATATTTGAAACCAAGGTCTGCTGGCTCTATATACATCTCCAAGCTCTAGGGTGAATGATCTGGGCAATGACTGCCTGTTTAACCCCTTAACGACCGCGCACCGTCTTTTGACGGCGGCCGGTGCGGGTCGTTCGTCTGCAGCGACGTCTTTTGACGTCGCTGCAGACATCGGGGTTTGTGGCGCCCGGCGCCACAGCTGCGCTTTGGATCGGGGCTGAACTACACAGCCCGATCCCAGGCATCTCCTTCAGGCATCGGGGAGCGAGGAAACCTCCGCAAACCGATGCTTTAACCCTTTGATTGCGGCGGTGCGTTACCGCAGCGCATTCAAGGGAATCCCCTGCTCTGTGGGTGATCGGAACGCCCGGTCACCCGACCCGAGCTCAGGGACCGGCCCCCGCACAGTCAGCTCTGGGGACCTAGCATGGCCCCAGAGTTGTCTGTGTAAGAAGCCAGTGAAATTAGGATGCACTGTGTGCTGTCCTAATCACTGCCTGTGTCAGACTGACACAGATTAGCATGTATTAGCATATATGAATATGCTAATACAATTACTAAGTGTAAAAAAAAAAAAAAAAAAAAAAATGGGTTAAACAGTTCTCCCTTCATGGGAGTCAAAAAAAAGTACAAAAAAAACCATAAAAGTGTAAAAAAAAAAATAAAAAAAATAAATAATATAAAATAAAAATAAATATTTAATAAAAAATAATTGTACATAAATTACACGCCCCAAAAAAACCTACAAAATATTTGGTACCCACACGACCCGTAATAACCTGTAGAATTAATCTAACAAGTTATTAAGTGTGAAATGTGAATGGTGTAAAAAAAAAATTAAAATAACCAAAAAATTTTTTGGTAAAAAAATAAAAAAAAAAATACTGCAATTATTTATAATTTGTACTTAAAACTATTCCCTTTATAAAGTACAACTTGTCTCGAATAAACGAGGCCTCATCCAACTGCGTCATTGAAAAAATAAAAAAGTTACAAATATTTAAAGCAAGGAGGCCAAAACTAAAAAAAATTTTCTGGTCATTAATACTTTTCAGGCGTTCGGCTTAAGGGGTTAAGGGCTTTTGCCAAGGGGTTTTGATTTCTCTCCTCACAGGTTCCAGTCCTTAAGCTCCCTACTTTGAAAAGAGGGCGTTCTGTTCTAGATCTAATGCAAGCCCCGCCTCCTTATGACATCATCACGTGCTTGTTCCGAGGTTGAATACCTATCCTTCAGCCTCCTGTAGTGTATAACATAAGGATTCAACACAGTGTTTGTACAAGCTTTTTAGTGTATGTATTTTAGTGATCACTCTGCAAGGAGAGGTTGGGGTTTCCCCATGCCCCATCAGAAACCTTTTTTTTATTTTCTTTTATAAATTGTACCATATTTTAAAGATATGAAAATATATATGTGGGGCCCATTTTAAATTTTATTTATATACACACAAAAGCCCCCCTTTTTAAATAGTGCCCACCCCTCACAGGTAGTCAACCAAGCACATCCAACACCCCGTGATCAATGCACATCTCGGGGGGGATGAGGACAAAGTATGGGGGGAGCTTTGAAAATGTGCATATTATTCTTTATAGGATTGAAATATATATTTGGGTTTCTCTCTACATATGTTAGAATTTAGGGGGGAAAAAAATATCTGTGAGGGACTAGAACCCCCAAAACCCCCTTCATTGAGAAGCAAAGCTTAAAAACTAAAAATACCGCCCAAGTTATTATAGGTTGAGCAGGATTTCTCTCAAAGTGATTGCTTCTCCCCCCCCGTTTTTTTTTCACTAAAATGTCCCCCTGAAGCAAGCAGGATCTTTACTTGAAACTGACATTTGTCCTTTAGTTTAAATAAAGATCTCTGCCTGTTGACAGTACAATTTGGGTAAAACACCATTTAGAATAGAAGAAAAAAGCGCTGGCTTTCAGTGTAATTTGGGGTTTTTAAACTAAGAGAATAACGGGTGCTTGCTGTCGGGAACTTGAGTGTAGAGTTGACATCTTTAATTGGGTGATAGTGCTTTTTTTTACACTTTTTTAATGACATGCATTTGGGAAAGTCCCCCTAACTTATGATTTCTAAGCACCCCCACGTCGCATTACATGGTGGCAAAACCCCTTTAAAATCACAGATCCCCTCTATAAAACTTAAATTTTGAGTCTCCCGTCGTTAACAGATGGAGAGGGGGAGGAGGAGGGCAGTCGCATTGCTCCATATTAAAAAAACTAACACGATGTAGCCTGGTAAAAAGAGGGGAAGGGGGACGTTTCACTCCTCACATGTTCATAGTTTTCGGCTGTGTGTTAACTGCATATACACAGAGGGGGCTTTTTGAGCCCCCGAAGGCTGAGACATAAGAAGCATACAGGAGTCTACAGAGTGTTATACCCAGACAACCCCCCTTTTTTGATCCCCTGCTTCATAAAAAATTTTTTTTGTCACAGGTTTCAGGAGGAGAGACCGCCCGCTGAGGGAGGACTCACCCCCCTTTTTAAAATTATAGTCTAGCACGTGTTTAGAATATTTTGGTATTATGAGAGCAGCAGAAATAAATACTACTTAAACGACTATGTGATTACAACAATCAAAAATGTTTTCCCTGATTGAAAAAAGAAAAAATACCCTAAGGAAAGTATGGTATTTAAGATTTTCCCCAGGAAATTTTTTGAAAAAAACAGGGTCCCCCCTTTTAACACTAACCAGTAAATCTAGTGCTCACACAGTCTAAATGTGGCATTATATTTTGTCTGATTCCTGAAATGTTTGTGAACATATTTTTTTCCCCTCATTTATAGCATGCAGAGAGTCAGGAGGGATCTGGAAGACCAGCTGTGGAGAATAGCAGTGAAAATTATCAAATTGTTAAAGGGGTAAGAGGATCATTTAACTTGCAATGCTGTAAAACAACAGTGCATGTAGGTTAATTACATAACAAGCACTTTTTTTTTTTAAAAGTGATAACCCCTAGTGCAAATTTTTGATTGTAATTATTTCTTTCCGTTTTTTAGATATTTTAAAAAAGGGTAAAAAAAGGGGCGGTGTTGGTGAACGTTCGCAAAAAAGCAACGAGCTGTTAAAAAAATGGTGTCATTAAAAGGTTAGCTTGATCTTTTCAAATCCCTATGAAAAGGTTGTTATTTTTAATGATGTGGGGTTATACGATGCTACAAAAATAATGTATTTAAAGGGGTTATATATGCACTGCATAAATCATAAAACTGAATAATATATCCCATTAACATGCTGTTAACAGAGCAGAGTCATAATAAAGTATGTGCATGTAAACCCCAATGAATGAGTGTGAAAAGGACACAAAAATGCTAAGTCACTTTCCCCCGATACTAGGGAAGGCCATAGACAGGCAGTAAAAGAAATCCCCCCATTTCCCCCTACTTGATAATACAAAGGCTTAAATAACTATTTCCAGCAGAGAGTATTGTGGTTTCTCTGCATTCTGTTGGGAATCGTTATTTTAACTTTTGAATAAGCAAGTGTAGGGATGTCAGTATTAGTGCTGAGCACATGGAGGGTGCTGAGCAGCCAATCTGATTGTATACTAAATGGTTGTAACACCTGCATGATGCACTAAAAATGAACGTATGATTGAATCTAGTTACGTTGAAACCAAAAAATTTTTTGCATACATATTAAAGAGCCCCACATATCCATGTTTTTTTTTACTAACTGAAATAAAATCAGAATAAACCTTACCTTTTTTTCAGGTCAATTAGATTAAAAAAATTATTTAAAAATTTTTTCCAAATGCCAGAAAAAATGAAAGTGAGATAATTTTTAAGGGGCATTTTTTTACTTTCGAAAAATAAAATTTTTTTATTACCTGGGTTACTATGCCTTTAAAACATTTGGGACAGCCCCATAGATGGTGTTCATGTCTTTGGAAGCTTTTTTTTTGTTTATTCGCACATCTAATTTTTAATTGGAGACACCGTGAATGTATTTTAAAAGCACAAAAGAAACACACTGCTTCTGTGTGAAATCATGGGAAAGTTAAAAAAAAATCAGGAGATAATTTGGACTTGCACAAGTCTGGATCACCTTGGGTGAAATTTCCCAAGATACTTAAAGGTTTTGCCCTTTTCTTGTACAAACAATTATACGCAAGACAAACAAGTGGGAATGTCCATTCAATATACCGTTTAGGAAGGGAAAAAGATTTTCTGTGTCTCGAGATGAACGTGGTGGTCTACCTGTGCTATAAACCCCCAAAATAAAAGCAAAAGCCTTGTAAGAGCTGGGGAACCCTGGTAAGATTGTATCATTATCCACAGGGAAATAAGCACACTATCAATATGGGCTGAAAAGCCACTCTGCCAAAAGAAACATCTAAAAGCTAGATTAATGTTTGCAAATGCACACAAGAACAAAGACTTACATTTTTGGATACATGTCCTTTTTGGTCTGATGTAAACTAAAATAAAAAACTGGGGGACCATAATAAACCTTTTTGTTGTTTGAAGGAAAAAGGGCAAAGCTTGGAAGCTTAAGAACACCACCCCGACTTTGAAACGCGGGGGTGGCAGCATCATGTTGTCGGGTTGTTTTGCTGCAGGAGGGACTGGTGCACTTCACAAAATAGATGGCATCATGGGGAAAAAAAGGAATTATGTCGCAATACTGAAGCAACATCTCAAGACATGACCCCAGAAGTTAAAGTTTGGGTTGGAAATGGGTTTTCCCAAAAAAGGGAAAAAAATATATTTATATTTTGCATGGGAAAAACTTAAACTTATCGTTCTAAATCTAAGAACACTAAAACGAATTTTTTTATTATTATAACCTTTAACCTCTATGCACATATTTAAAAACCTGATTTCTAACCTTAAATTTTTATACTTTCTAATGGAAGGAATAACTCCTTTTCTATTTCAATCGGGTGGAACACCCCCTATTAGCAGGGAAAACCTATATATATGGTGATTTACTAACCCCAATAAGGGATTCCCAAAACATCCTATTTGGGCAGTCACCCCCTAATCCAATGGACAAAAAAACATTATAAGTTTCCTTGTGAGCCCCCCTTCGGGGAAATGGGGGAAAGAGGTGGAAATCACAATTTAAAATGTCAGCCCGACCTCCCCACCTGTTTCCCCCCCCCCCCCCCACTAAACTGGTTAATCAGGGGTTAGGGTTTCCAGCCCCATGTGGAAAAAGCTCTTTTTTCCTTTTATATCATGTTGGGTACACACCCATTCAGGGTCACCAATTAGCCACCAAAAATTCAACAAAACCCATTCCCCCTTTACTTCCTGCATGTACGATACTATGTGTGCCTGCCGCCGCTTTTTTCCCCTTTTGACAACATTCCTCGAAAAAAATTCCCATTCCATAGGGGTTGCGCCTATCTTAACCCATGCACCCCCGCGTACTGTCAAAAATGGACATTTCTGCCCTAATTGTGGGGGACTTCCGTCCAATTTCTTATTTATTGTGTTGCGTGGCTCTCCAAAAATGGAAATAAGCAAAATAGGTGTTAATTTTACGCACACTACTAGCTTTATATTTCCCCCATAAACCTTTTTCCTTTATGTTAATAGCATATTCATTGGAAAATAATACTTCTTATAAAATACACTACTATCTTAGTCTCTTCCCAAAAACCTCTTTTCTCTGTATCAAAATATACTATTCTTTTTAATAAAAGCTCAACCCCTTATGGTTAGCCCGCCCCCCCTGAAACTTCACCTCCCACTTTCCCCCTTTTAAAATATTCTTTTTACAGGTCTCAGCTTTTTACCTCATTATTACTTAAAAGGGGAATATGCAAAATTTTTAGTAATACATGTCTATTGTATTTGCAAAAATTGTATTGCATATATTTATTTGTAGTTAGCCAAAATCCACGCAGTGGGTAGAAACCATAAAATTGTATACAAAAAAATAGATGGGTAATTTACTCCCCGAACTGCGTCCATCTAGAAACGTAAGTTTTAAATATTTTATGTTTTCATTTTTGCTTTAACAAATTCTTCATGCAAAAAAAAAAATAAAAAAATTTAAATTAAAAAAATATACATTATCCCAATTTGTTAAATAGAAACTCTGGCCTCATTGATCAATACCTATCATCATTGCAAAAAACTGGGGAAAGTGAGGGACAGGTGGGGGGAGGGGGGGGGGAGGGAATAGGGGGGAGAGGGGGGGGGGAAAAAAAAAAAAATAAACCTTGGGGCCTTAAGTCCCCCCATATTTAACCATGCTTGTACCAAATTACTTACCCCCGTACCCGTACTTAATCACTTTATTTGTTTTTCTTCAAAAAATTAGTAGGGAATCAGAGGATTAAATAAAAGCTTAAAAAAGAAAAGCCTTCATTTAGGCCTTTTTGGGTTCATTGGGATTTGAGTCTATATATCTCTTGCCTCTTTTTGCAACAAAACTACACCAGATCGCCCTTTCTTTCCCCAGCCTTTTCACACAGATGCCCCAAAAATTTTAGAACCCCTTTTTTCAACCCTGATTACTTTTCCCAAAAAGTGTCTCGCTAGGGGGTATCACCTTAGTTTTTTTTAAAGGTACTCAAATGTTTCGAGAAACCCCACGATGAAAAATCCTGTTGGTTTTTCCCCCATAGATTTGGGGCAGGTTCCAAAATAGCCCCCATAAATACCCCTTGGTTTTACAGTTGATAAATTGTCTTATCTCAAAACTTCTCTTATCAATGGGAAAAAAATTCCTTAGTTTTCCATATAAAAGAACAGAATGAAAAAGTTATCAAAAGGGGAAAGAGCCCCACCACCGGGGATGTAACCATGTTTTTTTTTTTCCATCTCCCCCCAAAGTGACTAGCACAAAATTCATCCTTAAAATTTTTTCCTCTTAGAGGTAGGATCTGCTTTCAGAATGTGCCAATGTCTTCTAAGAAATCCCCTCATTTCATTGGCTCTATCATCAAAGGACCTTTACAACAAATTAAAAACAGTTTTTTCTTTTCTTTTGTTTAATGTTAATAAATGTCCCCTTGTCACTAGTCCCCAAAACCCTATTAAACGCCTTCCCCCGATTTTTTTTTTGGATTTAAACCCCTTGCCTGAAAGCGTGATTTTAAAATTAATCTTTTTTCATTTAAAAGCCTCCAATGAGAGCCCGTTCCTACGAGCCCCCAAGAAATTGGCCTTGGGGAAACCCCCTTTTTTTTGGAAAGGGGGTGCCAGCTAGAAAAGTGTAACAAATAGAGATGGGCGAATCGATTCTAACGAAGTGGAATTCGTTTAGAATTTCAGGAAAACTTCGGTTCGGAATGAAGTCGAACTTTGGGGTACTCGGGTAAACGAAGGGCTTTTGTTTGAAAAAATTGGCTGCGAGACATGGCCTACATGGGAAAAGCACTCTGGGGGGAAAAAAGGGGAAAATACCCCTGATAAATGTGCAGAGGGGAAGAATCAGAGACCGGGGGGATTCTGTGACTCACCGACTTATAAGTCCGGGGCGCGAGCGGGGCTCCACTCCTCTCACTGTGTCATTGGGGAAAAGGTGCTGCCGGGGCTGTAGTCTTAATGAAGAATTGTTTTTTTTATTGCGATTTCTGGGGGGTGTCTTAGCTTGTTAGAGACTGTTTCTTAATGTTTATTTTTTAATTTTTTGGGGTATTGGATCTGAAATCCATGTGCGCCCCACTGCAGTGCATTACATTCAATATCCAAAGTGGGATCAAACCCAGTTCTGTTTATTATTTAACCCTTAGGACCAGCCTTTTTTTTGGCCTTCCTGACCAGCCCATTTTTTGAAATCTGGCATTGTATTTTTTATGTGAAAATACTTTTTGACACTTTTACCAGCCATGTGATTCAGAGATTGTTTTCCGTGACAATTGTGCTTTAAGTTAGAAAAAAATTTTTATCCATCACCCCTTGTTTGTTTGTGAAAAATTCAAAATTTTTCAGAAAATTTGGAAAAAATTTGCGATTTTAAAAGTTCAAAATTTCTGCGTGCAAGACGTTTAATTATTCCCCACAAATTTTAGTTTATAACTAGCATCTACCATATGTCCCATATAGGTTGGCTCTTTTTTTTTAAATGTCTTTTTTTTTTTTTTACGACATTGGGGGCTTAGAAATTTAGTATAAATTTCTCAAAAATTTTCAAGAAAAATTTGCAATATACATTTTTTTGGGACCACTCCAGTTTAAAGTGGCTTTGAGGGGCCGCTTTTAAACCCATAAATGACCCATCTGAGAAAAATAGACCCCCTTTTAAAGTATTTTTTCAAACTATTTGGAAGTTTTTATAACCCTTTTGTATTTACGAAATTAAAGCAAAGTGGGGGGTTTAAATTTTTAAAATTTTAATTTTTTTTTTTTCAGATTTTCAATCTTAATCCATTATTTACTGGAATAAGTAAAAATTGATAGGTAAAAAGCAAATTAAAAATCAAAACCCCCCAGGTCTGCCCCTTTTTAGGATAAATCCCATATGTGGGCCCCAGTGCATTATTTGGTCACCCCTTTAACCCCGAATGGAGGAGCACCCCCTTATTGGGGTTCATTTTTTTAATCGATTTTTATTTAGGCCCCCATTTCAGGTTTGGGGACACCCCAAGGTGCTAAAAATTAAAAAAAAACACCCCTAAATAACCGCATATTGGGGAAAAACACCCTTAGGAATTTTATCCCGGGGGGGCATTGGTATTAACCCCCAACGTGATCACAAATTTTTTTTTAGCATAAGGCTGTGAAAATTAAAAAAAATTTTTTTTTCATTAATCTGCAAATTTAGCTTAAAATGTTTCATATATACAAGGGAATCCTGGAAAAAAGAACCCTATACTTTGATAAGCAATTTCTTCCAACGTTCGGCCAATACCCTACATGTGGGTGTAATACTGGATGTTGGGCACATGGCAGGGTGGATAAGGGAGGGTAGCGCTATTTGGCTTTTGGAACGCAGAATTTGGTGGGCCATGTCGCATTGCAAAGCCCCCAAAGTAGCAGAACAGGCGAAACCTTCCAGAGTCGCGCCCATTTTGGATTCAACACCCCATCCGGGATCTCATCTAGGGGTTTTGTGCTGTGCATTTTGGATGCAACTGGTGTTCCATAGTTTTTTATTTAGCATTGGCAATGAAATGGGGGGAAAAACGCAGTGTCGGTCATTGTTTTTTGAGTATTAAACATTTTTACAGCATTCGCCGTGCAGTGTAAATGATGTACATAAAATTACTATGGGGTTGTTACAATTACAATGATATAGATTTTATATAGTTTTTTTCTGTTTTTTATTTTTACCAGTTTAGAAATACGTCTATAAAAATTGCGTTTTTTTTGTTGTCCTATTCAGACAAGCCATAACTTTTTTATTTTGCTGTGTGCAGAGCTGTGTTATGGGCGTTGTTTTTCGGATTGCGTATAGAAGTTTTTATTGGTACCATTATGGGTGCACTATGATGTATGTTCACTTTTTATTAAGGTTTTTCTGAGATGTTTTGAACAAAATACAGCAATCATGGTGTGTTTTTTATTTTTATTTTTTTTATAGGCGGTCACTGTACGGTATATTGACTGGTAGCTTTACTCCCCCCCCCCCCCCAGCAGGTTCAATACGATTACACCGATACCCAATTTGTATATTTTTTTATGTTTTACGCTTTTATACAATAAAAAAACATTTTATTAAACCAGGATAATAGTTTTTGCATCGCCATCGTCTGAGAAGCCCATAAACTTTTAAAATTTTTTCTGTGCTGAGAGCTGTGTAGGGACTTGTTTTTTGTGAGTTGAGTTGACGTTTTGTATTAATATCATTTTTTTGGGGTGGACAAGGCTTTTGATCGCTTTTAAATCAATGTTTTGGAGGCCAGGGTGAAGAAAATACTGCAATCTAGAGTTGTTTTTTTATTTTTACTTTTAAACCAGGGTCACAGGTTGCAGTATCCGTGATAAGTTATCTTTACTCTTGGGGTCGCTACGATTATGGCCGATACCCTATTTATATAGTTTTTTTTTATGTTGAAGCACTTTAAAAAAATAAAGAAAAGAAAAACTGTTTTTAGTGTGTAAAAAACAATATTTATGCATCGCTATCTTCTGTGAGCTATACTTTATAATTTTTCCGTTATACAGATCTGTTGAGGACTTTTTTTGCGGGATGAAACTGACTGTTTTAATTGGTACAAACTTTGGCGTTTCTAGGAGTTTTTGACGCTTTTTATCCCATTTTATGTGTGCGGGGGATGAACAATAATCTTATTCTGTGATTGTTTTTTTTTTTTTTTTTACGGCGTTCACGTAGGGGTTATTAACATGAAAGATTTATAGGGGCAGGGTCGTTCGCACGCTGCGTTACCAAATATGGGTAACTTTATTTATTTTTTGATTCTTTTTTGGGCGTTTGGCGTTTGTAAAGGGAAGAAGGGCGGTGTACGTATTTTATTTATTTTTAGATGTTTCGTGTTTATTGTTTTCACTTTTTTTTTTACTTTTTTTATTTTTTCACATTTTATTTTACTTTTCCCTTAAGGGGATCTTGAATGAGTAGATCTTGTAGATCTCTCTCATTCACATAGGAATCAGTGCATAGCTTGTTGCTATGGACTGGTTCAATGACAAAACTGTCTGTCACCGATGCGGGGACATGCCACGGGGCACGGCCGGGCATCGTGACGTCACAGACAACCCCGAGAAGGCCATTGTCTGCTTCCGTGCTGTTGTAGGAAGGCAGGAGCTGCACGGATCGCGCCGATCCGTGCGCTGCTGCGCGACAGAGACGCAGGAGGAGCGATCTTCCTCCTGCGTCATATCTAGTTATTGCGAACCGATCGGTCGCGATAATTTAGGGGCTTAACCGGCCCCTCTCGGAGAGAATCCGGGGTCGGGATAACGACGGCTGGCGTGGATGTCTGCTGTAATTTACAGATGACACCGCGCCCGAGTCGCGCGAAACTCTGCTTTAGAGTTAGCGGCGATCCTCAGGGACTTATCCATACGTCCAGGTGCGTGAACCCCCAAAACGAATCTGACGTTATGGATTCGTCTAAGGTTGTTTAAGGGGTTAAGATAACAAGAAAGGGCCCGACGTGACAAAGGGCATCAGTATACGGTCAACATAAGTGGCTTCGGTCCTTGTGTTAATTATTTCTCCTGAGCACTAGTCGGTCTTCTGGTATTGGCAAAACCTCTTTATGCACTTTTTGGTAATGTATAAATAGGTAGCAATAGTAGGATTCAAATTTAACATAAATTTCTTCTCATCCTCAGTAATAATTTTTTCTCAATTCTCCCAAATCCAAAATCCTTTTTAATTCCTTCAAATACTCATTGGTTGGATCTTTTGAAAGCCTCTCATTATGTTTCTGAATCAATCAAGTAATTCCTTAACCATTGCTCTAAATCACTTTTATTTAAATGACATATTCCACCTTGTCACTGGTGTTTGATTACTAATCTCCCTGTACATTTGTAATTCTGCAATAGCTAGTTGTTCATCCATTTAAATTTAAATACGGATGGTTGTAGTCTAAGTCTTGTTTCTTTATTATCTTGGTTTACTACTTCCACAAACAAATCCAATAAATTATATTGTGATATTGGAGGTGTATTCCTAGATTTTTGGTTTCAAATTTGTCAAGGGTTAGATCTAAAATTATGGGAGGTCTCCTTCCACTTTCAATCTGTTAATTGTTCAATATCAACCCAATGTTTTTACCTTCAAATTTCCTAAAGGTTTGCTCTATCATTATTTTTTTCATTTTTATGAATTTATGTAAAGCCAACCTTATAGCAAAGAGATTAATATCTTTCTCCCTACAAAAATCATTAAATCTGGGTGCATATAGGAGTTAAACGTAATACCATATGCCAACACATTGTTTTTTTTTTATTTTTAGTTAGTCTATAAGAGATAAATTAATCACTTGAAGTGCTCCGTCCTTTGTTATTTCTGATAATCCTTTCTCGCCATCTCAAGAGAATCCTTTGGTTTTTCTAAAAAAAGGGGGATTGCATTTGCCCATTTTTTTGAATGCTTCTAAGATTGAGTTTGCATTTGTGTCACGACCTGTCCATTTCTGCCCACTGGTGGCGTTATTTGTATTGCCATTATGAAATCATGCTTTGTGCTCGCATTCCATGGGCCACTACACCACAGGAATACAGAAGAGAGTTAATGTATTTGATCATTAGTTCCTTCTCTGTTGGCATCTCTGAGGATTCTGATCTTGTACCGTTTGGTAGATGGATTTTTTATGTGTTTTCTTATTTGGTCCAACCTTGTTTTCTTCTCTGACCCTTCCTCCCAATCAATTTTGTTACCTGCGGTTGACTTTTAATATAACCTGGTGGAAGATTCTTCAACGAGGCAGAAATCTCTGAATCTGACAAATCTGATTATAAATTAGGTTTGTAGGTAAATCTACTAATTTTTTCCAACAATATAAACCTGATTGGTATAAAAATCTTTCGATCCCTCAGATATTTATTGTGTTTCCTTTCTTTAATTTCTTCTCTCAAAGATTCTATATTTCATTGTAATTTTTGTTCTCATTCAGGGAAAAACCTGGATGGGCCAAGAAAGTTATTAATCTCCACTATCTCCTGATTTAATTGTTCACTTAATTTATTAAATGAAATTCTTTTGTATTTTGAAAAAGTATCCAAATTAATTTTCTGACTCAAAAAACTTGCCATTCCCTAGATTTCCCACCTGAACATTCCTGTCTCAAAACTTAGTCAAATAGTCTCCAAAAAAAAATAGGAATCTCGCAGAGAACAGAGAGTGAGCTTTTGATACTATATTTATATTTCGCCATAGGCAAACTTAAACTCTATCAGTTCTCAATCTATAGAGCACTAAAATGTACAATTTTAGTATGTATTACACTGTAACCTCTATACACACTATTTAAAAATCTGATTTTAAGCCCTCTATATCTCAATTTTATTACTTTCTAATAGTGTGAAGGAATAATCCTTTCTATTATAAAGTTCTGATGGATCACCAACTATTATGCAGGGAGGATAACGTTTATATACAGTGCTTTACTACTCCAGTAAGGGATCCCAATCATCCTACTAGGGCAATCCTCCCTAATCCAATGGACATAAAACATATAAGGTTTCCTTGTGAGACCCTCTGCAGCGGGTGACACTGTAGGAAGAGGTGAGAAATCACAATTTAAAATGTCATGCATGACTTCCCCAACATGTTTCACCAGCTAAACTGGCTTCATCAGGGGTTAGCGGTCCGGTTCCATGTGGTCTAAGCTCATTTCCTTTTATATCATGTTAGGTACACACCCTATTCAGGTGCTCAGCAATTAGCCACCAGAGAATCAACAAAACCAATTCCCCTTTTTACTCTCCTGCATGCATACCAATAATATGTGCTGCTGCTGCCACCGCTATGTTCTTATAAGCAACATTCCTCAGACAAATTAACCATCTCCATAGCGGGCTTACGCCCTATCTTACCATGCCGCCCGAGAACTGATAGAGTTTAAGTTTGCCTATGGCAAAATAGTAAATATAGTGATCAAAAGTCATTCTATGTTCTCTTGCGAGATTCCCATTTTTTTGGAGACTATTTGTATGGAAAGAAAACACAACCACAAGGCCATACTTAGAGAAAAATGGGACATTATTTATTCAAAAACACAACGAGGCCATACTTACAGCTCAATGGCTGGACTATAGTCTGAACCCAGTAGGAGGCAACATAAGCCCCTGTGCTACTTGAGAAAGATATAATAGGTGCAGATAACTAATGAGCAGAAGCTCACACACCCCACCACTAGGGGAGCAACTGAATGAAGAAAAACTGCACATTAAGTAAGTACCAGTTCACACCAGGATTCCACAGCATAATACCCCATGTTTGATATTTTTCCAGTATGTCATTTTTTGCCCAAAATACTGGGGAGCAGAGGCTGTCAGTATTTTGTGTTGGACACCTAAAAAGTGCTGGGCAGCCCACCCAAATCCCTTTGTATTACCTTCTCTATATGCAATTATAATACCAGCAACCACCCCCTCATATATAGAAGGTGTGTGATTGGTTGTCTAATCGGTATTTTTGCATTTGTGCAGACTCCCTATGTATTAAACTGTGGCTTTTTCGAATACTGGTGTGAACTGGTACTTACCTAATGTGCAGTTTTTTATTATTCACTTGCTCCCCTAGTGGAGAGGTATGTTAGCTACTGCTCGTTAGTTATCTCCACCCGTTATATCTCTCCAAAGTAGCACAGGGGCTTGTGTTGCCTCCTACTGTGATTGTGTTTTTGATTAAATTATGTCTTGTTTTTCTGTGATTTCACTGGTGGGAAAGGGAAGAATTGTAATAAAAATAATGATATGAATAAAGAAAGTAGAGAATGTAAAAAAATAAAGAAATGGAAAGGAAAAGGGGAGATTATGTAGATGTGTGGAGAGGAGGATTAGTTGTTCACAGGTTAGTATAATGGTAGGGAAAGTGGGAGAGTAAAGTTGGAACAACGATGGGGAGGAATATGAGAAAAATGAATACTATAAAGAAGGAATATAGGAGTATAAATATGAGAAATATCAAATGAGGTAGAAAGGACCAAAAAGATGTTTAACAGTAGGCAAATAAGGAAGGGAATGGAGGCTGTGTAATTAGAAAAATGATTGAATACAGCTGTAGAGAAAAAGAGGGTGAATGAAGTGAGGATATACATTAAAATGAAAAGTAACATGGACATAAGGGAATGTTTCTCACCAACAGCTGGAATGGAGAAGCGCAGTGGCAGTAGGGGATGTTGGCATGGACCCTATATAAGTCATCTATGAAGGATGATAAGGAGTAGTAAGAAAAGTAATCAAAATGACATGGGGAAATGATAAGTAAAAGAAAGCGCTTCCCATTGTTGATAACGTACATGGATGAAGTGCTCAACATTGGTAGACAGTGGTAGCGTGGGTCCATGTGTGTCGGGAGAACTTGGCATTTGAAGTACAGACTGCGCAAGTACGCAACTTCTGGGGGGGACCGGAAGTTTGGGGTCAGCTGATGAGAAAGAAGATGGAGAAACAGAAGGGGAAGTATGGTGTAAGGAGAAAAGAAGAATAATTAGGGAGTAAATTGGCAAAAAATCTATTTTGAGATGGCACTAACAGGGGTAGTATAAATATATAGGTAGTAAAGAAAAGGTACATGGCAGCTAGCTCAAGTAGGGATATTGGATGGGATATGGGATGAGACAAGAGAGAAATAAAAATACAGGGTAAGGAACAGGTATTAAGAAAGAAAAAAAGTGTAGGACTGGGGAACAGTGTTTATGAGTAGATGAGATGACTTGTAAGGAGATAGAATGAGGGACTAAAGAGACAGTATGTGTCCTGGTGAAAGATGACAGAGAGGAAACAGTTAGAAAAAGAGAAAGAACAAGGATCACAATGTATAAAATATTAAAAATACAGTAAAACATATACAGTATTCCAATTATCTCACCCAAGTACCATCCGCAACAAAAGATGATTATTTGACGCAAAAAAGCAAAATATGTAGATCAATGATACATGAAGGAATAACAAAATCACTGGCAGAATTAATACATCTCAGATAGTGTTGAGTGATTACGTTGTCGACCATCATCGACAAGATAGTCGATGGTCGATGGTAGATTACGATCGATGACCATTAAAGTCTATGGGAGAGCAACAACACCTTCATTCTTACACCCAAACAGGGCTGGAGGAGCTGGAATTAACATCCACAACAGTCAAATGGATACATGCTACATCTTAGGCAACACACTTAGGTTATAAAAGCCACAGAAAAAAACTCACAGACCCATTCACTATCCTGTCTTGTACCACATCATGACCCTTAAACCTGAATGACCCACAAATTAAGTGCCAGAAGGCAGTATGATTTTAAACATCATTTTAATTGAACTGGACATTGAATATCCCTGTCCTGGAACGCAGCATGAGCCCCAAACCTGAATGACCCCCGGATATAAATAGTGCCGGACAAAGGAGTCTTTCAACCACCATTTTTAGTTGAACTGGACATTGACCAGAACTGTCCTGGGCCACAGCATGAGCCCCAAACCTGCATGACCCCAGATTAAAAAAGTGCCGGAAAAAGGAGTCTTTCAACCACCATTTTAGTTTCATGGACATTGACTATACCTGTCCTGGGCCACAGCATGAGCCCCAAACCTGCATGACCTCAGATTAAAAAGTGCCAGAAAAAGGAGTCTTTAAACCCCCATTTTAGTTTCACTGGACATATACTGTCCCTGTCCTGGGTAGCGCTTGCCCCTCCGTATGAGTGCGGACACATTGAGCTTCACTTGGAAATACTGGTGGTTAACGCTCCTGTTCCACCCAGGTGCCTTTTTCTTGGCATTCTTTTTCTCATTTTACTCAATGTGCTGGAGGAAATTGTCTCTGTACTTTGTTCTCTGTCCGTGCTCCATACTCCATGTCCTCTGAATAAACAACATCTGGTCAAGTTTTCCTGTACCTGCCTTGTACAATTCAGAGGAATTTTTTTACCACCTATTGTGTACATGCAAGTTTTTTAGTAGTTTAATTCTAGAAAACACATTTTTAAAATAGGAAAGGAATCCCACCATGTCTTTGTTTCTCGTTTTTAATTGTATTAAATGGGTTGTCTCAATACAGGGATTGATAGCTATGTTAAAGATCTTGCAAAAACAAGTCATTTTGCAATGTTTCCATTAACAGTGTCCTACTTATTCCTGTTTCTTACAGCACCATCACCCTTGAGCCACTCTTGACAATTGTGTAGAACAAATGTCTGTTAGAAACAAAATTTTTTTATAATAGGACCTGTAGTATAGCTGCATGTCACAGCAAAATGACCAAAAGTGAAAAAAAACACGTATCTGAAATGTATTTGGATAATAAAAGGTATTTTTGGCACCTTTCAATTCACCTGTGGTGACTACAAAATTGCTGTATTCACATTTAAGTGCAAGGTGGCTCTATCAACAAATCTGAACTGGGCAAAAGTGCAAAAAACACGTATCTGTAATGTATTCGGATAATAAAAGGTATTTTTGGCACCTATCAACCTGTGCTGACTACAAAATTACTGGATTCTAATTTAACTGCAAGGTGGCTATATCAGCAAAGCTGGAATGGGCAAAATTGAAAAAGAACACCTATCTGAAATGTATACTGATAATAAAAGTGGAGTTTTGCACCTAACAAAGAGACCTGCAGTTACTAGAAAAGATGTGTATCCTAATATAAGTTCAGGCTGCCCAGGAAATATTTCAAAAGAAATCTGTTAATAATAAAGCTATTGCAGTGCAATGTCTACACTAAGTCTTGGTGAACTTTATCCAGTATTCTTTATAGAGCTTGTCTGTGTTCGCCCGCGGGCCCCCCTCTCCCCCCCCCCGCTCCCCTTCGTGACTTTATAGCGGTAGATGCTCCTTTAAAATTCTCTACCTAACTACATAAAATCTTCCAATCTTGATCTAACTAGTTGTAAGGATCACAGCTAACAGTAGAGCTTTCTCTGTGAAGAAATAGCAGACTTTCGCTGCGCTGGTTGGACACAGGCAGAGTGCACGTCCTACTGCTATGAGACGCTGAGAGACACTGATCATGAACAGGAAGGGCTGTTCTATGTAAAACGAGGTCATGTGATTTTTCCAGCCAATCGCAACCATACACATCCCAGTCATGACGCAGCACACACATCTCCCCCGGCGCTAGTCTGTAAGCTGATTTGCTGGCCGCCAAAATGACCGGAAGCGCCGTAATGGCGCCGCTCTTGATAGATGATGCACAGATTTTAACCTAAATTATCGCATGATCTAAAAATTTCGATCAACATAAAAACTGTGCCGATTTCAACTTTGTCGATAATAATCGCTCAACACTAATCTCAGACAAGATGATACAAATAATGATCCAAGAATTGGGACAGGAATATGTCTAAAATATAGCAAGTAAAATATTGTGTCAGGATAAAAACATCATATGAAGAAAGAAACATCATGGTCACATACCGATATGTGGGTGATGGATAATGTCACCTTAAATTATATTTGAGCAGTGACTGCACTGAAGAAAAGGGAAGGTCCCTTGTCTTGGTGTGTATAGAGTAGCCTGGGTAAGTGGTTTGTTTGTAGGGTGGATATCTGCTCTTGCTAGAGAGACCTGTATGTTCCTGGGTCTTTTAAGACACATTGTAACTGGGGATTGGAATTCAGGTAACTCTGGGTAACTGTGTCTTAGGAGGGACTAGTGTCATTGAAAACACTGTTTAATCCTAGGTATGAAAGGGTGGTAGGTATGAACAAAGCTCAATCAAGGTAAGTTGGGCCAAACTTGTGGGTGGATGGAGTGAGGTTTGAGAAGGATTTTGTCAATCTGCATTGTTGCCTTCAATACTGGAAATTAGTAGACATTAGTTGAAGGTGTGTTATCATAGTGGGGAGGCCAGACACTATACGGTTAAACTGGTAAACTGAAAGTGTGGTAAGGAATTTTTGACATGAAGTGGATTGCAGCTATTGATGTGTAAAAGAGAGTTGTGATCAGTAGGTTTGACATAAAGATCAGAAAATAGAGAGCCAGTGTAGAAAAGGTCTGATTGCTATGATGACAACTTGGTGTCTAATGGAAGTATATAAACTGTTGACATCCATTGTTACAAGGAAGGATTTTGGAGAGATGATATCCAGGAAGTGTGAAGATAAACATGTCCTGGTCGCAAGTGGAGTCAACATTTTTTCAATAACATTACCCGTAGGAGAAAAAATGGAGGAGACTACATAGTGTCCCAGAGGATTGCTTTTATGAATCTTTTGGCAGAACATAAAAGGTGTGGGTGATGGGATGTGGAGAGTTAATAAACATGTTGTATAATACGCCGGTGCCAGAAAAGGAGCAGAGAAAATACGAGCTGTGGAGACTGCAGCTCGTCTCTTCTATTCTAGTCTATGGGGCTGCAGGAACAATCTTATCTTCGGCGCTTTTAAAAAACCAAAAGTGACGAAAATATGATCATAAAGCAATGCGGTGGAGACACAGCCTTACAACATCCACTTGGGTACTTTTTGTTCCAGAACCCTGATGGATAATGCAAATGTACACAGAAATTAAGTGTGAACCCACTGTAAGGGTATGTTTATATGGCGTCTTGTATCCGTGTGAACATACGCTTTTCTGAAGTGTCTCTGGGTGCGTCTGAGCGGACGCAAAGACGCATCTAACAATGAACAGTGAGTTTATCACTGCCGGCAATGACAGACACGCAGCGGAGTTCACATGAGAGATCGCCGCTCCGTGTTTGCATCAGGCGACAGGCGCGATGCAAACACGCAGCAGTGATCACTCATGTGAACGCAGCTGCGTGTTCCTCATTGTTAGATGCATCTCTGCGTCCGCTCAGACGCACCCAGAGATGCTTCAGAAAAGCGTGTGTTCACACGGATACAAGACGCCGTATGAACATACCATTACTTCTCAGATATGAGGCACTAGGTAATACCTAGTGCCTCATATCTGATAAGTTACACATGATGCCTTATTTTTAACAACATTAACTGTAGTACCTTCAAAACACGTGCAGCAGGATGGAGAGAATCAGCTAAACTGAGCACTTCCTCTCCCTCCCCTCCATCCTGCTGCAGGTACTGATGGGCAGTGGTAGGGCTGTCAAGTTCAAAACCCAACCCTGCTGCCGTCTGTCATTAAGCTCCGCCCTCCTGATTAAGCTCCACCCCTCCTGATTAAGTGCCGCCCACAATTCAGACTGCACAGGTCAAAGAGACCCAGTTACAGCCTCTACTCTGCATATGCATGAGAGGGGAGGAGCAGGCACGGGCTCGTTTTCCCCTTCATGCTGAAGCCCTGACTGCTCCTTCCCTCTTCATATTCTGACCTCGGCGAGTCAGCATGCCTGTCATCTCTCCTCCTCACTGTCTCTCGACTCCCAGCACAGTGAGAGAGGGGAAGAAGAGAGGTGTGTGCCGACTCTCAAACTTGCGATATGTGCAGCAGAGAGCAGTGTGGCGAGGGGGGCTTGCGGGGGCTCCCCCTAGCTCAGAGGCCCGGTCGCAATTGCGACCTTTGCGACCTCTGTAGCTACGGCAGTGGTTCTACAGCAGTGACTGACATTTCAGCTCTGCTAGCACCTATTCTTGTTATATGGAGTTTACTGATGGAGGGGTTGTGAAAAGTAATGAAGCTGTCCAAGCAGGATGTCTGCCTATAAATGTGAACTAGTAGAGCTGTATTTGTTTTGAGAGGAAGCTCCTAATGAGAGTGAAAAACTAATATGCTGCCGAGAAACATTGGGGCAGAATTGTCAATACTTTCTAGAATTTAGACCGTGTAAAGTTAAACTCGACGGCCTTACACAGTTACATAGTTTATAAGGCCAAAAAAAAGCAGATGTCCATCCAGTTCCACTAATACTTTCATAAAGGTATAGCTGGAAACACTATTTTACATTTGTGCAGTAATCATACAAAACACACACGACTTTTCATCCCAGTTGGGGAACTTGTTCTAGCAAATTGAAACTGCCCAGGAAATAATGAGTTAATTGCCGCGTCTGGTCACTTTCAAAAACATCTTGCTGTTCATGGTTATCCAGACTGGATTTTAAATTGTGCTCAAAAAATTTTTTAATTCTAAAACTTGTCAAGAGTTATTGTTTCCCATACACACACACAAAACAGCTTCTCAAGATATAACCACTTTGGCATTAGATTATAGCACCCACTTTACCAAAATCCAAAAGATAACTTACAAATATTTGCCACTTTTACTTGATAATATTTTACATAAAATTGTGATTGGGTTGTACTGTATATCTAATACACTCTATAATATGTTTTGAGATTTTCTATGGTTTGCTGGATTTGTACCAAGTATCTCTAGTTCTCATGTGCCCCATGCTTCTGTGTATGCCCGCAACAATGGATGTGAGCTGGCTGTTTTTGTATTTTGTTGTCCATCCAGTTCAGCCTTTTATCCTATAGTATTGATCCAAAGAAAGGAAAAAAAAAACATGAGGAAGAAGCCAATTGTCCTCATTTTAGGGGGAAAAAAATTCCTTTCCGACTCCAATCTGGCAATCAGAATAAATCCCTGGATCAATGCCCCTTCTCCAGAAACACAGTCACTATAACATGTTATATTACTGCACTCTAGAAATGCATCTAGACCTTTTTGAACTCGAACTGTTAGGCTGTGTCCACACGGTAGGTTAATATACCGTCTGGATTCTGATTAAAAGAATCTGGCTGGTATTTTGACATCTTGTACGGATTCTGAAATCTGAAAACCATCTGTAAAACTGACTGAAAACTCTGCCGTGATTACAAGCCATTAGTGAATTCACCATGACAAGCTCCTCTGGCTGAGAGTTTAAATGGTCCACATTTATTATAGTGTTGATAAAACTGCCACATCAGGGATGTAACTAGAGAAGCCTGGGCCCCATAAGAAACTTTTGGATAGAAAACCTTTCCCCGACCATGAACATTTACTGGGACATGCAGCTACTAGATAATACAAGGAGTGAATAACTCACCATACATATCACCATCATAGTGCTACCATAAAAATCCCAATATACCAAGACCAACATTACTAATAACACCACTACATAAGGACCTGATTATACCACCAGAACATGACCACAAATTACCACCACATAATGACTGAATAATATACCTATACGAATAATAAATAAAATCTGTATACAAAGACCAATTTTACTGCCATAAAGTGACTATATAGTGGTAGATATCAGTGTACACAGGTGCTCTACAGACTGTATATTACCACCATACAGGGACCATGTAGTGATATATACTAGTGTATACAGACTCTGCAGATGTATAAGTGATTACAGTGCAGTTACATCTCTTGCGAGTCGTTGACTTTCCCTTTTGTTCTGCATTCGGTCCAGACAACCATGATGACTTCTCCCAGCTACCACTCGTCCCTGCAGATTTGGACACAAATATCTTAGAATCCTAACTTTTTCAGCAACTCACTCCCTGTCCACCACATCTGTACAAACTTCCAAGAGGTGGTAGAGGGGTTTATGCCATAGCTTAGAGGCCCAGTCTGCTAGAGGGAAGAAACAGAGGATTCACCCCTGGAGATTGTGTTACAGCTATGGCCTGCACTCCTCAGAATCATATTACCAGGTAGGTAGACCCCATTAGATAGGTTGGTAGGTTCTAGGTAGGTAGGTAGGCAGTACATAAGCCCCAGGTAGGTAAGCAGTACATAGGCCTCAGGTAGGTATGCAAATTGTTCCTAGGCAGGTAGGTAGTGGTTAGGCAGGTCTCAGTTAGGTAGACAGGCTACAGGAAGGTAGATTGGTCCTAGGTAGGCAGTAGTTAGGCAGGTCTCAGGTAGGTAGGCTACAAGTAAGTATATTGGCCCTAGGTAGGCAGTAGTTAGGCCCCAGTTAGGTAGGCAGCCCCAAGTTAGGTATGCTCTAGGTACTCCCCAGGTAGTTAAGTAGGCAGTAGATAGGCGACAGTTAGACTGTAGGTGGGCCCCACGTAGCAAGGTAAATAGGCTATAGGTGGGGCCCACGTAGGTAGGTAGGTAAATAGGCTAAAGGGAGCCCCAAATAGACAAGCAGACTTTAGCTAGGCTACACAGAGCCCATTTAGGCAGGCAGGGTTTAGGCAGGTTACAGGGGGCCCCAGATAGGCAAGGTTTCGATAGGCTATAAGGTCCCCATATAGGCAAGGAGGGTTAAGTTAGGCTAAAGAGTGCCCCAGATTGGTAGACAGGCAGTGTTTAGGTAGGGTATAGGGGCCTATATAGACAGATAGGGTTTATGTAGGCTATAGGATCCCAATATAGGCAGGCAAGGTTTTGGTTACTATAGGGGCCCCATGCAGACAGACAGAGTTTATGTAGAGTATAGGGCCCCATATAGGTAGGCAGGCAGGGTTTAGGTAACTATAGGGCCCCATATAGGCAGAGTTTAGGTAGCTATAGGGCCCCATATAGGCAGACAGGCAGGGTTTAATTAGAGTATAGGGCCCCATATAGGCAGGCAGTGTTTAAGTAACTATAGGGTCCCAAATAGGCAGGCAGGGTGTCAGTAGCTATAGGGGCCCATAAAGATAGGAAGACAGGGTTTAGGTACAGTATAGGTTCCCATATAGGTAGGCAAGCAGGGTTTAGGTAGAGTATAGGGCCCCATATAGACAGGCAGAGTTTAGGTTGCTATAGGGCCCCATGTAGTAAGGAAGACAGGGTTTAGGGTAGACTACAGGGGTCATATAGGTAGGCAGGAAGGATCTAGGGTAGGCTATAGGTGCGATATAGGTAGGCAGGCAGGGTCTATGGTAGGCTATAGGCCGCATATAGTCAGGCAAGCAGGGTTTAGGTAGCTATAGGGGCCATATATTGTCAGGCAAGCAGGGTCTAGGTAGGCTATACCTCCCATATAGTCAGACAGGCAGGATCTAGGTAGCTATAGGGGCCATATATAGTCAGGCAAGTAGGTTCTAGATAGCTATAGGGGCTATATATAGTCGATAGGTAGGGTCTAGGTTTGCTATAGGGGCCGTATTATAGTCAGGCAGGTTTGGGTCTAGGTAGCTTTAGGGGCATTTTATAGTCAGTCAGGCAGGGTCTAGGTAGGCTATACCCCCCATATAGTCAGACAGGCAGGATCTAGGTAGCTATAGGGGACATATATAGTCAGGCAGGTATGTTCTAGATAGCTATAGAGGCCATATATAGTCAGGCAGGTAGGGTCTAGGTAGCTATAGGGGCCATATATAGTCAGGCAGGTAGGGTCTAGGTAGCTATAGGGGCCATATATAGTCAGACAGGCAGGGTCTAGGTAGCTATAGTGGCCATATATAGTCTGACAGGCAGGGTCTAGGTAGCTATAGGGGCAATATATAGTCAGGCAAGTAGGTTCTAGATAGCTATAGGGGCCATATATAGTCAGGCAGGTAGGGTCTAGGTAGCTATAGGGGCCATATATAGTCAGACAGGTAGGGTCTAGGTAGCTATAGGGGCCATATATAGTCAGGCAGGCAGGGTCTAGGTAGCTATAGGGGCCATATATTGTCAGGCAGGCAGGGTCTAGGTAGCTATAGGGGCCATATATAGTCACCTGTGCCATGGTCCCTAGATGTGACCAGCTCAGCTCCCGGCCAGTCCGTGCTCCGCACAGACGGTGCGATGATATGACGTGATCGCGCCACTCACGTCAGCACTGTTTGCCGGCACCTGCTAGGTGTTCTGTTAACACTGGGCAGTCCTGCCTTTGAGCTCTCGGGCCGGAGGGCTTAGGCTTTCAGAGGCAGCATGTACTGGGCCCTGCAGCTCCACCGGCAGGCGCGAACTGTTATGTTAATTGACGGCGGGCGCAGGGGCGAGACTACCGGGGGAGCAGAAAAACTATCAACTCCCCCGGGGCCTGGACCCCCTAAGGACCTGGGGCAGCTGCTATGTCTGTAAACCCAGTAGTTATGCCGTTTTAAGTTTGGTTACTTTATGCCACTAACTGCAGCAACAATTTTTTGGGCGTACAGCATCATACATTAAGCCATGTCTCCTTTCTATGAAGATGTTTCGCAAAGATATCGAGGCCCCACCATTTTTGATGGACAAGGCACAGGAGTCTCTAGAATCCAACTAAAAGACATAATAAATGTAAAATATGTACACCATTATTTTTGGGTGAAAATTCTGCCATAATTCTGGCATTACTACATTGATAAATGTGTCCCATTGTTATCTGCTAAATGACTCTGTTATCTTTGATGTAATTGCACATAAATGTTCTCTACATACGACAAGATAGTACAAGGCTACACCCTTGTACTATAGTAGCTATAAGGGTTAAAAAAAAAAAAAAAAATAGTACAAAGATGAGATCAGACAGTGGAAATCAAGCTCCCATGCTGCTAAAAAGGCACAGCAGGGAGTGACCTCACCAGCACAGTCATTGCTAGAGCAGAAACAGGTAACTAGATATAAATTCCTCCAACTCTGAAATGAAACAAAATTGGAGCAGCAATGCATTTGGTAAAAGTCTTTATTTACATCTGCCTATCTGTTTAAAGCTAATCAATAAGATGGAAATACCCCTTGAAAATGCTGAGCCCAAGACAAAATTTGTGGATTTCGTACAGTGAATTTGTGAGCTGAAAATATTTAAAGGGAACCTGTCACATAGGTTATACCCCCCTTGCTGAGGACAGCACAAGCTAGTGTCAGACCTGCAGTTTCCAGCACTGTGTCCCTTATTCTGTAAGATGCTGTAGTTTTAGAGCATTTACCCCTCAAATCTTATTCATGAGCAGGTGTTAGCCCCGCCCACTGACAGTTATTCACATGTTTCTACCTATTCAAAGTAATAGGTTTATCAGTTGAGGTGGGCGGGACTAGCCTCAGATGGGCGGGGTTTGAAAAAAACTGACTCTTTGAATGACTCTTGTGGCTGAAAACTGCAGATTTGAACATTAAATGCTCTGAAACTGCTGCATCTTACAGAATAAGGGACACAGCGCTATGAACAGCAGGTCTGACACAACCTTGTTCTGTTCTCAGCCAGGGGGTCATAACCTATGTGACAGGTTCTCTTTAAAGTTACAGCATTGCATATATCCTTTTTCTAGACAACAGAAAATATAAAAAAACAGATATGGTATTTATCTTTTTATATTATGACGATCGGGGCAGTCGCTTAGAAATATATAGCGATTCATATGCATACGTTTGCAGAATATACATCTGAATCTATCTGAAAACAAATCAAGGACAAAGTAAAAGTTTATTAAAAATGCACACAAACTGTACACTATATATGAACTGTACAGGGATACAGTGGCATACCATGCATTAACTGTTTTACTGGATGCTGCTACAATACTCCATACAGTAAAAAAAAATGCTGACACAAACCCCTTCAACGTTTTTGTTGACTGTGAGTGCACGCCTGAGACTTAATCCTAAAATGTATACTGTAGAAAGGATTCAATGTGCATAAAGTGCTAAAATGTATAAAGATTTCTAGACAGCAAAACATTTTCCTTGTCTATAATTCAAGGAACAAGAACAGACATTTAAAGCTTCTGTCTTAAAACATCAGTAGACTTAGATTTTCTAGACTCCATCTCTGCTAATTGTATTTTTACACATTCTCTCCTGGGAACATAATTGATCTTTTTGTGTCTGTATTAAGAAATAATGGGCACTTGATGTCACAAGAAAGGGAAGTCAGTTTAAGGCTCATGTATTCCGTTTTTTGAGACTGACCTCCAGTATATAGAGTACAACCCACTGAGCCAGACAACAAATTAGATCTTTAGAAAAACACTCTGCAGTTGGATGAAATGTGAAGTGTAATCAGACATAAGAATGCAGCAGCCAGCAAATTATAAAACACAAATACAGTAAAATGTAAAAAGCATAATCAGCACAAAAACTTTACTACACTATGCTAATTGACTATGAGCCAGAAGGTAACCATTGATTTGGCAAACTTTGCCTTTTAATGTTGCTTTACCTGAAGTTTTTCCCAAGAGCATTTCCCGTTCTACTTGTCCTTGAAAACTGTTCCAACAAACAATATCATCTGGGCACATAAAACAGCGAAATGTTTTATGTGCTCATAAACACAAATAACCTTATGGGCAGTTTGTTTTCCAGCCATGAAAAGTGAGCAGAATGCTTATCGAAAGCAAAAAAATAACTCTTTTTTTTATATAAATGCATTTAGTTGCAACTAAACAAAAGCAGCCAGCTGAAAAAAAAAACTAAATGTGTAATTCCTCTAGTTCTCTGTATTAATGGGTTCTTGTAATAGTTTGGAGAACAATCATTAACAAGTTATGTTTCTAAAGCTAACTGGTTTGATCTATAAAAGGATATCTATGTAGATGATAGATACATGATTATATTAGATCAATAGTAATCCATAACATTCCTTATTGATGGATACTCAAAAAAATTACACTATTTTTTGTCATAGACAGGGATGGTGGATCCATTTGGGCACCGCGAGAGATGGCAATAACCATGCTGATGAGCCGAGTTTAAGGAGCCCCCTGGTTTGCAACAGAGCTCGCCACAAGGTAGGATGAACTTGGCTGCAGGGAACCCCCAGGTCGCTAAACCTGAATGGTCACTTGCGGTGACAGGTGAGGTGCAAATAAGGTACAAAAAGACAAGGCAAAGGCATAGTCAGGTCACAGGCAGTAGTTCAAGGCAGATATAGTTCACTCATAAATGGGTCAAAAGTAGCCAAATACCAGAGAAAACAGAGTAGCTCACTAAATGCACCAAACAATACCAACAAATTGGCAACAGGCTGGGGGAAGGTGCTCTTTTAAATACAGTTGAAACCAGAAGTTTACATACACTATATAAAAAGACACATATGCATTTTCTCACTATCTGACATGGAATCAGAATAAACCTTTCCCCTTTTAAGTCAATTAGGATTACCAAAATTATTTATATTTGCCAAATGCCACAATAATGAGGGGGAGAGATAATTTTTAAGGGATTTTTATTACTTTCTGCAAAGTCAAAAGTATACATACACTAGGATTGCTATGCCTTTGAACACTTTTGGACAGCCCATATGATGGTGTCATGTCTTTAGAAGCTTCTGATGGTTTATTGGCAACATCTGAGTTAATTAGAAACACACATGTGGATGTATTTTATATGCACACCAGAAACAGACTTCTATGTTTAACATCAGGGTAAAGTCTAAAGAAATCATCCAAGATATCAGGAAGAGAATTGTGGACTTGCACAAGTCTTGATCAACCTTGGGTACAATATCCAGATACCTGAAGGTGTCTCGTTCATCTGTACAAACAATAATATGCAAGTACAGTACAAAAAAGATGGGACTGTCCAGCCATCATACCACTCAGGACGGCGGGTTCTGTGTCTAAGATATGAACATCTTCAAAAAAGGCTCCACGTCTTGCTCAGGTAATTATAGACCAGTAAGTTTAACATCTGTTGTGGAAAAAAATGTTTGAGGGGCTCATATGAGACTATATACAGGAATATGTGGAAGAATACAATATTATAAGTGATTGCCAGCATGGTTTTAATAAGGACAGAAGTTGTCAAACCAACCTGATCTGCTTTTATGAAGAGGGGAGTAGATGTCTGAATAGCGGGTCGGCTGTGGATATTGTGTTTTTAGACTTTGCAAAAGTGTTTGACACTGTCCCTCATAAGAGTTTGTTGGGTAAATTAGAATCCATTGGGTTAGAAATAACAGTGTGTAACTGGATCAAAATCTGATCGTACTCAGAGAGTGGTGGTAAATGACTCCTACTCTGAGTGGTCCCCTGTTATGAGTGGTGTGCCGCAGGGCTCAGTATTGGGTCCTCTTTTATTTAATGTATTTATTAATGATATAGTGGAGGGTATTAATAGCACAGTTTCTATCTTTGCAAATGACACAAAGCTATGGAGGGTAGTGAAATCAATGGATGATACTCATAAATTGCAAACAGACCTGGACACACTGAGTCCTTGGGCATCCACTTGGCAAATGAGGTTCAATGTGGATAAATGTAAGGTTCAGCATTTGGGTATAAATAAACTGCAGGCATCATATGTCCTGGAGGGAGGGGAAACTTGGAGAATCGCTGTTGAGAAAGATTATAGAAAAAGAATATTCTTATATACTTTTTTTCTGAAATGACACTGATTTATCTATAGGTAGCTTGATATGTATATGATGGATAAATAGATGATTACATTAGATCAATAGTATTTTATGCTTCTCATTATTGATGTATTTTTTGGGAAAAATAATATTTGTAGTTTATTTCTTCTAAAATTACACTGATAGCTAGAAATGTAAATGACAGGAAATGACAGTAGATCAATTGTATTTTATACTACTCATTATTGATGTATTTTGGAAAAAGAAAATTCACAGGTTATTTTTCCGAAAATGACAGTGATGTATTATGGAGAGAAACAGACTAACAAAAAAAATATATTTTAACAACAAGAAGACATATTGTTTAATAAGAGCATGTACTATATATGTATACATGTGTTTATTGACACATAGTATGATCCCAACACTAAGAAGATATAATTTCAATACATGTTAATCTTGTATATTCATTGGAGTATATCATACTCCAATGGGCTTTGTGCCAAGACATATATAACAAGAGCACCGATTGAGATGTTATTAGCTGTATATACATGTGAACACAGTCATAATTGTAGCATATACATAGAACTGTCACATCTGCAGTGTGCTATGAAACAGGATTCAAAAGAGGAAACCATTTCATGCATGGAGACTTAAGTGTATGTGTTATTGTCTTAAAGTTCTTTTTTATGGATATCCATGTTATACTCTAGAGAGTCAATTTGAGAAATCACTTTGTGATACATTTTGCCATATTGCCCATTAGAAACATAGTAGTAAAAGCCCTTATCTGTTCAACTGTAAATATACATCATATTCTAGAAGCTATATCAATGAGATTAGGATGTGAAGCAGGATTTTCTAAAGGACAGGTTAATTAAAAATGTTTTGCATTTCCTTTAGGCGGTGTTTAGCCATTACAGATAAGAAGTGCGTACAGTATATGGATTGTCTGCCTCTCTTCATTTCCTCAGCCTCAGTCCAGCTCACTGGTTGCGTTGCCTCTTTTTTCCAGGACTCTTTCTTCCTCCTTATTCTTAGTGTGCCTAATTCCGAATAGCGTCTGTCATGGGGGCTGGCGCGGGTGCAGTCGCCCCCTGCGGCCGCCCCCATGCCCGCAGGGGGTCCGGCACGGGTGCCGCGGCTGCCCGCGTCCAGCCCCTCGCTGCTAGAGTCCCTGCGCCTGTTCACTTACCCGTCCGCGCTCCTGTGCTTCCTGCTTCTGCCTGTCCCGGCCACCACGCGCGTACCCGCTGCTTAGGGCGCGCACGCGACGGCTGGTCTGGATTTAAAGGGCCAGTGCGCTGGTAATTTAGTCAATTGCCGGCCGCTGGTCCTATATAAGGAATATGCCCCCAGCACTCTCTGCCAGATTGTTGGTGTGCGTTCAGTGTCCTTAGAGAGTGTTGGAGTCCGTATAGATTACCTGTGTACCAGTCCGTTCCGCTACGTTTCCTGACCTTGCCTGTCTGCCGCCTGCTCTGACCTTCTGCCTGTCCCCGACTACGCCTCTGGATTACGATTCTGTAACACGCAGTACCCCGGCCGCCATCGCAAGCAAGTCACGTCAGGGGTAGTGACCTGGTAGCCTTACGCCGCAGCAAGTCCATCCCGCTTTGCGGCGGGCTCTGGTGAATACTGGGGACTACTTAGACTCCGCTCCCTGGTGTGGCTTAACTATCCTCGCTTGCGGTGGTCCAGCGAATCCACCGAACCCTTACAGCATCACAGCATGGTCAATTATTTTATATTACAAGCTTTATACAGACGACCCCTTCTCTTCGGTACTCAAGCATAGGGGAAAGTAAGCATAAAGGGCGAGATGTCCCAATACGAATGCGCCATAATTTTGGTGTACTTTGCACCAAAAAAACTTTAGAAGCCATATTCTCAATATAAATGAACTGTAATATACCAAAACTAGGTGCATTATAAGCCAGGCATGACACATTATAATGCGCCTAAAAAGGCGCTTTAAATATAGTAGCAATGATACGCTGTGCACCTCCATAACGCAATGCACCTATCGAGACACATTACATATACTAGTAATGATATGTTATGCGCCTCCGTAACGCAATGCACCTCAGTAGGCACATTACATACACTAGTAATAATACGTCATGCACCTCTGTAACGCAGTGCACCTCAATAGGTGCATTACATACACTAGCAATGATACACTATGCGCCTCGATTGCGCAATGTGCCTTTTAGGCACATTAAGTTTACTATGCAGGGTACACCAGACACTTTACACTGATTAAATGCACCTAAAATCTGCAGCGGCGACGCTAATTTTCAGACATGTCGCTTAAAGTTCCAAGAGACTGATGATTCTCTTTGAGTACAGAAACAGCTATTCTATAGCTGGTGATAAGGCACCATGAGACACGGTGGTGGTTTTAACCTCTTAACTTTCCCATTGCATTTGCCCCTGAGGAACTATTTGTTGCCTGTTTCATCTTTAAACTCTGGTCTGAAATGGACTGAGATACAACAAGGAACTGACACGTAACTGTGTACAATGTAGTCCCCACTTCCCTTATTTATGTCCTACATACCATCATTCCAAGTAATCAAGGGATCCAGTATCTGTTTAAAAGTATGCAAAATGCATGTAAAAAATTTCATTCTGTTTATTTCTTCATTTAAAAAAAACATAAAAAATAGCATACAGGAATAACCAGGCACTATCTGGCTAACTAGTTTTTGATATCCTTTTTTTTTTAATGAAGAAATAAACAGAATGAATTTTTTTTACACGTGGTTTGCATACTTGAAAACTGATGCTGGATACCTTGATTACTTGGAGCTCATGTTCTCATCAGCTGGAAGTCTCTGACGATTCCGGGCATGATGATTTGATCTGCAGTCCCAGACAAGAGTGGGTGAGCAGAATACTATACTTTTGTCTACATACCATCAGTAAACAATATTCATTAATATTAATCAAAATTCGCTTTTACGAATAGTTACTAGTATTTGACCCAGCTCACAATTGCAACACTATTCTCTTTCCCTAACTATGATGTGGAGACCTAATAATTTCTCCACTAAACCACATACTGTATTTTCCTTCACCATTTTATCTATTCATTTATTTTCTACACATTTCGGGGGATATGTTTGAAAACTGTCTTGGTCTAACACTTTCTTTGTTGCCCATAGCAACCAATCAGAGCTCCCCTTTCATTTTTTCAGAGCACTATATGAAATGAAAGGGGCTCTCTGTTTTTTTGCTATGGACAACAAAGAAAGTCTTAGACCTAGACAGTTTTCATACATGTCCTCCTCAGTCTCTCCATGCAATACTAATTGCTAATATTTATATTTAATTGCAAACTGCAAAAATTGCTACTGTTTATCTTCCTAAATAAGAAACTGTACCTTTTTATCTACATTGGGGCCATTCTCATTTCCCTTGAATAATTTGTGAAGAATAAGGGCTTGTTCCGACGGCACAGGTTTTCAGTCGGTTTTACAGACGGTTTTTGAATTTGAAAGCTATCTGTAAATCTACTGTCAACCATCCTGATAGACTTTAATAGAAAATCTGTGTAGCAGTCCCCACTGAACGGATTTTCTGCTGGATTGTTTTTGTTACAGCCGGTGTTCCGAAAAACATAGAACATTTTCATTCTTCTGCCTGATTTTCAAGCAGAATATCAACATGTCAGTGGTTGTGGGGGACGGGCGAATCCGCAAACCGCGGACAGAACTGTGCCCCAAAACCATGCACAAGATATCAAAATAACGGCCGGATTCTGGTTGCAGCCGCGTTTACATACCCTTAGAGTATGTTCACACATGGCAAATTTCTAGCAGAAATTTCTGCAAATATTGCAGTCAAATATACACATAACTGAAAGCAGAAGTCAGAGAGATTAAGTCACAGAAATTTGTGTTAACTTACCTGAAAGATGTGACTTGGTTAAAGAAGGGACAATGTCATTAAACTGTTAACACCTAAACTTTCAGCCCGGGTCTGTTTTTGAAGACAGGCGGGGCACTCAGCCACCCAGAGCGTCATTCATTCCCCAGGTTTGTTTTAATGCCAACTGCCTGTTGACTAAGTCCGAACAGGCAGCATTCAACTCTGCAAAACCATTTTAAAGAGAATGTGTCATCAGAAAAACTCCTGTTTTTATGGTAAACACATTTTTTAAGGTTTTTTTCTTCTTAATATTCAATATCACTTTCAATATTTTGAAAAATTCTTAAGTCCTGCAGTTTTCACTTTGGCCACAATCAGAACATGAAAATGGCTAAGAAGAATATGGATCAGGGTCTTGTTTTAATTAGTAAAAAAAATTGGTTACAGATTCCCTTCAAAATAGCTGTGTAAAGTTAGCAGCTGCAGCTGCACACTAAGGGCGGCATGTATGAAATGTGGCATTTAAATGCCAAATTTCATGCACATAATAATAGCATAGAATGCGCCTGATTTAAGAACCCACTCAACAGCGGGTTATAAATCATGTGCATTCTAGCACTAAGACAACATGTCTGGCTTAGGTAAACCACTTTGAAAGTGGTATACCTGTTCCAGCAGTAATGCACCTAGAATTGCAATAGTGAAGCTATAAATCTATAGCTTCGTACGGTTGTAGTGCGCCTCGCCTCCCACACATCCCCTGAAATCAGGTGCATTTCAAAGTGCCGCTTGTGCTCCGTAATGCACCTGATACTAGCGTACAGGAGGTATTTCAGTAATGCGAACGGGGCTGCGTCTGATGTCTGGCTGAAAATACGCCAGACTTCTGGCACATCCCCGTTCATATATGTCCCCTTAACTGTGCAGTTACGAGAGGGGAGAGCCGGCGTTACAGGGAGAAGGCAGGAATAGTGCATTACTGTCCCTCGATGAGTACTGTATATAAAGATTAGCAAGAAGACTTCAGGCTGCTTCTCAGCCCCTGTAAAGCATTAAAGCAATCAAATCCACATGTACTAAGTAAAATGTGAGAGTAAAAGGGGTGCTGGTCAGGAACTCATTAATGGTGATGCAATATGTTGTGGCGTGGTCCACTATCATGATGTGGGGAGGAGGGAGGGTGAGAAAGTTTTCTGTCCGCCGTAAGTGCGATTTAGCCTAGAAAAAGCACTATTCCAGACACAATACAGTAAAGAAAATAAGTATTTGATACACTGGCAATGTTCCAAGTTTTCACAAAGAACTGAGAGGTATGACATTTTTATCGTATGTACACTTTAACTGTGAGAGATAGATTAAAAAAATCCAGAAAATCACATTGTATGATTTTTGAAAAATTTAATTTGCCTTTTATTGCATGAACTAAGTATTTAATCACCTACCAAACCAGCAAGAATGATGGCTCTCACAGACCTGTTAGTTTTTCTTTAAGAAGTCCTCCAACTCTGTACTCATTGCATGTATTAATTGCACCTGCTTGAACTTGTTACCTCTATAAAAGACACCTGTCCACACACTTAATCACATTCCAACCTCTCAACCATGAATAAGACTGTCTAAGGACCCCAGGGACAAAATTGTAGACCTGCACAAGGCTGAGATGGGCTACAGGACAACAGGCAAGCAGCTTGGTGAGAAGGTAACAACTGTTGGCGCAATTATTAGAATATGGAATAAAAACAAGATGACTGTCAATCTTCCTCAGTCTGGGGCTCCATGCAAGATCTCACCTCATGGGTTAAGGATGATTCTGAGAAAAGTCAGGAATCATCCCAGAATTACATGGGAACACCTGGTCAATGACCTGGGACCACAGTCTCAAATATTACCATTAGTAATATTACCACTATATCATAATGGATTAAAATCCTGCATGGCATGCAAGGGCCCCCTGCTCATGCCAGCACCCTTTCAGGCCCGTTTGAAGTTCACCAATGACCATCTGGATGATCTATACGAGGCATGGGAAAAGGTCATGTGGTCAGATGAGACGAAATAGAGCTTTTTGGTATCAACTGCACTTACCATGTTTGAAGGAAGAAGAAGGATGTGTACAACCCCAAGAACACCATCCCAACCGTGAAGTAAAGGGGTGGGAACATCATACTTTGAGGGTGCTTTTCTGAAAAGGGGACAGGACAACTGTACTGTTTTGAAGAGAGGATGGATGGGGCCCATGAATTGCGAGAGTTTGTCCAACAACCTCCTTTCCTCAGTATGGGCATTGAAGATGGGTCATGGCTGGGTCTTCCAGTACGACAATGACCCAAAACACACAGCCAGGGCAACTAAGAAGTGGCTCTGTATGAAGCATTTCAAGGTCCTGGAATGACCTAGCCATTCTCCTAGCTGAAACTGAATGCAGCCCAGCGATAGTCCCAAAACCTGAAACATCTGAAGATCTGTTTGGAGGAGTGGGCCAAAATCCCTGCTGCATTGTGTACACATTTGGTCAAAAACAACAGGAAACGTCGAACCTCTGCAATTGCAAACAAAGGTTTCTGTACAAAATATTCAGTTCTGTTTTTCTTTTGTATCAAATACTTATTTCATGCAATAAAATTCAAATAAATTATTTAAAAATTATACAATGTGATTTTCTAGATTTTTTTTAGATTCTTTCTCTCACAGTTGAAGTGTACCTGCAATAAAAATTACAGACCTCTCCATTCTTTGTAGATGGGAAACTTGCAAAATCGCCAGTGTATCAAATACTTATTTTCCCTATTGTATATATCTCCCATGGCTACTCCATAAGTTATTGTACTGTGCAGGTCATTAATTTATCTAAAGGGAAACTATAAAATATGAATGCATTTGGAAGTAGAGTTGGCCTTGCTCCCCGACGTCCCACCGGGGCAGCACCTAGTATTCTGTGTGAACGCTTTTTAAAGTTCATTATTGTTCCTCTATTAATTTCTTTATTACTTTAAGGTGGAAAAATGTCACTCACTGTCAAGTATGTAAAGGTAAACATGTAAGACTTAGAGATATGAACTTCTGGGAAGGGTCACATTGCCTGAGCACTTTGACTGTAGCATGTGAAATGTGCTAAAAATTCTGAAGCATCATATAATCCCTCAAGGAGTAATCTGCTCTACAGCTGGACTGGAAATGTGTTTATTTATTGCCTAACAGTCTGGCTGTAAGTGGTGTTCTCATTTTATCACCTACATTGCAGAACTGGAGACCAGAAACTTTAGGCTGATGTTCAGCTGCTTCATCTCCTAGGAATATGCCCTATAAAAAAAATAAATATTAAGTGTGCCTAAAGGCAGAAGTGATACCAGTCAATATATTTTTTTAACAAATTGTAGATGCTAATTTGCATTACTGTATAATGAACAAGGCAGTAATTAGTGCTGATTCATTAGCTGCTTCCCACCGCATGATGAATAAGTCTTCATCTCATATAGTTTCCCCAGAGATTGGCCCTTATGTCTGCGGATCACTGCTTATTCTGTAAACGCTGGGTAGAAATAACTACTGCACTAACATGTGTGTTCTGCCCTGTTTCTTGTTAAAATTCATGAGTTGGTATACTAATGATCTGCATAAGCAAAGGGTAAAGCAATTAAAATGTTCTTTATTTTGCACTGGGCTAAAGTGTATCTATGATTCGACAAGGGTAGATAAAGTTATTAGATGGTGATGTCAGAAATGTGGAGAACCTGCATAATCTTTTTCTATGCTTGGAGTGGTTTTATGCAAGTTTTTTTTTTTTTTTTGAAGGGGGGAACTGCCACTGCAGTTTTTGAGCCCAAAATAGAAGTATGTCAAATAGTCTACAAAAAAATGGGAATCTCAAAAGAGAACAGAGAGTGACTTCTGATCACTATAATTACTATTTTGCCATAGGCAAACTTAAACTCTATCAGTTATCTATCTATAAAACAATAAAAGGTAACTTTTATTATGTATAACTCTTAACCTCTATAAAACACATTTTAAAAAAACCTGATTTCTAACCTCACGATTTAAACCTTTCTACTTCTGTTTATGGTACTTCTGAAGGAAGGAATAGCTCCTTTTCCATTATCAAGTCGGGTGGAACCCCACCTACCAACAGAAAAGCCTTATATATACAGCAATTTACTAACTCCAGTTAGGGATCCCAAGCCTCCTACTTGGGCAATCATCCCTATTCTAATGGACACAAGACAAATAAGGCTCCCTTTTGACACCCTCTGCAGCGGGTGGCACTTGTGGACATAGGTGAGAAATCACAATTTAAAACGTCATGCCTGACCTCCCCAACATGTTTCACCAGCTAAACTGGCTTCATCGGGGGTTTAGAGGTCCGGTCCCATGTGGTCTAAGCTCATTTCCTTTTATATCATGTTAAGTACACACCCTATTCAGGTGCTCACCAATTAGCCATCAGAGAATCCACAAAACCCACTCCCCCTTCCAATCTCCTGTACGCACACTAATAATATGTGCTGCTAAAGCTGCCACCATACTCCCAACAATCCTCAGACAAGTTCACCATCTCCATGGCGGGCTTGCGCCCCATCTTACCATACTGCCCGCGTACTGTATCAATAGACATTTCAGCCCTGACTGTGATGGAGTTCCGTCCCATCTCTCTCATATTATTGCCTCTGCGTTGCTCACCTAGAACGGACTAAGCAGAATAGGTGTTACATTCCACATCACACTACCAGCTTTATCAACTCCCATAAACCCCTTCTCCTCCATGTCTTATGCCTGGTTCCACCAGACTTGATAATGGAAAAGGAGCTATTCCTTCTTTCAGAAGTAGAAAGGCTTAAATGGTGAGGTTAGAAATCAGGTTTTTAAATAGTGTGTATAGAGGGTTAAGAGTTATACATAATAAAAGTTACGTTTTAGTGTTTTATAGATAGAGAACTGATAGATTTTAAGTTTGCCTATGGCAAAATAGTAAATATAGCAAAATAGAAGTGGGAAATATAAAGAAAGGACTTATCTTATTTCTTGATCTATTACTTGATCCATGCATTTACAGTTCTCCAAAAAGAATCCAAGTGTGAAACTATCCCTCTGCATACTTGGTGAGTAGCAGGTCTTCCCAGAGGGATGATACACTTATTGTGACCATTCAAATATCTCCCCCTGTTGTTCCCTCTCCCCCTAGTATTGTTTTACTCTACACCAATCTACTATTTTCTTTAGGTTATGTCTACACAGCACATTTAGAATCCACCGAAAATGTGATTGAACCTAGTGCTGTGTAAACCTTAATAGAAAATCTGTGCTATAGTCTATGCAGCACAGATTTTTTACTGATGGTTTCCTAAACTGCCAGCCGTCTGGCGGAAGAGAAGAACATGTTCTATATTCCACCGGATTCCTGTAGCCCCAATGTACTGGGGATGTGGGAAATCCAAAAATCACCCACATTTTTTTGTGACGGTGCGGCACGGTACAGCGATGTTAAAATGCTGTCAGATTTTGGATGGCATTTTAACTTAGCTGTGTAGACATAGCCTTACAGTCACTGGATTTGAGGATTATTTAAGTTTTGATTATGTACAGAGAGTATAAAGGCAGGCAAAGGGGATCTATAGGTTGCAAAAGATAAGGATTTGACACTTTCCAAAAATAAAATGTATGACAATGGAGACAGGAACTGATTAAAAAGAGAACCTGTCACACAGGTTATGTCCCCTTGCTGAGGACAGCACAAGCTAGTGTCAGACATGTTGTTTCCAGCGCTGTGTCCCTTATTCTGTAAGATGCTGGAGTTTTAGAGCATTTAATGCTCAAATCTTATTCACGAGCAGGTGTTATCCCCGCCCACCAAAAGCTAGCCCCGCCCACTGACAGTTATTCACATGTTTCTACCTCTTCAAAGTAATAGGTTAATCAGTTATGAGGTGGGCGGGGCTATCATCAGGTGAGCGGAGTATGAAAAAAACGGACTCTTTTCATGACTCTTTTCAGGTGAAAACTGCAAATTTGAGCATTAAATACTCTAAAACTGCTGCATCTTACAGAATAAGGGACACAGTGCTGGGAACAGCAGGTCTGTCACTAGCTTGTGCTGCCCTCAGCAAGGGGGGCATAAACTATGTGACAGTTTCTCTTTAAGTGAACACATTCATTGTAAAGCAATGAATAATATATTGGTGCCATATAAAACATCAGTATTATCACTCAGCTGTTTTCCAGCAAACCACTGACTGGATAAATTTTTTGCTAACCATGAACTTTATAGGAATGTTACAAATGATACAGTATGAAACATAATCATATTTAATTAAAGAAGTCCAGCAAGACTAGTAATTTTAAGCAAACTAACTTCAATGTTGATCCCACCTACTGCAGATTACACTTTAACTTTAGTAGAGCTGACAAAAAATGTTCCTGCCTAGGTGGTTTGAAAGAAAATTGTGATGAAAGGTGCCAAAGTACACACCCCATGGGAATAACACTACCTCCCCCTCAAAATTGAGCATTTATGTAAAACTTCTAGTTTTTTGCCAGTAAAGCACCTGTGGAGAAGTAAATAATAATAATAATAATAATAATAATCTTTATTTATATAGCGCCAACATATTCCGCAGCACTTTACAATTTAGAGGGTATACGTACAGACATTACACATTAAAAGAACTTACAGATGAGACACATGGTGTGAGGGCCCTGCTCGCAAGAGCTTACAATCTATTATGGTCTATGGGTGAGACGAAGGGTTAGGAAGTGCTCAGTTTACAATGGTCCAGCCATGTTACATAAATAGGAGGTGGTTTACATAAAAGTTGGGTGAACCTGCCACCCTGACAGTACATCTATTTACAGATAAGTGCCTGCGAGTGCCCTAATGTTGGAAGTGACAGAGGTGTGTGATAGCAGGTGGGGGTTAGCAATTAGGGATTCTGGTAGGCCAGACTGAGAAGATGTGTTCTCAGGGCCCTCTTAAAACTATGAGGGTTGTGAGTGTACCTGATCGCCCACGGTAGCATGTTCCAGAGAACTGGTGCAGCACATGTGAAATCTTTGAGACGGGCATGGGAGGTTCGGATGATTGAGGAATGTAATCTGATATCATCAGCAGAACGGAGAGAGCGGTTAGGGTGGTAGACAGAGATGAGGGAGGAGATGTAGGGGGTGCAGCGCTGTGGAGAGCTTTATGGGTGAGAGTGATGAGTTTATGTTGTATTCTGTACTGGATGGGCAACCAGTGCAGTGCATAAATATTTAGCATCTGTAGATATTGAATGGATTCAAACTTCTGCATACCTTATCACAAGAAGTAGTAAAAACACAGCTAGATAAAAGAAAACTAAAATAAAAATTATTTTTTGTCACTTGTTATCAAGAGCTTTAGTTTATAAAGTTTGGAGAAATTTGGGGAAATAGTTTAATGGGCCATGTGGGGCCAGGAAGGATATTTTTGAATGTGTGGGATTGTCTTACCTTCCTCTAGTTTAAATACCTGAGTCAATGGTTAAGTTTCATAGAGTTCTTTCATTTTAACTTATTTAACTATGTAGATGTGAAGAAACAGTGATCTAATTACCCGTCCAATGACTGATGACCTCCGGTGATTTAAGCAACTTCCTGCTTCTGCTCCAGTGTACTTTCCTGTTAACCTGCTTTTTTAGCTTTTTGCCTATGACTATACTTGGTTAAATAAACATATCTGCTTTTACCCGATTCACGCTGGATGCCCCCTTTTTGAATTTGGAGTTACTTGAATACCTGGCTACAACTGTTACTGTATGCACTGACCCATTATATCCGTTGCAGTATATGCTGACCTTCCACCACCGTGACAGAAAAAACTGACCTCATTATTGTGACAATGGGTCAGGCATGAGTCAGAATCAAGATAGCACAAACAACAATAAGCTTGGCACTCAGGAAGTACACCAATACACTGTCGGGGAACACTGGGGTAAGTGCCTTAATAAAGGGTCCAGTGCCCAGTGATTGGAAACCTTTTAAAATCCTGAGAAACAGCATGCATGCCCCCCCTAGGGAGCGGGTACGCTTGTATCAACCAGAGACAGTAAGCAGGAGCAGAGCAAGAGTGGGGAGAGGTGAGCAATGGCGGCCCTGGAGACACGAGCGAGATCTGGGGTAAGAGATGCTGTTTCTTGAAGGTCATCTTATTTAAGCCCCGGTACTCAATGCAGGGCCAAAGAGACCCATCCTTCTTTTCTATGATGAAAAAAACAGCACCGGCAGGAGAAAATGACTTGCGGATAAAGCCCTTTTACAAATTTTCCTTGATAAAAGCTGACATGGCTTGAGTTTTGGGCACAGACAAGGGCTACACTACCTAGAGGAGGCATCATTCTAGGCATAAGATCTATCAGGCAGTCATAGAACCGATGAGATGGAGGAGTCCCTGCTTGTTTCTCACGTAAGACATCTGCAAACTCTTGATACGGAGTCGGAAGACCTGGGAGTGGGATTGAGGGCGTGAATGGAGAAACGAGCATCACCAAGTGAAGAAGTGTTTAATGGGCAGTGGGAACAGCACTGATGTCCCCAGTGAGTAACTTCACCAGTTCACCAGTGCAGTACAGGAGAATGGAGCTGCAGACACGTGAGACTCAGGAGAACTACAGAGGTAGAATGTGGCATCACGCAGAACAAGATCTTTTCTCTGTGGAGTGCTCCGACCTGAAGCAACAGAGGCTCAGTACAATACTGGATGGTGACCTTTAAGAGTTCTCCATTAATGGAAGAAACAACCAGAGGCTTCACAAGATGAAATCTGGTGATCAAAGACAAATTGATGAAATTTCTGGCAGAACCAGAATTCAGGAAGACAGAAACTTGAAACTTGGCACCAGATGGGGAGCTGAGCATGACTGGCATTGGCAAATGAAGAGAGGATGCATCTTTACCTAGGACCACCTCTCTCACAAAGCCTAGGCGCTGAAGTCTCCTAGATGAACAGGAGCTTAAAGGAGTTTTATCGTTTGAGCTGTTCGGGCTATTCAGCTAATTTTCTCAGATTGAGTTTGAAATCCAGGCGCGTGTCTCTCCTGTCAGCAGGCGTGTCTCTCCTCCCAGGAGGCGTGTCTCCCCTCACTGAAGAACTGTGACATTATCATTTTGTTTGAAGCAGGGGATGCAGAAGGTTGCCTGGATATAACAGCTCAGTAGCCTCCTGCATGCTTATGTCTGCAGCCTTGAGGCTCCAAACTCCAGCAAACACCTGTCATATGTCTTAGTTTACACACAAATGACACTGAAAGCCAGCAGCTGTTACTTCTAGTGGTGTTCACCCAAATTGTACTGACAACAGGCAGAGATCTTTACTTAACTACAAAGGTCAGCTTCAAGTAAAGATCTCTGCTTGCTGTCAGTGACATGTAAGTGAAAACAGGGGGAGAAGCAAGAGAAGACCCTGCTCAGCTTGTAATCGACTTGGGCTGGTGGTGCATTGGTAGAGCAGTGGTAGAGTATTGCTTTTACATCAAAGGGGTTTGGAGTTCTAAACCCTCACAGAGTATATTTCCCCCCCCCTAAATTCTACACATATGTAGAGAGACCTAAAATATATATGTCAATCTCTATAATGATATATATACACATACATAGCTCCCCTACATCATGTCTCATCCCCCAGAGTATATGCATTGTATCATATATGTTGGAAGTGCTTGGTGTGACTACTGCGAGGATGGGACACTATATAGGGGAGCTTTGTGTGTGTATATGAATAAAATTATAGATGTCTACACATATAATTTCATATCTTTACATATGTGTACAATTTATAAAAGAAAAAAAAAAACTACTGATGGGGCTTGAACTCCTAACCTCTCTTGGAGAGTGGATCAGCTAAGCACTGCACTATACAAGCAGCTTCTACAGACACAGTGTTGAATCCTTATGTTATACACTACAGATGATGACGTCATAAGGAGGCGGGGCTTGCATTCGATCTGAGGAACAGAACGCCCTCTTTTCCAAGCTTAAGGACTGGATCTGTGAGGAGGTGAATCAACCTCTTGGCAAAAGCCCTTTAAACAGTCAGTAATTGCCCAGATCAATCACCCTAGAGCTGGGATGTACATAGAGCCAGCAGACCTTGGTTTCACTATCAATTTTAACAGCTCAGAGGGGAGTAAACACAGAGTGTGCAGGCAGGCAATCACAGCGCAGGGGGCATGGCCGGGGCGTTTCCTGTCTAGGGGCGTATTCCAACAGGCTGAATGAAATGTCAACCAGCCAATCACAGTGCAGGGGGCGTGTCTAGGGCATGGGAAACGACCAGGGGGCGTTCCGACCAGCAACAGCAGAAATAGAACACAGATTTACAGAGAAGCTCATATCTGCTAAACCGAGTGACAGAGGTAATGCAACCCAATTACAAAAGTGCTTATTTTTACTGTCCCCATAATCTGAGACACGATCTTTGTAACAATAAAACCCCTTTAACTGCCGCAATACCATCAGAGATTCTGGAGACATCTGCAAGTGAGCTCTTCCTCGGACACATGAGCTCTTTTCACTTGCATGGGTTTATCACAAGGGACCGTGGGTGAAGGTAGTGAAGGCCTCTGAAAGATGACAGGGACTAGTCGAGGAAATCGGCCAAAGAGATTCTCACGGCAGATGAAGCTCTAGTTGGGCCTTGGCAAAACTGATGTCAATTCTTGTAGCAAGATGAATGAGGTCATCCAGAGAGGTTGGAAGGTCCCGATCAGCCAATTCATATTTAATTCTACCAGCAAAACCTTCCCAAAAGGCCACTACGAGAGCTTCATTACTCCACGCTAGCTCAAAGGACAGCGTACAAAATTGTATAGCATATTGCCCCACAGTAGAATTTCCAAGACTTAGATGAAGCAGAATGAAGCCGCAGAGAAGGCATGCCCAGGTTCTTTGAAGACCTTGTGGAATGTGTCTAGGAAAAGTTGCAGTTTGAGTGTTGAGGGGTCTCATTGCTCCTATATGGGGGTGGCCCAGGCCAGGACTTCATCAGATAGGAGACTAACTACAAAGTCCATCTTGGCACAGTCACAGGGGAACTAGTGTGCCATCATTTCCAGATGAATGGTAACTTGGTTTATGAAAGCCTGGCAACTCTTGGGGTTCCCATTGTAGTGTGGCAGCAGTGACAGATTCAGAGCAGGACTTGCAGTAACAATTGGAGGCAGAGTCACCACAGGCATGAAAGCAGGTGCAGACGCTGGTAGACGAACAGCAATGTCTTGTTTCCTGTCGAACAGATATTCTTGGTAGAGGTCACGGCAGGTCACTGCAGCCACAATATCCTGGAGACCAGGTAAGGGGACCTTGTTGGGATCCATGGCCAGTGCATAATGTCACGGGAGTGATAGTGGACCCTTATCGCAAGAGATGAATTTTTAAACCATACCAGAGAGCGGAGTCTAAGGAGCCCCCGGTATTCACCAGAGCCCACTGCAAGGCAGTTTGGAATTTGCTGCGGGAGACTCCCAAGTCACTACAACTGATGTGGACGCTTGTGGTGACAGCAAAGGTACAGCATGGTACAAGAGGTGCAGGCAGAGATATGGTCAGTGGACAGGCAGTAAGGTCAAGGCAGGGCAAAATGTGGTCATGTCACTTGCGGTAATGTTGGGGCAGGCGGCAGGCAAAGTATAGTTGAGGTCACAGGCATGGGTCAGAATTCAGATAACATATACGGCAATAAGCTAGGCACTCAGGAAGCACACCAATACACTGGCAGGAAGTCCAGGGAAAGTGCCTTAAAAAAGGGTCCAGCACCCAGTGATTTGAAATCAGGGAGGTGCTCAGTCTTTAATTTTCTAAGAGTCGGCATGCGCACCCTAGGGAGTGGGTACACGAACACTGGCCAGAAACAGTGAGCGCGAGCAGAAGCAGGGAGAGGTGAGTAATGGCGGTACAAGAGGACAGAGACACAAACGCGTCTGCAGTCCCGATCAGAGACCGTGGCGTGCATTGTGACACATTGCAGGAAGCTATGGTGTATATAATGATAAGCACTTGCTCTCTAACCTTTTTTCAACCTGGTCCTCCAGGCAAGATAACTGCGTTTTTATCATAGATTTTCTGGTAAACCCTGCTAAACATATTCAAAAAGAAAAAAGTTGTAAATGGCTACTACTATATATTGTAAACCTCATACTGTGCACAGTTGCTTTTTCAAAACTGCATATATGAATTCAAAATTGAAATACATTCATTCTTGATAACAACACCACATTATGTACACATTACTATGAAACAAAATCACATAAATAACACAAGGGTCTCACAGGAACAGCAAAGCTTGCTGAGAAATATTATGAATAAAACACATTCTTCAGTGTGACTCATATAATTCTCATGGAAAAAATAGAGTCCCTACTATATATCCATAATTCTCCTTGTGTAGAGCTCATTTACATTCACTTTGCTTGTTTATATGGATTTACAATTGTTTCAATCAGTTTATCAATTCCAGTTTCTGAACATTGTAAACACGACCTTGTATAACTCCCTTAGGCACAGTGTTGTATATTTACGGAGGTTCTCTCACCCTCATTTATTGTATAGTCATTGGAGTATAAACATCTCTCTGTTTATAAACATTTTATTACTATCACTTCTAGTCTTTTGCCATGTGTGTCCTGGTTACTATTATAATTCTCATTAGCCCTTATAGATCATTTTATGTATGTCCTTTTACTGAATTTCTACATAAATCTGTGCAGTCTCCTTTTGGCTGCTCGCCCAGATTCTGGGTAGTGAATACAGGCAATGGTACATTTTACTGTATCCCTTGGGGATCTTCCAGAATCTTTAAGTTCCCCAGCCAAAGAGAGTTCAAAATGCTCTCAAGCATAGTGTGAGCTATCCATCGTAGTGACTGAGTTGTTGGCTCTATACCAGAGTGCTACAGGGCTCAAACTTTACATAATCCCTCAAGGGCTTTCTGAGTCTGCAATATGTTTCAATGCAATAAAAAAGGAAATTAAATTGAGGCTGCCATCATGTCCTTAGTTCACCTTAGTAAGTGGTCTTTAAAATGTATGTGGGTTTCTGGTAACAAAGCTGCAAGTTTTACATAGCAGACATTTTATAGTAAAGCCATGCAGTTCCTTCCAACGCACTTATTACATAGTAGGAGTTGCTTTTGTACAGATCTAAATATACCAACGCTACACAAATTTCAGAGTCAACTATAAAAATCTTAAAAAGTTTGTCCATCAGATGCTTGCATAATTTATGCTATTTACTGCACATCAATTACATTTAAACCTATTGTTTCAAAATCTTTTTAGTTACAAATGTGCAATTATAGTCACAACTTGTAAAGTGAATATGACTGAAAAATTTAACTCTATAATCTATAGAACAATGCAAATGCAATTACAAAAGATAAATAGGCCCCAAAGGGCGAGAGAAGATGCCACTGGACACCTGACCCATGAAGCATTTTTCTGAATAAATAAAGCTGAGTCCATACAGCATAAGTCCAAATGCCGTCCATAATCCGACAGCATTTTGATATTGTAGGACCGCGGCAGGACCACAGTTTTTGGTGCAGATTTGCTCAGAAGCCGCGGTTGATTTTTGAATTTGAGAAATCCGAGTGGAATCCGGCAGAATCTATAACATGTTGCATATTCCACTGGATGGTATAGACTACAGCACAGATTTTTCATTGCTATCAATGCAGCACAGGGCACCGTCTGATTTTCGGTGGATTCAAAATACTGAATCCGCCGACAATCTGTCGGTATTTCTGTGCTGTGTAGACATAGCCTAAGAGGCTAACTGAGTAAAACTACATATCTGAAAATGCATTTTTATGCTCTCTTATTATCACTTGGAAACACAATAAATGAATAAATGTGTATATACTTAGGCTGGGTTCAAACAGCGTTAACTTTATATTCCAGTGATAAATGCATTTTGTGCAATATACATATGTGGTAGACCATGCTTTTGTGTCTCACACAGAAAGCATGTGTGCTTGACAGAGTAAACCTTATCCTAAGATCTCGGTTTGCCCTATTGATTTGCATGGGATGGCTTTGACTCTGTTACAGTATCCATCAGGGTACATTTTATTACAGTATCCCAATGGATGCCTCAGAAAAAGTAAATCAAGCCTTAGTCACTGATATTAGATCATGTTACTAGTACAGTGAAATATAAAAGTGCTTTTAATGTGGTGAAAAGAACCAGTTTACCTGAACGGCAGACAAGATGCACGTTGCATCTGTGATGAAATATAATCACAGGTAAGCTATCCAAGCAAAAAGTTGTTCCAGCAATCCTCTAGCTAAAATCATCCGTATTTATTGGTACAAATTAACAGTTGCAGCATAGGCTCTGCCAACATGCACAGAAACACATAAGAAAAACTGCTTATGCGTTTCAAACTGAAAAACACAGCTCTTAATTGTAGCACTCGTAGTGAAAGATCTTGGATATATTCAAGCAATGGTGATTCATCAGAGGAAATAGTAGAAATGGACATCAAGGTACAATTTTTGTTAGACATTTGGGACTCTAGCTAATCAAATCCACTTTATCCTAGTCAATTACTGGGTTGTGTAACTGTAACTATGGTAAACCTGAAATCAAATCTGCAGGCAGGTTATGTACCATAAAAAAATAAATATGTTCACAGTGTAAAGATCCTACTTTTAAAGTAAATAGTGGAGTCTGGAATCTTACTGCCCTGGAGACAAGGGGGTGTTATCCACGGCAAACACATTAACTGGGATTATGATTTGCAGCAGATTCTCTGGGTATAGAAGGAGGGGAGAACGTATCTGTACAGTTCTTCTTGCACTCCCAAAGACATCAGTCAAGCTGGATAGCCAATGACGTTAATTCTTCTAGGGTTGCAGGTCTGTGCCAGATGAATGAGGTCTTAGACGGAAGAACAGCCAGCTTGCAGCTCTCACGAAATTGCCAAAAGATTTCCAATCACCAAGATCTTGAACCAATTTAGTTGGAACATGCATTTCATCCACTAGATTCTGTAATTGTTCCATGTGCAAAACAAAAATTATCCTTTTTTTAAATATTTTTTATGGTCTGTGATTATGGAATCGAATTGCCTTTTGAGTAAGCATTTCCCTAATCAAGCAATTCCCCTAATAGGCAAAAGAATGAAAGAGCAAGTCTAACCACACTAAAACAGCCATTTGCAAGCCAATACTACTCTGGGTAGCAGAGTCTAAGGCTAGATCCACACTACATCAGACAAAAACCGTTGGAAAGTCGACCGTTTTTTTCCGATGCACGACCGCGGTTTATGTCACTGTATTTGAAAAAGCCGCAGTCGGTTCTTGCTTTTTTGCCGTCGGCCCACACAATGGATTGTTTGGGAAACCGACAAAAACACTCAAAATGCTGGCGTATTTAGCAACAAGTTCCTAACAGAAAACGAGCAGAAAAAAACCGACCTGCGTAGACTACAGGTGTTTTCTTCTCTTAAAGGGGTTGTCTCACTACAAGGATTGCTTTTTATGTTAAAGATCTTGCAAAAAGAAGTCACTCTGCAATATGTGTCCATTAACAGTGTCCTACCTATTCTGAGATATCCCCTCTTGTATGGGCTGCATCAGCTCCTGAGGTTGCTATAGCTACAGACCTGTTTACTCTGTCATGATAGGCTGCTAGTGCTGGTCGCTATAGCTACAGACCTGGCTTCTAATGCAGCCTAGTGGAAGCCAGTAAACACGTCCCTGAATTCAAAGTGAAACCAAGAAAACAGGACTGAGGTGAGATGAATCAATGTAGTGAGACAACCCCTTTAAGGTCCATTGCCTCTGTCAACTGATAAGTTATGTCTAAGTCTGTCCAATTTATGTCTCTTTGAATCAACAGTGGCATCCTACAAAAAGAACAGATTTCCTTTTAGGTCCTTGAATTGAATTGTTACCTGCCCCTAGGCCGTCCCTTACTGTGAAACTAAGCCACATGATCAACTGGTTGCCAGGTCAAGTGCAAGCACTGCTTCTCACTTTGCATTTCTGTTGTAAAGCGTTCTCCAAAGCTTTTTACTTCCAAATGCTCTGGGCTTCCATGGCAATACTCAGACTACGACAATATTTCCAGCAAAAAGCAAGCAAAGATGGTGCCACCACAAAGGTCTTTTGCGCTTTCAATTTGTTACCTGGGATTACTCCTCAGGGCAGAGTTTACACTTTGAATCTTCTTAAGGGAATCTGGAAAGGGGAATTATCTGCAAATCGTAGAAGCTAATCTTATTTTTGAGAAGAAGATGGGAACTTGTGTATCAATCACAGGGGCTTGAATTAAATTATCGTCAGAAATGTGTAATTTAATTGAAGACCAGTGCTGATTACCAAAATATTGGATACAATAGAGAATGAAGGTTTTCTCCAAACAAAATTTGAGGGGGGCTTACAACTACATTTCGATTTGTATGTCTGTGTGGTGGTCTACTTAAATAATATTCTGATCTTATATTCTGTCCTTGAGATGCATCAGCAACATGTTTGAATTGTACTATTACTCCTGAAAATAATCAACTGAGTGGCAAACTAGAAAGATAACTTTTTAACTGTGATTTTGGTTCAAGATCAGCAAATGGACCACAAGTAACTTTGAACAGTTCTTATTCAGTGTTTCCTAGGATTTGCTAATTATTAATGTTCATCATTCCTCACTAATCCCCTCTGGTGGCTTAACTAGGAAGGGATGCCGTGGCAAGAATTGGACTCCACATAAGTAATATTCCAACAAATAAAGCAAATATTATCCTTAACTTCTGTTCTACACTGTTCAAAACGTCTAAATCCATTCTTTGGAGGTCGAGAAGTATGTTCTGGGACAACAGGCAGGAAAAAATAATGACACTATTTTAATTATTTAACTTCTTGCAATTAAATTGACTCTGGAGAAGTGGTACCATCTGCTGAAGGGAGCATGATATCCCACGATTATTTACACAGACTGTACACTCTCGCATCAATACTAGTTGCCTACCATTTCTTATGAAGTCAAGGATTATGTAGTAGTGTGTTCCATTTGTGCTTATAAGAAGGTCCAAAACCAGACATCCTTTTACAATCATTGCCAGTTTCTGATTCTTCGTGAATGCACATTGCATTAGACCTCATCACTTAATTGCCTTGTTCTTCAGATTGTGTAGAAATCTGGAAAGCATGTAAGTAACAGGAACTAACAAAAGCCTGGAATACATTAGAAAACCATCCATGGGTCAGTCCAGTCTCACCCTATTATAGCCATAATACATTTTAAAAGGCACCAGCATGAGGTCAGGAGATGCTAATATCTTTGACAGACTTTGGCTCACAGGGGAACAGGGAAAACCCACAGTGCGACCCTGGGTATAATGGGTCCTTGGGTAAGCTGAGCCACTAAGAATGACAAGCCTGGAGCTGCATTTCAGGGAAAAAGGCAGAGAAAGAGAGGTAAAAAGCAAGAGGCATGAAAGATATGTGCAGTAGCTGTATGGTTGGTCCCAAGAATCAACTCCACCATAGTGTGACACTGGTACTTGGGAATTTCTTACATAAAGTAATTTGGGTTATGGTTAGAGATGGGCGAATTTCCCGAAATTCGGTTTGTTCACTTTGCCGAATTTCTCGGCAAAAAAAAAACTTCGTTCCGAATTACTTTGGGACGAATCACGTTAAAAAACAGCTATTTCCAGGCTGCACAGAGCCTGCAGTGTGCTGTAGAACGTTGTGCCATGCTTAAATATGCAGAGGGAGCTTGGATTGGTCTTCATACAATGTTGTGTTTTAGTATGACACGCAGATGACTGCCGCCGCTCTTAGAATCGCTTCACTCTAAAATTCCCTGGGCACTTAAGAGGGCAAAACTGACCAAAAAACTGAAGGGGGAATGTAGCCTGATAAAGTCATGGCAGTGACAGCTGGAAAAAAACAAGCTGAGGGCTCAGGTGGCAACATCAGTGACAGAGTGTGGAGGTGACGGCAGCAGCCACAGCAGCAGCATGAGGTCAGACAGTGGCACAATGACATTCTGGAGGTGGCAAAAACAGGAGTAGGCCACAGAGTGGGACAATGACACAGTGTGGAGGTCACGGCAGCAGCCACAGCAGCAGCATGAGGTCAGACAGTGGCACAATGACATTCTGGAGGTGGCAAAAACAGGAATAGGCCACAGAGTGGGACAATGACACAGTTTGTAGGTCACGGCAGCAGCCACAGCAGCAGCATGAGGTCAGACAGTGGCACAATGACAGTGTGTAGGTCACGGCAGCAGCCACAGCAGCAGCATGAGGTCAGACAGTGGCACAATGACATTCTGGAGGTGGCAAAAAGAGGAGTAGGCCACAGAGTGGGACAATGACACAGTGTGGAGGTCACGGCAGCAGCCACAGCAGCAGCATGAGGTCATAGAGTGGCACAATGACAGAGTGTGGAGGTGGGTGGCAATACCAGTCCCTGGTAAAGATGGTTGGTGACAGATGGAGAAACTGTCAGCAGATGTGTGGCATCAGGCGGGTGGCGGCATCAGATTAGTGGCTGAGGCAGGTAGTTTGAACCCAGACTCATTTCTCACAGTTTGGGTGAGGCGTCATGGCTGATGTAGTCTGACGCCTAAGGCATTGGTGTGTGGAAATCCTGGCCGATCCATGCCTGATTCATCTTGACAAAGGTCAGTCGTTCCACATTTTCCGTGGACAAGCTAGTTCTCCTTGGGGTAACGATGGCCCCCGACGCATTGAACCGCTCTGATGCCACACTACTGGCCGGGCAGGACAGCTTCTCCACTGCAAACTCGGCAAGTTGCGGCCACACATCCAGTTTGGCTGCCCAGTAGTCCAGCGGATCTTCTAACTGGGGTGGCAGAGTGCTGTCCAAGTAGGCCACCACCTGTTGGTTCAAGGTCTGCTCCAGGTCCTGCTGCTGCTGGCGACTGCCCTCCTCACTAGGCGGGTGAAGGAAGCTGCTCATCAGTGACTCCAGACTTAGGTTGCTGCTGATGGAGCTGGTACTGCTCCTACCTCCCCACCTTCCCCCAGCAGCCGCGGCTGTAGTACGTGAGCGCTGAAGAACCCCCCGGTCAGACCTGTCAGAGGAGGGACGATGCCGCACATAGGCAGCGGCCAACTGACTACGGAGGATTTCCCTATAGTATTTGAGTTTGTCCTCCCTCTCAATAGCTGGGAAAAAGGCTCCCATTTTGGACCGGTAGCGAGGGTCCAATAGGGTGGAGAGCCAGAAGTCATCCCTCTGCCGGATGCTGACTATTCGGCTGTCACTAGCCAGGCAAATCAGCATGCTGCGGGCCATCTGCACAAGTGACTCCGAGGGGCTCCCTGCCTCCATCTCCACTGTATACTGCCACGGTGCTTGCGGGTCATCTGCCTCATCTTCCTCATCTCCATCTACCTCCTCCAGCTGCTCCTGCTCCTCCTCTTTTGTCACCTGGGTAGAAAATCCACTCATTTCACCAGACAATGCTTCTGCTCCAATGTCCTCCTCCTCCTCCTCCTCCTCCATTTCAGTCCCCACCGGACTCATGTGGCCGCGAGATGTAGTCGCCACGTCTCCAGTCCCCTGCCCAGACAGATTTTTCAGCATCTGTTCCAGGACATGAAGCAGTGGAATGACGTTATTCATCCCGTAGTCCTGGCGACTGACAAATAATGTGGCCTCCTCGAATGGCCTCAACAAACGGCAGGTGTCACGCATGAGCTGCCACTGGCTGACATCAAAGTTACACAGGGGAGTACTCCTGTCCGCCTGGATCATCAAAAAATCGTTAATGGCCTTTCTCTGTTCATACAGTCGGTCCAACATGTGCAGGCTGGAATTCCAACGGGTGGAAACATCGCATATCAGAGTGTGTTTGGGGAGGCCGTTCTGCTGCTGCAACTCGAGGAGGGTGTTCCTGGCTTTGTAGGAATGGATGAAGTGCATGCACAGTTTCCTGGCCATTTTCAGAATCTTCTGAAGATCGGTGGAAGACTTCAGGAACCTTTTCACAACCAGATTGAACACGTGCGCCATGCATGGCGCATGGACCATCCCTCCTCGGTGCAGCGCGGACACCATGTTCCTCCCATTGTCCGTCACCATGGTTTGCATGTTGGCACGGAGAAAGCCACACATCGATTTCTTGCTGCATGACGCGGAGCAGTTCCTCCCCTGTGTGACTTCGTTCGCCGAGGCAAGCCAGGTGTAGAACTGCGTGACACCGCTGTGCCCTACACATGTGGTATGATGGAGCAGTACTTGTGGAGGCTGAGATGGTGGTGGAGGAGGCAGACATTGGCGCAGGAGCCGCAGTTTGACAACGTGGAGGAGAAAGCGGCGTCTCCTGTCCAAGTTGTTGGTGTGCCTGGGCCGGAAGCACATTCACCCAGTGGGCCGTAAAGGACATGTACTGGCCCTGACCGTAGTTACAGCTCCAGACGTCCGCGCTGCCATGCACCTTGGAACAAACCGATAAGCTCAAGTACTGGCCCACCTTCTGTTCTACATATTTATGAAGTGCTGGTACTGCCTTTTTGGAAAAGAAATTACGGCTTGGAACTCTCCATCTCGGCTCGGCACAAGCCATTAGTTCTCTGAACGGTGCAGAGTCCACCATTTGGAAAGGGAGGGACTGCAGCACCAACAACTTGGACAGGAGTACGGTCAGCTTCTGCACCTTAGGATGGTTGGACGCATACTGTTGTCTCTTTGCAATCGCCTCGCTGAACGACTGCTGGCGCCATGAGTAGCGAGGAGCAGGAGCATCTGGACCGGGAGATGATGTCAAAGAGAAACAGCTCCCTTCTGCAGAGGTGGTGGAGCCTTGACTGGCTGCAATGGCATGCGTGCCACTGGGCGCTGCTGCTGCTGCTGTTGCTGCGGCGGCAGGATGGACCACCACATCTGAGCCACATTTCTCCCAGGCCACCGGATGGTGACGCTGCATGTGTTGACGCAGGGCCGTGGTGCCAACGTTAGCTCCCTGGCCACGCTTCACTTTCTGCCCACTTTCTGCCCACAGATTCTGCCACACCGCCGAGTATAGGATTTTACCGCCATCGCTCCGCACTAAGTGACTACTGCCGCCGCTGCCTCGCTGAGCCACTGTGCCGCTACTTTCTTGGACCTGCGAAGCGGGTTTTTTACCCCGTGGCCGCTTGGCTCCCGACCTCACACTGCTGCTATCCTGCTGACTCACGGCCACACGACCCACTTGCTGGCTGCGGCGCTGCATGACGCGCAAGCTGACGCCCTCTTCTCCTGACGATGATGAAGCCCGTGCCCCCCCCGGCTCCCACGCGAGGGCGGCTCCATCATTATCTATTTGGGTTGCATCGTCACTGCTGTCCTCATCACCAGTCTTGGTATGCAGAGGCTGACCCCTCACAACATGACCTCCCATGCCACTCTCAACATCTATACTTTGCCGCCTACTGCAAGAAGCAGGGGATATTGGCCCCATTTCTTCGCTGCCAAGTAGCTGCTGACTGCCCTCCTCAAATTTTTCATCCTCGCTACATAGTGGCGCTGAGCCCAGAGCACATAGTAGATCTCTGGCTGAGGGAACCGGATGGGACAGAGGCGGGTTGAGGACAGGTGAGGGCCGCTGACCCGCTCCTGGGTCATGCCAACTAAGGGTTGTCATCTGGGAGGAAGTGGATGACCTAGTCAACCAATCAAGAACCCTTGGGTTGCTGGTCAACACACGGCCGCTAGATGACAGCGGCAGTTGTGGCCTCACCGAGTGACCCCTGCTGCGACGTCCCTTTGCTGTGCTGCGACCTGGGCCTGGAATGTTTGTGCCTCTGCCACTCACAGGTGAAGAGCCTGCCACCTCTCTGTCTGAAATACTGTTTGTTCTAAAATGTACAGACACTGTTTGATGAAGATATCTGTATATGATAAATACACACCCTGTATTTGACTCCAAATGAACCCACTAAGAAGCTTGGGTAACCCTTGGATATAAATTGCGCTCCACAAATGGGCAGGAAAAATTGACTTGTATGTGCCGTTTAAAAACTCTGTGTATTTTACTGAATATAAAAGCACAAACAGGCTTAATTTACCTTCGGATATGAATTATGCTACAGAATTTCTTCTGTGGCGGTGAAAAACAAAGTTTCTTTTACTGAGTACAACTGCAGAACAACGCTTAATTAACCCCTGGATGTAAATTGTGCAAAAGAATTGAGCAGCCACAAACTACTAGCTTTGTAGCGTGTTACAATTGCGTGTTTTCTACGCTACACAACAAGAGATAATATTGTAATTAACCTTTGCTTGTGAATTATGGTACAGGAAAATTGCAATTTTTGACAATGAAAAAGATGGTTTCTTGGGGTCACCACAGCAGAAAAACAACGCTTTATTAACCCTGGGATGTAAATTGCACAAAAGAATTGAGCAGCCACAATTTACTAGCTTTGTAGCGTGTTACAATTGTGTGTTTTTCTACGCTACACAACAAGAGAACAAATTGTAATTAACCTTTGCTTGTGAATTATGGTACAGGAAAATTGTAATTTTTGGCGGTGAAAAAGACGGTTTCTTGGAGTCACCACAGCAGCAGAACAACGCTTAATTAACCCCTGGATGTAAATTGCGCAAAAGAATTGAGCAGCCACAAACTACTAGCTTTGTAGCGTGTTACAATTGCGTGTTTTCTACGCTACACAACAAGAGAAAAAATTGTAATTAACCGTTGCTTGTGAATTATGGTACAGGAAAATTGTAATTTTTGGCGGTGAAAAAGACGGTTTCTTGGAGTCACCACAGCAGCAGAACAACGCTTAATTAACCCCTGGATGTAAATTGCGCAAAAGAATTGAGCAGCCACAAACTACTAGCTTTGTAGCGTGTTACAATTGCGTGTTTTCTACGCTACACAACAAGAGAAAAAATTGTAATTAACCTTTGCTTGTGAATTATGGTACAGGAAAATTGTAATTTTTGGCGGTGAAAAAGACGGTTTCTTGGAGTCACCACAGCAGCAGAACAACGCTTAATTAACCCCTGGATGTAAATTGCGCAAAGAATTGAGCAGCCACAAACTACTAGCTTTGTAGCGTGTTACAATTGCGTGTTTTCTACGCTACACAACAAGAGAAAAAATTGTAATTAACCTTTGCTTGTGAATTATGCTACAGAAAAATTTAAATTTTTGGCGGTGAAAAAGACGGTTTCTTGGAGTCACCACAGCAGCAGAACAACGCTTAATTAACCCCTGGATGTAAATTGCGCAAAAGAATTGAGCAGCCAAAAATGAAGTGGTATTTGTATTGTAAAAACGCTGTTTCTTTAAATGAATACAACAGGAACTGGCTTAGATCCCCCTTGGATATTCAATGTGCTGTGAGCAGATATCATTAAAATGTATATGCAGCTGCAGTGGACGCACACTGGACTTCAGATCCAATACCCCAAAAAATCAGAAATAGAACATTAAGAGAAGCAGTCTCTGAGACAAGCTGAGACACCCCACAAAAATCGCTGTATAAAAATCAGTTCTTCAGTAAGAGCTATCACAATCAGCCGTGGCAGCACCTTCCCTGATCAGTACAGTGAGAGGAGTGTGAGCTCCCAGCGTCGTGCCCGGACTTATATAGTGCGGTGATGTCACAGAATCCCGCCGGTCTCTGATTGGCTTCGTCTCTGCACATGTCATGCAGGCTATGCCCTTCTTCCTCCTAGAGTGCTTTGCCCCATGTAACGCCATGTGCTCGCCGCCATTTTATCAATCAAAAGCACACTTCGTTCACCCGAAGTTCCCCAAACTTTGACTTCGTTCAGAACCGAAGTTTTCCTGAAATTCTAACCGAATTCCACTTCGTTAGAATCAATTCGCCCATCTCTAGTTATGGTGGACCAGTTCTCACTAGTCAGTTAACATGCTTTATTTTATTACCTGGTTTGCCCGCTGTAGCTCATTAACTTCATTTTTCATGTGCATGGTCTACTCCAACCTATCAGTTCAGAAAGAAAAATTCCATTTAATTACACCACTCACACACCGCACCACCAGAGTCAGACGCCCGCAGCCTTGGCACACACCTCAGACTCGCTTTCTGCAGTGCTGTTCCAGATGTGTTGGAAAGTCAAAGCTACCTGCAGACTTTCTCCACTATAAATTCATGCTCAGGACTTACCACACTGCCCTTCACTGCGCCAAACAAAAATACTTCACCTCCCTCATCTCCACATTACACAACAACCCTAAACGTCTGTTTGACACTTTCCACTCCCTCCTCAGGCCTAAAGCTCAGACCCCGGTCACTGACCTCTGTGCTGAAGACCTGGCCAATCACTTCAAAGACAAAATTGACAGTATCCGGCATGACATCTTATCACAAACACCAAGCAGAATCCATCCTGTCCCTCCCCGCACGTCCTCTAATCTGCTTTCAGCCTTTGACCCGACATCATTAGAAGTAGTGTCCAGGCTTCTGCTGTCTGCACGCCCCACCACCTGCTCTACTGACCCCATTCCCTCCCACCTTGTCCAGTCTATTTCTCCAGCTGTCCTCTCTCACCTCACTACAATCTGTAACCTCTCTCTCTCCACTGGTATCTTCCCATCCTCCTTTAAGCACGCTATTATAACCCCCTTACTGAAAAAGCCCTCTCTGGACCCGTCCTGCGCTACTAACTACCGACCAGTCTCTAACCTGCCCTTCATCTCTAAACTCCTGGAACGCTTGGTCTACTCTCGCCTAATCCGCTATCTCTCTGCTAACTCTCTTCTTGACCCTCTGCAATCAGGTTTCCGCACCCTACACTCCACAGAAACTGCTCTACCTAAAGTCTCCAATTATCTCCTAACAGCAAAATCTCAGGGTAACTACTCATTGCTACTTCTTTTGGATCTCTCTGCAGCATTTGACACTGTTGATCACCACCTCCTCCTCAACATGCTCAGCGCCATCGGTATCCAGGATACCGCTCTCTCTTGGTTCTCATCTTACCTGTCTGATCGCTTCTTCAGTGTCTCATTTTCTGGTTCTACCTCCTCTCCTCTTCCTCTTGCGGTTGGAGTTCCACAGGGATCCGTTCTTGGTCCTCTCCTCTTTTCATTGTACACAGCCCCCATTGGACAAACCATCAGCAGATTCGGCTTCCAGTACCATCTCTACGCTGATGACACTCAACTATACACCTCCTCCCTGCTACAAAACACCAGTGACTGTCTGTCCACTGTCTCTGACATCATGTCCTCCCTGTATCTTAAACTAAACCTCACTAAAACTGAACTTCTAGTCATCCCACCGTCTACTAACCACCCCCACCCTGCTATCCCTCTGTGTGTGTGTGTGTGTGGCACCACCATTTCTCCTAGGCAGCAGGCCCGCTGTCTTGGGGTTATACTAGACTCGGATCTGTCCTTCACCCCATATATCCAATCCCTTGCCCAATCCTGTCCCCTGCACCTCAAGAACATCTCCAGAATCCATCCTTTTCTCACTGTGGAAACAGCCCAAACTCTCATTGCTGCTCTTATTCTTTCTCGTCTTGGCTACTGTAACTCCCTGCTTAACGTTCTCCCTCTCTGTAAACTCTCCCCTCTCCAATCTGTCCTGAATGCAGCAGCCAGGCTTGTCTTTCTTTCCAGCCTCTATACTGATGCTTCTACCCTGTGTCAGTCTCTGCAAAGGCTACCTATTCAGGACAGAATACAACATAAACTAATCACTCTCACCTATAAAGCTCTCCACAGTGGTGCACCCCCCTACATCTCCTCCCTCATCTGTCTACCACCCTACCCGGGCTCTCTGCTCTGCTACTGATCTAAGACTTCACACCTCACTCATCCGAACCTCCCATGCCCGTCTACAAGATTTCGCATGTATTACACCAGTTCTCTGGAACATGTTATCCCATGTGATCAGGCACACTCACAACCCTCGCAGTTTTAAGGGTGCTCTGAAAACCCACCTTCTAAGACAAGCCTATCAAGTTCCCTAATTGTTAAGCCCCCAAATTCTGTCACATATTTGTCACTTCCTGCACTTTGGCACCCACAGGCACTTATCTGTATATAGATGTATGGTTGGGATGGCAGGTTCATCCACTTTTTATGTGTACTACCCTATATTTATGTAACATGGCTGGACCATTGTAAACCAAGCACTTGTAACTCTTTGTTTCACCCATACACCCTAATAGATTGTAAGCTCTTGCGAGCAGGGCCCTCACACCGCGTGTCTGATTTGTACGTAGCTTTTTATAATGTAATGTCTGGTTTGTCTGTGCTTATTCTCTCTATATTGTAAAGTGCTGTGGAATATGTTGGCGCTATATAAATAAAGATTATTATTATGTTCTGATAACCATTCAGTGGACTATTGAACTCATCAGACTAACGCTCCGCTGCTTATCACACCCTAACAAATAGACAGGTGTAGCATGTAAACCAAATTCCAGGGAATTATCTTTCCTATTTTGTTTCCGCACAACAAGATGACTGGTTGAGATTTCTACCTTGGCTAAGTTCTCTTTTAATAACCATTTTGGAAAGTTTAGCGGTGCTTTAGCATTTTTTATATAGGCAATATCCATGTCTCCTCTTCTAGATAATATATGTCTTGAAGTGTAGCAAAGGTCTGAAAATTCCACTGCAAAGTGTCTCTCTGTAAGGTCATTTACATTTTAAAAGGCACTACGAAATCTTCTAACATGAGAGCTGTTTTAGTAAATACCTACCTACTTACTAGGGGGGTGTTACAAACCTAACTACCTACTAGGTGCAAGTATATAACTTACTAACTACTGGTGGACCTATATACCTTACTTACTATTTAATGAAGAGACCCATATAACTACCTACCTACTTATAAGTGAGTTTATATACCTAGCTATTTAGGGAGGGGGCTATATACCTACCTGCCTTTTTGAGGTCTACCTATCTGCCTACCTACTTTGTGGGTGTGCCTAACTACTATATGGGGCCACTAAACAAGGCTAAAACCAGGGGCTCAAATGGGAGCCCCATAGCTGTCCAGGAGTACTCTTACTGTTACAGGCACAACTGGATTATTATAGCTATTTGGGGGACTATGTATGGAAAGTTTGTACAGAGGTGGGAATAGGTAAAGAGGTGCTGGATATGTGAGGAGTCCAAGATGTTTGTGTGGTAAATTCTACAAGCAAGAGCAGTGGCTGGGAGAAGTTCTGGTGGTCTGGGCTGGATGAAGAAGGAAAATGGGAAAGAATGACTCCAGTCTCCTGTGAATCCCTGGGTGTCAGTGGTTATTTTGCTTCTGTGTTGGATAAGTGCTGTATTCAACATGTGATGGCGACCTGAGCTGGTGTTTAGCCACTATGTGGTCACTACTTGGTGGTATTGTAGGTTACACTGGTGCTTATACAGTGGCAGCATACAATTCTCGCTGATTTTAAAAGTGAGTGCATACATGCCTCTGAAGGGTTTCTATGTGACACTTTTTCTAAAATAAGTAATACTATGAACACAAGCAAGAAAGTAAGTGGTGAGGTGTGTGACCAAGGGAAAATTTGAAGGTGGATATTTTATGTGGGCTGGTGGGGGTTTTATGCCAGGGCTGCTTTTTAGTCCCATTCTGGCCCTGCCTACCAATACTGAAACAACATATGAAACCTTCTGCCTGTTATATGTGAGGACTGAATTCTGCCTTCTCTGACTTACCGTATATACTCATATATACAGACTCGCGGCTGTCCGAAGTTTCTGGCACAGGCAGCGTGAGTATCATCACGCCGCCTGCGTGGCCTGGTGACATCACACTGCCTGTGTATGAAGACGGAGCAGAGTGCCCTGGAGTCGGAGGAGCGAAGGAGTGAGGTGTTTGTTTTTTGTTTGTTTTTTTTTAAAAAAATGCATTTACCTGCCTTAAAATGCATATAAACTGCCTATTGGGGACATATACCTGCCTATAACCTGCCTATAGAAACATATATCTGCCTATAACCTACCTATTACCTGCCTATGGGGACATATACCTGCCTATAATCTGCCTATAGGGACATTTACCTGCCTATTACCTGCCTATGGGGACATATAAATGCCTATAACCTGCCTATGGGAACATATACCTGCATATAATCTGCCTATAGGGACATTTACCTGCCTATTACCTGCCTATGGTGACATATAAATGCCTATAACCTGCCTATGGGGACATATACCTGCCTTTAGGGACATATACCTGCCTATAACCTGCCTATTACCTGCCTATAGGGACATATACCTGCCTATTACCTGCCTATGGGGACATATACCTGCCTATAACCTGCCTATTACCTGCCTATAGGGACATATACCTGCCTATTACCTGCCTATGGGGAAATATACCTGTATATTACCTGCCTATGAGGACATATACCTGCCAATTACCTGCCTATAGGGACATATACCTGCCTATAACCTGCCTATGGGGGACATATACCTGCCTATGGGAGACATATTCCTGCCTATATCTGTCTATACCTCCCTATGCGGGACATTTAACTGCATATACCTGCCTTAGGGGGACATATACCTGCCTATAACCTGTCTTTACCAGCCTATAACCTGCCTATACCTGTCTATAGGGACATATACCTGCCTATAACCAGCCTATATGGACATATGCCTGCCTATACCCTGCCTATGGGGGATATATACCTGCCTATGGAGGACATATACCTGCCTATAACTGCCTATGGGGGACATTAAACTACCTATAACTGCCTATGTAATTTTACTGGTATCCATTTTTATTTCTGAAATTTACCAGTAGCCGCTGCATTTTCCACCCTAGGCTTATATTCGAGAGAATACGTTTTCCCAGTTTTTTTGTGGCAAAAGAAGGTGCCTCTGCTTATATTCGGGTCGGCTTATACTCGAGTACATACGGTACTTCCCATATAACTAAGACTTCTGCTTGTCCTTTTTATACCATGCCTAATTATGTCAGATGCTACTGTCAAAGACTACACTGAGGATATCTATTATGGCTTGCACCGTGTTTGCATCCGTGTACTTAATTACTGTGGCCGGCATTCCAATCTCCTATCATGCCACAGCATCCTGTCTTTTCCTTCTGCTGGCTTCCAGCTTTTAGAGTGCTTTCTAGGGTGTGTGTACGTGCACCCACCTTGATTTAAAGGGCCAGTGTGAACCACCCAGCTTTCCCAGGAACCAGATACAAGTCACCCTTGTTTTTTAAAACACACCTCACCCTGCATTCCCTGCTAGATACAGTAGATGATGCATCTATGTGTGATTACCTGCATTTGACTATTACTCCTGTTTGTGATTTCTGGTATTGACCTTGGCTTTCCTGATTTGTTTACTTCTAAACTCTGCCTACTCTGACTTTGTGCCTTTGTCCCGTTTATGTTGCCTGCCTTGACCTACTACTGGTGACCTGACTACCGTCTCTGCCTGTCCCATCTCTGCCATGCCTGCATGTTAACCATCACCGCAATTGACCACACTGAGGGTAGCAACCTGGGAGTGCTCTGCAGCAAAGCCAAGTCATTTTGCAGCGGCTGAGGATGAAGACCAGGGGCTCCTTAGGTTCTGCTCAATGGCATGGCCTTACACTAAGGATCCATACAGAAAGAGGATCCACTACTTGTCCGTGACAGTAGCAACCCGGGGGTTCTCTAGAGCAAACTCTAGATCACTATATAGGGGTTAAAAGATGGAAACCAAACTACCAAACCTGAAGCAACCCAGTGGACTCACTGTAGATGTCACGTATCCATTTGTATGGACCTAGCTACAGTATCTGGCACATCCTCATTATATTAGTGCCGCTTTGCCAGATACTGTAGTAAAGTAACCATGGAGTCCCATTTAGTGCCACTGCCCCTTCAGTCTGCTATTCAGTCAGGTACCAGGAATGGGACCCCCATTGATGGCATTACCTAAGGAAAAGCCATCAATATAAAAACATGTCAGCCTTTCAAGTTGAAGTAGAGTTATTTTTGAATATTTTAGTTAAAAATGTAACATAACCTTATACATATTTTCAATATTAGGCAAATCCACATCTATTCAGATCATCCTTCTACGTGCTTTTTAGCCTTTAAATAAAATCAAGTAATGTCACATAGGAAATGATTGCAATGAGCAACATAAATGAGCCTTTGATGGTAATAATTCACACTTTGCTGCATGTGGTATAATTTTCAGTGACATAATTAACTGCTCTATCAATTTCTTTATTAGTTTAGTGAGATGAGATTTTCTTATGCTACATCTCACTATTAGTCTATGTACTGATTACAGTTTACAAACTACATCATAGGGATACTTGCAGACATTATAATAAATCTCATCTCACTAAATTCTGGAAACACTAAGGGATTCAATGTAATTATAATGCGCAAATGTCTTACCAGATATGTACATATTTTTTAATTTGATTTGAATGTAATTTGCATACAACATTAGAAAATTTCAAACCAAATTACCCTAATCTTGATTTTGTGTATGTTTCTTTTAAACTGAGTATGTAGAATAAATCAGATTTTTCTATTTAACCGTGTTATTTATAATTCATAATATAATATACAATGGGAAGTTCCTCTTACGTACTCACACAATAGCATTCCCTAAAGCAAGGAAAGGTTTATTCCAGTCTTGCAATCGACTTGAAAAAAATCCCAAACTGTATTAGAGCAACATATTAAAAAGTGAACATCATGATGCATGCAAATTTAAAAAGATCCTCTCTTACGCATTTCAAGCCCCTTGTGGGTACTTAATCACAACATTCTCCAAAGCACATGAGAAGAATCTACGTTTTCTGGCTTAAAAGATAAATTGTGAAACGTTTACAACTGGGCCCAACCTGACACTTAATACAATTAATCCCTATGCACTGTTGAAAAAGAATGATGCTGTATTCGGCTGGAATCATCACGTAAAACTGTTTTCTTCAGTAGGTTTCTCAGTCTTAACTTATTGGTATGGTGTATGTGTGTATGTGACATCTTGAATGCAGGAGATCACCTGAATTCAGCTTAGAGAATAAACAATAAACTATTTAAAGGGGCTTCTCATCTCGTTTTTACAGAATCTTCTCTTTTCCTCCTTCTTCTGGCTCCCACTTCCTGAATAGGCTATGGGCAGTTCTACAGCACTGACCAAACATCTCAGCTCTGCTAACTCCTATTTCTAGATGTGCTTGTTTGATGTACCACCAATTGGTGATGGAGGACTTGTGAAAAACAATGACACTGTCCACGTAGGATAGCTAAAAATGTGAGTTAACAAATCTATATTTGCCTTGAAAGAAAGCTTCTACTGAGATATAAAAATATGGTGTTAAGACAGTGTAAGCTGCTAAGTGACATCTTTGTGTGTACCTGACAGTATGGCAAAAGGCATTATCTTGTCAGTAAACTTTACATTTCTGGGGTACCTTGTCTAATGTAGTTAGTCTCTGGGTTACAGTGTGTAATGTAATAATCTCTGGGGGATGGTGTAATTAATCTCTTTTTACGTGTGCAAAACCTTTTT